>JANRMT010062813.1:56230697-56261427 GCA_026402145.1 Polypterus bichir lapradei
ACACACACACACACACACACACACACACACACACGAGGGCGTTCAAAAAACTTTCCGCACTTTAATATTTTCCTTGGAAACGGTGAAGACGGGAGGAATATTAATTGGGCTTTTAAAAGTTGGTACGACGCTGGGAAAATTGCATCGCAAAGGAAGTAGAAAAGTGAAATAATTTGTTTTTGAAACTCTTAATAATATCTACTTATAATATAAAGACTTAATAATACAAGAACATTCGATAGATAGATAGATAGATAGATAGAGAGATAGATAGATAGATAGATAGATAGATAGATAGTGTGTATGCTTTGTCAATACTTAGCAATTTGTGTAGTTTTGCTCAATATTCTTTCTTTCCATATACAGTACTCAAAACTTATGTCCTAGGTATCTAAAGGTACGAGGCGTTAGGACTCATCAGTGTTAGTGCTTGTGTGCTCTGCGATGATCTGTCGCTTCATCCTACAGTTCCTCCACATTTGCGGCTTCTCGCCACCGTCAACTGGATTTACAAGTTAGAAAACGAAAGGGACTAATGAACATACTAATCAGCAGAATAATCAAACAACAGTTTAATAACATATCTTTTCCGAAAATACTCTAGAAGATTTTTGGTACAATAAACCTTAGAAGACGATTCTCCAAAATCTACGTCAAGTCTATTAAATTATTAAACATAATCTAGGAAAAGTCTCATAAATGTTTTTTGTCTGTTGGTAATTTATTTTATTTATATTCAGTTATAAATTACAGTACCGAAAGAATTCCACGATGCCAATGCTGTCTTCCAAATCTAAGTTCCTGCTCTTACCCATATTGATAATTATTTTAAAATGAATGCCATTATTTAATTTGATATGCCCAATCTTCAGTTATTGATATCGCTGCAGCTGTTCTAAATGTTTATAAATTATTAAGTATAACGATTGTCGTATATTTTGGCTTTCACTTTACTACCACATACCAAAAAAAAAAAAAGAATTCATGACGATGGTAGGATTCCTTAACCGTTGACAGCAAGTCAGGTGTGGTGTCGGAATATACAACTGCATGAGAGAAGCCAAGGCTGCGCTGTATTTGTGTTAACAGCTTTCCTTTAGAAAGTGATAGTTGCGCACAGCGGGGACATGGAGCCAGTTGTCTATCTATGCCCTAACTGTCAACGAGGATGAAAAAAAAGACGTGAAAGAAATTTGCTGCTCATTAAGTCTCTAATTGTTTATCCGTCAAAAATGTGCATAGCCTACTGGAAACAGATAGAGGAAAACCAGCCGACTCGTGAAGCTTAGTTAAACAAGTTACCGTATATATTAAGTGCAACATAATATGAAGTTTGTATAAATTAACATTTTGGGGTCAAACAGTTCGTTTTATTTGTTTTCGTTTTATATGCACTTTGTACGTGAAGGAGGTCTTTTTTCCTCCTCTTTACCAGGTAAAGTGTCCAAACAGTTACAGTGATCTGTAAAACATGTTCAAGTAATACAAAAAAGGAAAAAAATAACCAAAATAATATTACATACATATATTGCATACACTTGAACTACACCCATCCCGTACAGGATTGCTCTCTGCTTTGTGTACAGTTAAATTCATAGTTAAAAAATTTAAGATTTCGAAAGGAGTAAACTAAACAAGTTATTAGTTTTCAAATGTTATAGCAACTTTTTTTTTTGCAATCATGGTTTAATCTAGGTCTGCGATGCATGAATTTTACCACGAATGTTCATGGTATATTAAAGTAATTACAGTATTCTGCATCAGGAGCAATTATTATTTTTGCCCTTTAGTCAGTATGTGTACGTTTTTCGTTTTCTTCAAGTATAGTGGTATTATTATCATTAATATCATTATTATTATAATGGTAACGATGTGGAAACTATACAGTAGTACAACACCTTTGAAAAGGATTCGAACACATTGAAGAGTCACTCTAGTGTTTTACCAACAGGTGGCACCCTTAGCGCTGCTGTATTCAGCATATTAGAGACACCCTACCTGTCGTTTGGATTTTTTTATCTGCGTTTTTCAGAGGATGAAAGTTGTATGAGTTATTAGGAACAAGTCCTGGAAGAGATTAATAACGGTAACTCCTTTATTGTGATACAACAAAGTTGATGAAACTGATCAAAAGCAATAAATCCGTATAAAACGTAAATATTCATGACGGTCTCCAAGTATAAGGCCAAGAGAGGTTGATGAATGTTTAATGCTATTTGGAAAAGATGTTCTCGTTTGGGCGGCATGGTTGCGTAGTGGGTAGCGCTGCTGCCGCGCAGTTAGGAGACCTAGGTTCACTTCCCGGGTCCTCCCTGCGTGGAGTTTGCATGTTCTCCTGTGTCTGCGTGGGTTTCCTCCAGATGCTTCGGTTTCCTCCCACAGTCCAAAGACATGCAGGTTAGGTGCATTGGCGATTCGAAATTGTCCCTGATGTGTGTGTGTGTGCCCTGCGGTGGGCTGGCACCCTGCCCGGGGTTTGTTTCCTGCCTCGCGTCCTGTGTTGGCTGGGATTGGCTTTAGCAGACCCCCGTGACCCTGTAGTTAGGTTATTGCGGTCTGGATAATGGATGGATGTTCTCGTTTAGTTTAAAGATAATTGTGCAGGTAAAATAAATGCCATCATCATAAAAGAAACTTGCTAAACGTTTGATTAAAAAACGGAGAGGGTATTTGTTGAAGTTTCAATATGGTGATGGGTAAACTAAATTTCAGTTCAGTGTTCAGTGCAGGTTTTTGTTAGTGTAACAGGTTGTTCTCGCCTTTCACTAGGTGCTGTAGTGAGCTGCCGACATACTTCGCTCTTTTAATAAAAGCTCCGTCATCTCATGTCAAAATCTACTTACAGGTAAAATTAATACAATTTGAAACGACTATATATTAGTGATGTCGCCTGATAATAATAAATGATTCTCTCTAGTCTTTAGACTCTAGACCAGTGCTTCCCAAACCCGACTGTGGCTGCAGGTTTTTGTTCCAACCAGCTTCTGGTTTTAATTGGATTCCTGGGCTAATTAAGTGAACTGTTATTTCCCAGATTCTGTGTTTTGGGAACAACATAGAAATTAGCAAACTAGTTTCGCAATATATATAACTAGTTTGGTAATATATATATATTTTTTTTATATCTAAATGTACTAAGTATTTATATGGGAATAATGTATTTTTTCTTTTTAACAATATTTTCATTCTGCTTTTCTAGGTGTTCTAATTGTTTAATTAATCAATTATTTACTAATTAGTGGATCTGACGCTAAAATTGTTGCAGCCTTTGATGATCCAGTGTTTTTTGCCTTAATGTCTGCTCTGTTCGTTTTTGTCATTATTAAGATACAATGAAGGGGGCAAACTGCACAGAGAAAGGGTAAAATATAATGAAATCACAAAAGAGAATTAAGCATTTAAATCTATAGCAAAAAATAGAACTATTTTTAATTGTCTTACAAATCTAAAAATCATGCTGCGGTGCTTTTCTGAATGTAGAATAAGAGAATAGAAAAAATAGTTAATTAAATGAGATCAGTTATATGAGTTGTTGTCACTGATGAATCTGGTTGAAACAAAAACCTAAAGCTACATTGGGCCCCCAGGCCCGAGTTAGAGAACTCCTGCTCTAGACCATGTAGGCTAGCACAAAAATATCAGCCTCTGCCAGAAGGAGCGGCTATGACAGCTGAGCTATGACCGGCTACCTTCGAAGCGATGGCAGACTGCTTAAAATCAAATCGACACGCAAATGACGTGAATTACTGAATCTTCGCAAAAAGCATAAGAACGGCTGTGCTTTTCAACTTCAGGCGTGCTCAACGTGCATTCTTAACGTACAATGGGTTGCGCCACAGCTTAAAGACGATTTGAGTGTCAGGTGCCGAAAATGAAAGGGTGGAGTTTGAGATTTTCAGCTCCACCGGGTGGCGTGGAGGGCGTGGCGGGGCTGGGTTCTGCAAATAGTGCGCATTAGACAAGCCAGCAAATAAGTGATTTGCATGTGCTTGGTGATATCGCCGCAGAAAGTGACTTTTGCTTGACATACAGCGTGGAGTCATTCAAGGAGCATTAAATCGTTATCACCTGTAAATTGCCTTTTCTAGTACTGGGCGCCGGTATGTCTCCGACAGTCCTTGAATTACAATACCACAACGAGAAGTAGAAAGCAGCATATTGGAGTCTTCCGCAGTCCAATATCTGTAAAATAAATACATTAAAATCATCAACAATAATATTTAGCGTTGAAGGACCTAAAATACGAGTTATTGCTACTTGTTACTTATAAACGATAAGTGAATGACGCATTCTGTAAACCCAAAACTAGGATAACAAGTAAGGCTTTCCTAAAGTTCGTGCTTGAACTAAAGCATCTACTTTACAGGAATCCTCACGATCATTCGTTCAAAAATAAATAATTTAAAATTGGAAGCATATACTGTAAGGTGGGCCTGTTTTTAACTTTTTTGACTCGTATCTTCATAAAGGCATGCATGGCATCCTCATTTCTGAATTGTTTACATATTAACCCGTTAAAACTTGAAAGTGTGCAGTAACTTAGTTAAAATGTCATAGTCTCGACAGAAATCAGAGAGTACCCATGATCGATTTCTGAACTAATTTACCGACCGATCGAAAGACAGTCTAGGGACGTCATGGCAACTTTATTTCTTCACATTTATGGATGAATGTATATGGTGGTCCAGATCTAATTATGTAATTTTCATTACACTACAACTTATTAAGGTTATTACATAGAGAATTCACAAAAAAATATTTTTGTTGCCGATAGCTGGCAGCGAAACCAGTGAATTAATTCAATGTAAGTCCATTTTCGTTTATTACAAGATATTTCGAACATTTCTTTTGTCTTGTATTGTTTTCCTGCATTGCGTTAAAAGTTGCATAATTAGATCTGGACCACACTGTATACTTGTATGAGTGCTAACTTAATAAGTGCTGTCGTTCATTAAGCGCCTTGAGCATGGGGAAAAAGCTACATAAATAAAATGTATTATTATTATTATTATTATTATTATTATTATTATTATTATTATTATTATTATTATTATTATTATTATTATACCACATAATTCCTGAACATCAGACACAGTGTTTTCAGATTAATTTCTGAGACACGCCTTGCCGCGTGTATTATGTACTTAAGAAAAACGGCAGCAGTGATTTATACTCAAGTCCAAATAATATGGAACTTTAAACTTTTTTTTGATACATTTAAATTTATTATGTATACATTTAAACATTTAGACAAAACTTTGATATGGACATTTTCTCTGGGTAATCTTGGCACCTGCCATATGCCAACGATATATTTTTTTGACAGTTTTTTCATTGGTGTGAATGTGCCCTGCCACGGACTGACACCTCCAGCCATATATTCTGACTGCATTATATGGTTCACATAATATGAGATATTTTAACTTAGTGATGAGGGATTCGCTTTGATTCACATGTTAGGCACTGACAAAGTTTTATTCAGGTAAAGTCAGCATGTTTTACTATAGTAAAAACTTTAAGTCAATCATTTAAACTACCAACTACTTCAAGGTACAGTGTATCAAGGTACACACTTTCCCGTATAACACATGAAGAAGAATAACTCCCAGATTCAATTAAAATTAAAGCAGCTGTACAAGTACAAACAAGAATGTAAAGGCGCTAAGAAGTGCCTGAAGATTACTCGATAACAGAAAACTGCGTATTGAACCGCAAATCGAAATAGATAGCGAAGTGGCGGTTGTTTCAACCTGGTTTTAAAAGTTAAAATTCATGAAGCTACACTCGCAAGTTGGTGTAAAATTCGATTGAGCGTGAACCATAAAGTTAAAACAATTTCAGAATGTTAAATTTTTTAATTATCTTTGATTGTGCTCTTGCTAGTGTTATAAACGTACATTTCCTTTTAACAGTGTGATTCGTCAAATTTCCCAATTATTTAACCACATAAATAAATACATTTGAATTACAGGGTTTCTTACAGACGCTCTGGCACCACGTTAATTCGTTTAAGCGATGCGCTAAACCGACAATGGATACATTTATTGCCTTTATCATTCTCAACGACTTGCCATTTATCTGGTCTTTGAAGTTTCTTTTGTTCTACAAATCGAAGATTACGTATAAAAAGAACAAGACAAGATTGCAACAGCTCCATTGACTCAAACGGCACTTCGACACCGCAAGCATCGTCAAGTGAAGGAAATGTCAAAATCCTATACAATTGAATGGCTCTCCCAGAGCCACACCGTGGCATCCATAACTGAGAAATCGGACCCCGACAAAGAGCAAGGAACGGGAATTTACTTCAAGCAGCACATTCCGTGTATGGTTCAACCTCGACCGCCCACGTCATTTTGCAAGGTTTCTGTGCAGCTAAAGTCGAAACGTAATTCTAAGCATTTACTTCAAGATACCGACGATAAAAGAAATAACTTGCTTGTAGGATCACCTGCCAAGGACAGTATGACTCGCTTTTCTTCCGTGGGTAAGCATTTATGTATTTAGTTGTTTGTTTCTGCTTAAAATATTACAGTAAAAAGTATCTTCAACACCGTAGATCCAACTAACTATATTATGTCCCCTGTTATCATCATACAATTACAGTACTTTGACAGAAGACCTAAGTAACTCGTTGGTCTGCATTTTCAGCTCCGAGTGTATGATAATGATAACCTTTCGGTGCTATGTTTCAGTTAGCCTGATTTCTCTGCCTTTAGCCATTTTGTTCTTACCCGCGTTGTCTGCATGGCGTTATGTGAATGGGTTTTTACAATTCGTTGCTGCAGTTGAACCCCCTTATTAATCCTTCATAATGCTAAACTTAGATTTTGATATGGCAATGACATATCAGTAATGACAGATCTTCCGTGTTTACTTTCAGACAGTAAAGCTGACTCATCTGACTGTGAAAGCGAGTCTGCACAGTCGGACTGCCAGTCCCCTTACAATGAAGACATTAAGGAAGACGGCTGCACTCAACGCAAGCTGAGGACCAAATTTACATATGAACAGATACATAAACTGGAAAAGACCTTCAGCACTCACAAATACTTGGGTGCATCGGAAAGACTGAAAATTGCTGCAAAGCTGAATTTGTCTGAAACTCAGGTAAGAATGGCAGTGCACTTAGGAGTATTACAGAAAACGCCATTTATATTTCTGCTATACACTAATAATATTGTTGCATCATATGGATAAATGAAAACAAAATCAAAATAACCGTTAATCAATTAATTCTGTTGTCTAGGACTTGGCTCTAGCTCTAAGAGGACTTAATTAGCTTTAAATTGTGTTGTGACTGGTGTAATTAAAGGCAGTATGGTAGCAAGTGGCAGTAAGAGCAGGGTTCATGTCCTTACTCCTCCCAGCATGGAGTTTGCATGTTCTCTCTGTGTCCACATGGGTTTCTGCCAAGTGCTCCACTTTTCTCACACAGTCTATAAACACGTGCAGGTTAGATGGACTGGTGATGCTAAATTGACGTTAGTGTGTGAGTGAGTTCACACTATGACAGACTGGAGCTATCAATGGATTTTTTCTGCTTTGCACCCTATGCAAGCTGGGGTAGGCCCCAACTTCCCTGTGACCCTGCTCAAGATAAAGCAGATTTAGAAAATGAATTCCAAATTTCCTAAAATTGTGATACAGTTTTATACTTCAGCTATTTTTTTTAAACATGATATAAAGCTTACATTTCTAAATAAAAGAAAATTCAGTTTTAGAAGCTTTAAAAAGTTCTCTTTTAACTATAATATTTTTGTGTATTTGTTTCAGATAAAAACTTGGTTCCAAAACCGAAGAATGAAATTAAAGCGTGAAGCACAAGACAACTGTCCAGATTATTTCTATCGCAGTCCTGTAGCACATCAAATTGTTTACCCTGCAGTAGCCTCCATGCAGCACTTCAGCTTTCCCCAGCAGCACATCTTTCACCCCTCATACCCAGCAGTGGATCACCCAAGCACACTACATTTTCACCCGGGGTTTTCTCAGCAGCTTTCAATGCCGCCAATGATGGCTGTACAGTCTACATTTGGTCTTCACATGACTTCACCCTACTTTTAGAAGTTTTATCTCCTAAATCCAAATATTACTGCTTTGAGTGAATTTCTTCCATTCTATTGGAAATGAGATGATTGTAAAATATACTGTATTTATCTGTTAGCTCTTTTCACTAGGAGAATGTCTGACAGAGTTATAAGATAAAGCTGTGTTTATATTAATCTGATTCTGTATTTACAGTGTTTTAACTGTTGTTAAATATGTGTATAAGAGAATATTTTAAGACAAATATTGTATATACTGTGTATACATAATGTTTTTGTGTAATCCCTGTTACCCAGAAAACAGACCTACTGTATATGTTTTGTTTAATTAAAATAGTCTGTTTGTCTACAGTAGATTGTTTTTAAATACTGCCTTCTATTTTACCAGCTCTTCACAATTAAAACATCAACGTTTGGCCCTCACAAGCCCATTTTTAAGTTTCACACCACTGTTTTAATTTCTACACAATCAAACTTTCAACATTGAGTTGTATCATAAAGTGTATCACAAACCAAACCTTCATTGAGATGACAGCTGACAATTAATTCAATTACTTGTTCACATGCCACTAGTGTGTATTTGTTTCAAATTGCAAAGAAGTGTGTGCAGTTTAGATAGAAACTGAAAAGCATAAGACTGTGAAACCCACAGCATGAAAAACTTCTGGCTCAGCAACCCTTATCTTTTGGTTGTGAATGATATGAAGGCCCTAATATATTCCCACAATGGCCACAAGTTGTGGCTGATTGATAATGTTATACTGGTGCAACCAGTTTATCATTACAAAAGATGTTAGTGTAATTGGTAACATTACAAATTATAATAAATGTTGATAGTCACACTTTAAAGTAATAGAATCATCATATATAAAAACTAAGTTTTCTTAAGTATTATCTACTCAATGTTCTTCATACGTTAACGATGTAAGACATTCAAATTTCTGTGGTGGGCTGGCGCCCTGCCCAGGATTTGTTCCTGCCTTGCGCCCTGTGCTAGCTGGGATTGGTTCCAGTAGACCCCCATGACCCTGTGTTAGGATATAGCAGGTTGGAGAATGACTGACTGACATTCAAATTTCCATCCCTTTTTAAAGATACATTTATTCTATTTCAGATATCAAAGTTTATTCACAAACACTTGAAAAATATAAGTTGAAAGACAGCAACAAGTGGTAAACCAGCCCATCATAGGTACATTTGCACAACCACACTAAGGCAATTTAGAGTCATTAGTAAATCTGAAATGTACAGCTCTAGGATAGGGAAAACATAATACTAAAAACAATAAAGAGCTGGGAGATAATCCACATGCACACTGAATGATCAACACGCACAGAGACCAAATACAGGTTGATTATTGAATACAGGTACCATTGAAATGAATAACTGTGAAATGATTTTCATTTTGAAGCACAATGCTGATAATTGTATTCATGTATTTGTCTATTAATGGATTCATTTTACTTCACCTAATACTGTATAATATGTAATGTTTTTTAATACATTCCAAACACAAAACATTGACTATCCAGCTGGCAGTTTTCTCTTTGAGGTCTGATGGCACAGAGATATAATGAAAATGATTTACTGAATTCATGGTTCTTTTTCACGTTTGGCCTTGATTTTTCATATTTCTTCTGTCATATCAGATTTGAAAAGGTACTGCTGGCTGCAAATATAGTGAATAGATAAGTAGTCCAATCAGTCCTTATTGTATATTTTGTTTTTATCAAAAGCATTATCCTAAAATGCTTCATATGTTCAATATAATATAATTACGCATGCAACCTTGAATTTGCAGAACTGCTGGCGAGATTCTGTATAAAGGTCTGTTATGGGCAAACACAGCAAATGGATGAACAGTTAACACCTGGTGGCCTTTAATGGCACTGCAGATACATTATACTATTTATGCATAGTAGATGTTAAAGTAAATATGTATATTTTAATATATTTATCAGAAATACTGTTATTTTAGATCCAAGGTGACTGTGGTAATGTTTATAAAACTAATATCTAATGGTTAATAGTTAATAATAATAATAGTTAATAATATAATAGTTAACTATGAGACTTTAAAAAATGATTAAGGCAGAAAACAAAGTTATTCATAAGGCTATCCGTGTTTGATTGACCTAAACTACTGATTTTATTGATGTGAAGCAGATACACCTACTTGGATATGTAACTGTATTTTGATCAGGCTTTAGGAATTTAAAGATACATTTGAGCAATGCAGTTAATGATGTTTTATCAAAAATCACTCTGTTAACATAGTTTTAACATCATATTCTTGCATAAATGATTATTCTGAAAGGTAAATATCAGTAATCAGTTTACTAATACTTTTAACATATGAACTTAAGAAAGGTATTGACCAATCACCTACCACCTACTACCAACTGCCATGCTAAATTATAACTTCTTCATTTTATCTATGTACAGTGACTCTGTTTGAAGTAATAGATGGAGAATGCCTAAACTGCCAGTTTGCATTAAGCGTTGTTATGTCAAGAGGAGCCAGCTGAGGTAGTTTGGGTATGTTGTACAGATGTCCCCTCAGTGGTTACCCCAGGAACTGCTCCGGGCACATTCCACTTGGCAGGGACCCTGAGGAAGATCCAGGAAACATTGAAGGAATTCTCTCTCTCTCAGATGGCTTGGGAACACCTGGATAGTCAAGGAAGATCTGAATTCTGTAGTTGGGGATGGGAAAGTCTGCGTTGTCCTGCTTCACCTGCTGTCACTCCAACCATCACCAGGAAGAGCAATTTCAGATGATGATGAAATGAGATGAGTTGGAGATGAAAGCTGCAGGCAACATTCAAGAAACAGGCCTCAAAAGTGCATTTTACAGCTTAAGAATAACCTCCATTATCTTGTACTTCACCAATAGGGTGATAGGTTACATAGTAGCCTTTTTAGCCTCTTTCATACACTGTCTGGTTATGGATGGAGATGACATCACTATGACTGGTAAGTCTTCACAAACGTTACACTTTCACATGTCAGATCTCTCATTTTGTTATTACATCTGGTATGTCTACTTCTGAATTGTAAAATCTTACATTTATTTGTATCAACCTTCCCACTTGTATTCAAATAGGCATTAAATAGAAAAACAAATAAAAATATCAAAGAAAAAATTTGTCTGAGGAAAAACACAGCATTTTACACACTTACAAGACTTTAAAAATTGTTTTGCAATATATTTTTGAAGATACATAATAGTTTGTGAAACATATAAACTCTAACATTTCACAAAAACACCAATATAAATGTTTTAATAGAATAACTAATTTTTTTTAGCTCAGCAATCCCTCAGCACAGACTCACTGTCACCCGAGATCCCTTGAAATATATCGACTGATTCCTTCAAAACTTTAATGTTGGAAAAATCCTCATTATGTTAGTGTGTGGATTCACTTGATGTGTCCATATAACTGAAACAGTATGTTACAGAATGAAATGCTTTTAGGTTTATTTTTTTTAGAATCCTTACATAAGAATATTACATTCATTTTACAAAGATCAAGCCATTCAGCCTAAAATATCTCACCAAACTCGATTGACCTAAATTTTGCAAAAATATCTCTGACTCGAGTTTTGAAGGTTCCAGATGTACTGCTATCTTCTCTGTGAGGAAATATTGTCTAGCATTTATGCAAAATATACCCTTAACCAACTTACTGTATATCTATGCCCCATGTAGTTGGTGTTAAAGTAATACATTGAATCCACTCCAGTTGCCCCGATAATTTGTAATACTTGATTGATGTTTACTCCCAAGTTTTACTTGACTACGCAGAAAAAGTTGAATCTTTCAGTATTTCCACACAGCTCATACCATGCGGTCCTGGAATCAGCCTAGTTATTCTTCTCTTGATTTTCTCTAGTTGTATTATATCTTTACAATAAAAAAGCCAAAACTAAGCACAATGTTCCAGAGGAATTCACACTAGTATATTGCATAGCTTAAGAATAACCTTCCTTAACTTGTACCCAACATATTGTGCTGTTACCCAACATCCTATTAGCCTTCTTAACAGCTTCTGTATGCTACTGGATATGGTTAGTGCACAAATCCATCATGACTCTACGAATCTTCCTCATACAGTGTACTTTCAAGTTTCAGGACACCTTATTTTATATTCAAGTGTAATGGCTTTATTTCATACTATATACGTTATCAGAATAAATTTAAAAGTCTAATGGCTTTATTTCATACTATCTACGTTATCAGAATAAATTTAAAAGTATTTCTTATTTGATATCTCTTGAATTACATGTAATGTCAGGATCCAACCAATGCTTTTCTTCAGTATCCCTGTGTGTCTCATCCTGTCTTGTCCGATGCATCCTCTCGTAATGCCTGCTTTTCAGACTTGGTCATTTCAATGGCCATTACTTGCCCCCTGCTTGCTTTTTGATTATCACCAATGATAGACAGGCCCCTACTACCTGCTGTGAAAATATCATTCATAAGTTTTGCAAACACTCTAATGTTTTAAGGCAAATATCAGTACTCCTTCTATGCCCTTCTTCTGTAACATCGTGTTTCAGTCTCCTTTGCCCAACACCTCCTGCTTCAGATTGAGTGGGCAACCAAAACAAAACAAAACTGTCCAATGAGACAAAAGAAAAACTTTAAGGCTGAATTCTATCCAGGTTAATTAGTAATGATTCTGGTTCTGCCCTATAACTAAGTTTGGTGTCATCAGCACACTTAAAATCTTATTAGTTACATTTTGATCCTGATCTTTGAAAAACACAACTTTGGGCATTGATTAATCTAGAAAAAGTTTCTCTTGCTATAATCCTTTGCTTTTCATTTTTGATCTAATTTCACAGACATCAAAATAGTGCACCTCTCTTACGTTTAGCTTTATCTATAGCCTTTAATGTGATATCAAAAGTTCTTCCAAAATGAAGGAAAATAATGTAGTATCTTCCTCTCTAGTCAAATGTTTTTGTTGTTTCCTTGTACAAAACTAAAATATCACCCAAACATAATTTTCTTTATCTAAAGCCCTGTTTACTGTATGCTTATACACTTGTCTGTGACATAGTGTGCACTTTTCAATTTTCTCTTCAGTAATTATTTCTAATAATTTACCCACAATACACATTATGCTTATTAGCCTATATATACTAGGGTTATCCCAATCATAATTTCTATATTTTGTGACATCATTTTCTAACTTCCAATCCAGAAAGATCCTCAGTGTGCAGCAATTTCTGAGAAATGTGTTAGGTTTATATAATCATTAACTCAAGGTTTGTTATCTGATTTCCAATGTTTTTTAAGAAGTAGTACTTCTCTCTGACTGCTTCATACATGAAAATTTGGAGTATGAGTTTACAGCATTTCATCATTAATTTCTTTAATATTTTATGTCTTCCTTAATGTTCCTAATATGATTCACTACCTAATTAACTGTTCTTTTACTACTAAAAGATTAAAATACGTTCCTTTTGCATTTTCAGCAATATCACCCTGTAACCACCTTTTAGCATTCCTAATATCCTTTTTAATTATTGTTGTCATAACCTCATAAGTCTAATGCTCTTATTAATGCTCGAATTCTTATACATTGTGTACAGCTGCACTCCATGTTGTTCAGCCTTAACACCTATTTCTATCTTAACTTCCTATTAATCTACTGTGATGCTGAATGGATCTACTGTAAATGTTTCCAGAACTTTGAATTCTGAAGTTTCTTCTCTTGTAGTTGTTTCAAAACTTATTGGTTGCCTCTGTTAAGTCCTGTTTATGCATTATAATTTTTGTAATTTATTTTTAGGCAATTATAATTATTAGAATTTCTCCCTCTAAGTTTGATTTCTTTTTTTCCATAAGATTAAAATGTCAAATAATGACACAGTCATATATGCGATAGGGAAGTCTATAATATATTCCCAAAGTCAAGGACCCCCATTCCCTAATTTTAACAGTCCTCAACTAGCTTAAACATAAGCCTTGCCAATTCATCAGAGATCCTCTAGTTCAAGTCCAGGGAATACAGGTCCTATGGGCTGCAAAAGGCACCCATTGTTCAATAAATTTATAGATCTTTAGCCTGCATTAACATTTGAGCCATGTGTTAAACTTACTGAACCCCATGGGCTTACCTGGACTGGTACATGGCAGAGACAGAATTTGTCAGTTTATCTTCTCTTGCTCTGATGTGGACAATGACAACTATTTCCACACCACTTCTGTCCAGTTTATCTATCAGCCTACAAAGGTCTTCCACCTGGAAAGCAACAGACCATACAAGACTCCCCGTCACTGAGGCAAACCTTTATATCAATCCTGCTATAATAACAGGGTTTCCTACTATCATTGTTTCACTCTTCCTGTAGTTTTGTTTAGAATTGATCATTTGAGGCTAAGCATCACGCCCTACCACTTCATGGTAACCAAAGTCACTGTCCAGCTCCTCAAGGTCATGAAAATGGCTGAATACTTCTAACTGTTGGATTGCTACCCCTGGGTAGTGTGCACATCTTATTTTACATCCTACCGGAACAGACCTGTCTCTTCCTTTCTAAACTGGAATTTCTTCCCACACCAATCTAAGGATTCTCTGTCACACCACAAGGCAAATCAACAATCATCTCTCACAGATGTGGACCTCTTAGAAGCAAGCTATTGAAACTCCAATATCATACAAGACTGTCAATTAATTTCTGCATTTTTAAAATTATCTGGGTAAAAGTTTTTAATCTTTAATAATTAAGAATTTAAATCTAAGTTTAAAGCAACTACAGTAGCCGTTTTACAGCTGCTGACCTTTTCTAAGAACCTGTATCAACTGCTTATAATTCAATCACATACCATTATTGGGTTGATGCTAATCACACAATTTTACTGCCTGTTCTGTGATTATATCTGCAATTTATTACACTTTTAAGTGCTTCTATGCCTTCAATCATTCCTCTATCTTTTTTATTTTTTGTCTTTGCCTTTTTGCTTCCTTATATTGCTGGGCTTGAAAACATCAAACTGTTGCTTTGATTGCTTTTACTTTTCAGCACAAACACCACCATGTACACTGTATTTGATTTCACTGTTCCGTGTTACAGTATGCACATTGCCCTCAATACCCTTCCTTGTTTATATGCTTATACAGTAAATTGCATATGTAAAAACAGAGCTGGATCAATGAAATATTGTGTTATTTGCAAATAGAAGAAGAAATAATTTAGAATTTCTTATACAATGATAAATGGCTATTCAGTAACTATCATACTGGGTAAATAATTATTTTCTAATTCTGTAAATGATGTGATTTTATTAATATTTTCAAACTTTTTTTAGTACTTAGGATTGATACTTAGGATATAGCAAAAAGTTCCTCTTGTATGCCTTATTGCCATTTGCAACCCCAATTCCAAAAAAGTTGGGGCACTGTGTAAAATGTAAATAAAAACAAAATGCAAAATTTTCCAAATCACATAAACCCATATTTTATTCAGAACATAGAAAACATATCACATGTCTGACATTTTACTATTTCAGGAAAAAAATATTAGCTCATTTTGAATTTGATGGCAGCAACATGTCTTAATGAAGTTGGGATGGGGGTAACAAAAGGCTGATAAAGTAAGTGGTACTGAAAAGAAACAGCTGGGGGAACGTTTTACAACTAAACAGGTTAAGTGGCAACAGGCCAGTAACATGCTTGGGTATAAAAATAGCGTCTTAGAGAAGCAGAGTCTCTCAGAAGTAAAGATAGGCAGAGGTTCACCAATCTGCACAAAAACTATGTCTACAAATTGTGGAACAATTGGAGAATAATGTTCATCAATGTAAAATTGCGAAGATTTTGAATATCTCATCACCTATAGTATATCATCAAATGATTCTGAGAATCTGGAGAAATCTCTGTGTGCAAGGGACAATTCCAAAAAACAATATTAGATAACCATGATCTTCAGGATATCAGACGGCACTGCATTACAAACAGGCATGATTCGGTAACGGAAATAACTGCATGGAATATAGTTTGCCATGCCATCACAAATGCAAGTTAAAGTTCGATCATGCAAAGAAAAAGCCATATGTAAACATGATCCAGAAACTCTGCTGTCTTCTCTGGGGCAAAGCTCATTTAAAATGGGCTGAGGCAAAGTAGAAAACTGTTCTGTCATCAGATGAATCGAAATTTAAAATTCTTTTTGAAAGAGATGGTCACTGCATCCTCTGGACTAAAGAGGAGAAGGACTATCCAGCTTGTTATCAGTACTCACTTCATAAGCCTGCATCTCTGATGGTGTGGAGGTGAATTAGTACCTATGGAATTGGCAACTTGTACATCTGGAAAGGCACCATCAATGCTGAAAGGTATATAAAGGTTTTAGGGCAACATATGGTCCTATCCAAACATCTTTTTCAGGGAAGGCCTTACTTATTTCAGTAAGACAATGCTAAATCAGATACTATATCTATTATAACAGCATGGCTTCGTAGAAGAAAGGCCTGGGTGCTGAACTGGCCTATCTGCAGAACAGACCTATCACCAATTGAAAACAGTTGGTGCATCATGAAACAAAAACTACAACAAACAAGCCCCTGGACTGCTGAGCTGCTAGAACCCCAACATCAGAAAAGAATGGGTCAACTTTCCTCTCCTAGATGTCCAGCAAGTGGTCTCCTCAGATCCCAGATTTTTACAGACTGTTATTAAAAGGAGATGCTGCACACTGGTAAATATGGCCCTGTCACAATTTTTTGAGACATGTTGCTGCTATCAAATTCAAAATGACCTTATTCTTTTCTTAAAATGGTACATTTTCTCAGTTTAGTCAGTCAGTCATTATCCAACCCGCTATATCCAAACACAGGGTCACGGGGGTCTGTTGGAGCCAATCCCAGCCAGCACAGGGAGCAAGGAAGGAACAAACCCCGGGAAGGGCACCAGCCCACACACACACCAATTTAGGATCACCAATGCACATAACCTGCATGTCTTTGGACTGGGGGAGGAAACCGAAGCATCTGGAGGAAACCCACGCAGACACAGGAGAACATGCAAACTCCACGCAGGGAGGACCCGGGAAGTGAACCTAGGTCTCCTTGCTGCGAGGCAGCAGTGCTACCACTGCGCCACCATGCCGCCTTTTCTCAGTTTAAACATTTGATATGTTTTCTATGTCCTATTGCAAATAAAATAAAGGTTTATGAGATTTGCAAATCATTGCATTCTGTTTTTAATTTACATTTTACACAGTATCCCAACTTTTTTGGAATTGGAGTTGCATTTACTCCTACAACTGGATCTACTGTATGATCACTGAATGGCTCATTTCCAATAATGCAACACTGAAACTATTGATGAAACAAAGTTTTATAATTATGATAAAACATCATAAAAAGGTTTGGTTTTCTTATTTTATATTGACAAAAAAAGAAAAAAATTAACTAGTGCTGATAAGCAGCCTGTTTAAACCCATGTAATGTTAAATGAAACAATCATCAATTTCATAAATATATATTTGCTCTTTAAAAGATTATTGATAAAATTAACATTCTGGGTCATGAAGCCTTTCCCAGCAGTACTGTATGCAAGGCAAGGACATGACCGTGAATGGGATGCCACACAATTACAGGGTCACTTATTCATGTAGAGCCTTTGGAATATGGGACAAAAGCTAGAGTACCAGATGAGAAGCCCACCTAAACACAAGGAGAACAAACACATTCAATACAAACATCAACCTGACACAGCATTTACACCTAGGATGCTGTAAGCTTGAGTCAGTAGCACTAGACATTGCACTGGCCTAAAATTTCAAAAATTAATTCAGTACACATTTTGGAAGACCAAAAATTTCAGGTGCCCTTTTGCTATAGGAAAAGAGAACAGCAAGCATTTCTTGGCTGAAATAAAAATATGTTCTGAGATGCTATGCAGTATTGAGTTTATTTCTTGCCCTATAAGCATTGTATTAACTATGCTATTAACAATACAAATTATTAAAATAATATATTTAGACATTTCCTACTGTCATTTTTTTCTTGTTTTAAATCAAGTTAAAAATGCTTATAAACCAGTTTACAATATGCAAACTGTTGAGAGCTTCTTAAAATGAACACTTAAACATATCATGTTCCTCTTATAACATTATTTTAATTATAATTTTAAATATAACGGGCCATAAAATTGTAATTTTACGTCCTAAATGGTGATTCATACGGCGTGTGAAAGACTGACGATCACTCCTGGTAGGACCATGCAATTCGACGGGCACAGCGTCTTCGATCATAAAATTGGATTACAAATGTTGCAAAAGGGTGGACAGCTGCAGTTTCACGTCGAGCTCATTTGTATTTACTTAAACAAAATGTATAAAATTTCTTTCTAAGTTTACTCGGTTTGCTTCATTACGCAGTAGATACTGTATTTGTATTTTGTGCAGGGCCGTCTTAACGCAAAGGCACGCTGGGCAGTTGTCTGTGGGGTCCCATGCTAATCTATGTATGTTATGACTTGCTGGCAATAAATATTATACTATACTAAACTATAAATATTTATTATTGTGTTACAAGTGGATATTGGCATTCGCCTCTGATTTAGTATCACGGTCACCTCTGCAACCTCATGCATGTATGTTTACAGATCTCATGCACTATGTAAAAGCGTATAACGTCACTTCAACTCAGTTCTCTGCAAAGAAATTTTGCAAATATTTGTGTTGAACACTTGATTAATAATAAATAATTCATAGTAATTTCATACTGTGCATCTCCGTCTGTATGGTTAACCAATTGAGTATAATGTATATGTTGAAATGTTTGTGTTTTTCAAGGCTCATGTTATATTGTTCAAACGTTTATGTTGATTAATCTTTGCTGTACAGCATGTTTTTAAATGCTTAAACACTGATTTTATTGGAAGTATACCAATACAATAAATATGTTTATTTTATCGACCATTTACATTTTTATTCCTGTAAGTGGTTGTGTAGGTAGGAACCTGCTTTGCCCGGGGACCTATAATGCTGTTAAGACGGCCCTGATTATGTGTACAAACTTCTTAAATGGAAATTAAATGGTCATACGACAACTTAATCATGTTTTCATTTGTATGTTGATTAAATTAATAGCAAATAAGTATGCAAATTACTTTAAATCCTTGTTCCGATCCAATAAATGAATCATTTCCCTTATTAGTTTTACATTTTAACACATAAAGCTTAAAATTCCCCGAATGTTATGACTGAACTCACTATTTTATTGCCGCTTCAGTATAATTGGCACCACAACAAACACATAATGTAGACTGCTCATATACACTTCTCTGTACAAAAAGTACAACCTAAATTTAGAAATACTGTACGAATGTCCAAAACCCTACATTTTCTGATTGTTTCTTTATTTTCTCTGTTATTAAAATGACTCAGTTTTCGGATTCACCTCTGCTCTCTTTGAGAATTCGTTGCGAAAGCTGACGATGTCGTGGAAGTTACATAAAAAAGAACAACTGATTGACACGTAACAGATAGAATTTTACATCTATTATCATTCGGGGAAAGTCCCGATTGCGGCGCCCAGTTCTCATTCATTTTCAACCTGTGGCGCCAACCCTTAAAGAGACACATTTGCGCCTAAACCTTTCTCGACAGTTTACACGAGTTAGTAACAACACCACTCCTCATCTCATCACCCCATCAACACATCTGCAAGTGCTGTCACTTTAGAAAACGCGAGTTTTAAATAACGCAGGTCTCTATTTTATTTCACGTTACAAATATAGAATTGTATTCTTACATTTTTTTAATGTATAGTATTTTAAAATAAAGGGACGCGTACTAAATATCAAAAAGAGGCTTCGTTTGTGAGTCTCTCGTGATGTGTCAAAATCAATAAATGTATAAAGTTCATATAGTTTCTTATCACAAAAGCACAGCGACAATGTAATCTATTTTCGAAAATGTCTTTTGACATACTGTGTGCGATTTACATTAAAAAATGAAACCGATAATTTTAAAATAAAACGTTTAATGCAGTGACATGGCGTTATATCGGTTTTTAATCACGCCTGCGTGTTTTATGTTAGTTTTATTTGCTCAGATGACGCAAACTATAGATCGAGTCATTCTATTGAGTTAGGAATACTTACATTACATTGCGTCGTTGTCACTTCGCCTTTATTTGTTTAATTTTTTATGACAGTCTAGTTTATCCAAACATATCCATTTTGTTAAAAAAGGGTGTGCTGATGTTATATCGAACAGATTAGCATGTGCAAATAGTATCAATTCAGTGATAAGTGTTTAATCCGATTGAGGTTTTTCACAAGTTTAGTAAATGTGTTGCTCGCTGGCGCCTGAATGTCTCAGTATTTTTTCAGCGTTTATATTATAACAAACCCTCTAATTTTAGAATTCGAAATTTTGGGGACTTAGTAGCAAAATGGGCGGCGGATGCCGTGCTATCTTGTTTGGTTTAATTACGCTATTATTCACGTTATTGACATCTGTACTGGTTCATTTGACCATCTTAATTTACCCACAGTCACTGTGATGCCCACCTAATGTGTCATCCTTCCCAGAACTGGATTGAGAGCTCTCCCTACACGACATCCCCCGACCAAAAAAAAACCAAAATACAGCGAATAATGTTGATTAATGGACACGAAGCGTACGGAGACCATCAAGACAACAACTTTTGAATTCCCTGAAATGACGAGTATTTCTTAACCCATAATTAACAGTTATATACACAGTACTCGTGTACTGGGAATGAGCAGTTCCTGTGACAGGAAAAGAATGCAGTATAAGCTCTACGGCAATTTAGTTAGTTTTCGAGTAGGGTAACATAGTTAATCAAAGCTTGGTTTTGGGGACGTCAAATTTAATTACATTATTTTTTAAAACTTATTTCTACGAGCATTGTAATTGACTTCGAATACAATCTTTAAGAGAAAACCATATATTTTGCAAATACTTGGAGCAGAATTCTTAAAGCTCCTTCAGCATGAAGGCTGTCACAGAAAGGAGGATCAGGCTAATTAAACGACATACTATATTCACAGCAAATGATATACTCTGTACTTTTGGTGTTATCATGTACAATATCTATATTTTATTACCCAAAATGTGTCATTTTTATGTGCTTTTATGCTTGATTAAAGGATTGAGTATTTTTAATCATCTAGGTAGTAAGTCATTTTTATTGTCATGATGTATAGACGCTAGAAAACGACATTGATACATAAAAGGATATGTCTCTGCAATCACTGCATACTAAAAGGAAAAAGAAAAACAAGATCTACGGACAAACTTAACAGTGAGAGATTAACTATTATAATATTATTATGAATTAATAATACCTGCTTTAAAATACTGCTTCATTATTTACACATTTAAATTAAGTGATAATATTAATTTTGTATCAAGGTAATACTTTTTTTTTTTAAAGGATTAGATGTTTAGAAACGGAAGCGTCTCCAGCTTAAGTTTTGGATTCTAAAATGTCTTACAAACTTTAGCGTTCAAATTAAAGGGGACCAGTTATCAGCAGATTACCTTTTCCCTGTTTCATTGATCAGGTCAGAGGTAATTCATTTTTTTCTATATTTGGTTTTGTTATCAACCAGAAAGTAAATATTTTTACTGCTCTATGTGTTGTTTTGTGTGTTATTGAGGTTGATCTGTCTACTTACTTTGATGTATTGTTTGCAGTTTGTTGGTGGCTTTCTATATAATCTTGATTGCCTTAGTACTTCTGTGACTTTTAACCATTGAATTCTCTTTCTAAACTGATTAGGTAGAGGTACCCAAAATGAAACCTACCTTTACCTCTTCATTGTGTAAATTAGATTTATTCGGAGGGTAAATAACTATTTCTTACATGTCAAAATCTTTTTATTAGGTTCAATGAAACACCTTTCAAAAGTGCTTTCTTGGTAAACTCTACTCACAATTAATCAACAATTTTCTGAGGCTCCTTATTTAGTGCTGGAATTGTAATAAAACAAAAGTTCAGCAACATTTACAAAGATTAACTCTTGCATTTTTGACGGCGACTTAAAGTTTCACAAAAGGGAAGATGAGCATTCAATTGAGTTTAAGCATGTTTAAAACCTGGCCTGCTTCCTCTGCCACTGAAAATAAATTTACTGTCAACACCTCAACTACATTATTAGATCAAGCTACATTGCTTTTCATCCTTGTGACCCATACAAAAAGACCACACATGTTCTCAATGATCTAGAAATTCTTTATAAATGATTTATCAGTGATGGACATTTATAAAAGGTCTCTTCATTTTATACTGATAGAAAACCGAACAATTAAATGATGTATAAGTTACTGGTGTTCCTATTCCTATCCATTGGCAAAAATGAAAAAATGAAGAATATTTTATATAGTGTACAATACAATTCAAAAATTGTATGTATGTATGTATGTATGTATGTAAAGATGAACTGTTGAATGTACTGAAGAAAGTCAGTATGTTATGACAATGCGTTCAAGCAGACCAGGGCTGTTGTCACAGAAGTTACAGAATTGAGCTACAGGTAAAGCCAATGAGAATCCAAGAGTGAAGCTATAGTTTTAACATGATATAGATATTTGCCCTGTTCAGTTTTAAAGAAAATACAACATATATGCCATAGAATATGTTTAGAAAGGAGATCTTTAGAACAAGAGTTGCGAAGGCTGCATCATATTATCCGTAATGCAGTAAATTTCACTGTTTTTACTTTCTAGATTTTCTACATCTTTCCTCTTTTTCGGAATATCAATAGTTTTTCTGACCCTGCTAACCATGAAGTAACAGTATTTTAGTAAGGTACTCATTTTCATACATATGATTTAAAATGACGGGCGGCACGGTGGCGCACTGGTAGCTGCCTCACAGTTAGGAGACCTGTGTTCGCTTGTATGTTCTCTATGTGGGTTTCCTCTGGTTTCCTCCCACAGTTCAAAGACATGCAGGTTAGATGCATTGGCGATCCTAAATTGTCCCTAGTGTGTGATTGGTGTGTGTGTGTGTGTATGTGTGTGTGTGCCCTGTGGTGGGCTGGCACCCTGTCTGGGGTTTGTTTCCTGCCTTGTGCCCTGTGTTGGCTGGGATTGGCTTCAGAAGACCCTCGTGACCTTGTAGTTAGGATATAGCAGGTTGGATAATGGATGGATTTAAAATGACTAAATATACTAATAATAGTTTAGGAAGTAAAGAGATAATTTAGAGAAGTCCTAATGTAAAAGAAGGTCGTGTTTCCAAATGGCCATTACCATAAATGATTACTGATGTTGTGTCAATCACTGTATAAGTTCCTTTATTTTGTTACATCTCAAAAATTACTTTCCTATGAATTTAAACCCAAGGAGTGACATGACAGAAATGTGTCCAAAGTAATGGGGTGTCTTATTTTAAAAGTAATGCTGAAATGAATGGTACTACAACAGTCTACTTTTCAATTGACTAGTAAGTGAGCAGTGGTTCAACACATATCTGAAAACTTGCACTTCATTTCTATTAGAGTAACAACAACATTGGCATGCTAATCATAATTTACCTTTGATTGAAACATTTTACTTCATACTTTTGAAGATTCATACATTTTCTTAACTTGCCTAGTCCCAGGAGCCTCGGCCTCTAGGCAGAACTCAGCTTTGTATGACATGCATGTCCAACAAAGGTCACACATGCATACTCGACTCCCTGTAATTCTATAAGATGATTAGTTATCACCAACATATTCTGGTTAAGATGTTTAAGTTTTGCCCAACAGTATAAAGCACAGAAACATAATGTCCTTCTAATGATAATATAGACACCATTGTCCGCATATTGTATGCTTGTGCTGATGTTATATTGTACAAATTTCACCAAATCATTTTCAATGCAACTATTTTTGACAATAAAATTAAAAAAGCATATTCTTTCTTAAGCTTTTCTTAGATATAGCAGTTCTTAGACTCTTGAAGATGATAGAGCCTACCAGTCTTATGATGGAGCTTATTATCACTTATGAACCTCAAAAAATACTTTAATAAAATGACTGTACATTTCTCAGAGAAATTATAAATTAACATATGAGTAAATATGCCTATTGAGTGCCTCCTATGTGTTACAGTACAATTACTGTTTAATTTGTTTTGACCATTTTTTATTTGTGAGGAAGCATAAAAAAATATTTCAGTGTTATGAAAAGTTGTATTTATCAGTGTAATGTTTGAACTGTGGCATGTCCATGTCCTCCTTGTATGTCTCTTGCTTTTTTTTTTTAGTCGCATTCATTATATCTTTGAGTCCTAAAGACGATACTGTCAAGCTGATTGCCTTCTCTAAATTTCCTTGTTATGGGTGTGTGTACAAAGGTATGTTGTGCAAACTACCATCATCAACAAGGTTTTCTGCACCCATTGCCTGGGAGCATGGATATATGCCTAATCACTCTTAAGAAATGAAGAGTGTCCAGCAGATGTTCAGGACCTTTGCAGTTTTAGATTGGCCTCAGCTTTCTGCAAAATTGTGATGAAAAAAAAAATGAAGTACGAAACATGAATAACAACACAACTACTTTGGGGTCCCGGGTTCGAGTCCTGCACCTGGCCATTATGTGTATAGAGCTTGTTTGCTCTCCCTGTGTCTGCAAGGATTTTCCTTCCACATCCCCAGATACATATAGGTTAGGTTTATCCGTGTGGATATGTGCATGAGTGGGCCATGCAATCTCCTGTACGGTGGTCCAGATCTAATTTTCATTACGCTATAACTTATTAAGTTTATTACATAGAAAATCATATGAAAAATCCCGGTCCATCGAGAAGTGTGCGAACTGACGACATGAAAAATCGACTTCGCGCCGAACTGGAATCGTCCCCCCATAAATCAAAGTCATCCAGACGATCTGGATCTGCATAATTAGATCTGGACCACCCTGTAGTGTCCTGCCCTGGACTGACTGTTTCCTACCTTGTGCCCAGTGATGCCTGGATGGCCTCTGTCCACTTCAGCTCTGAAAGGGATTAAATCAATTTGAGATAGTTATGAATTACATAGGTCTACTACCCTTACAGAAATAGGTTAAGAAGCCATGTACTGTACAAGATATTCTACAATGATCCAAATTTTGCTTAACACTGATATTTTTGGCAAAGGTTTATAAATGTAATAAAATTATCTTAATGTCACTCAATGCTGTTCAAAACTTTTTTTTTACTTGTTACATGTTTAGTATTAAATATTGATTTTATCTCCACTTAATGCAAGTCTGCACTTTGTAAATAAATATGCTTTACATACTGTATATGGAATCTATTAACATTATTTTCCAGAATGATCAACATTAGTCAATATTCCGGTACTATTTCTCTTAACATGACAGGATAAAAAGCAGCGCGCATGTTAAGACTTGAGCCGTTTCTCACAGACATTGTGGCGCCAGGTTCTAACACATTCGGAGGATGTGTGAAAACTTCAATGACTCGACGTATTAGGCTTAATTATCGACAGCGATCTAGCCGACATCTTTATTGTGATACCCCTTTCATGATGCAAATAAGGTCAGCGCTGGCCTACTTAAGCAGATGCTGCAGTCGTGAAGGCACAGATCTCGAGTTGCTTAGAGGAGAGGAATATCTCTTAGAGAAAAGAAAATGGTCAAAAGCTTTTCAGTGGAGTGGCTTTCTCAAAGTGACTACAAACCATCAATGGAACTGGGAAAATCTTCTGAACACGGAAATCACGGACACATGGATCGTAAACCTCACGTCGCCTGTGTGGTCCAGCCGAGCGCTCCTACGTCCTATTACAAAGACTCCGTGCAGCCGAAAGCCAAGAAAGTGAACACCAAGAATTTTGAGTGCGTGGAATTCGAAGGGCTGGACGCGGCAGCAGCACGCTTGTCTACACCGTCTCCTTCACGTAAGTTACACATTGTTTTCAATGACTTGTCTTTGTCATTTGTAATTACTGGTTTTTAGGATATTGGGTTTCTTTAATCTTTATTCATTTTAACGTATGCCCAATTTTTTTTTTAGTTTCGGACATTAGTGCCGATTCGTCAGGTTATGAAAGTGAAGCTGCCTCGCCCAAATGTACATCAAATGAAAAAGAGGACATTGAGGGGAATGGCGACCAAAGGAGGCTACGAACAAAGTTCACTTCGGAACAGATTTACAAATTGGAGAAAGCCTTTACTAAGCAAAAGTACCTCGGTGCCTCGGAGCGGCTAAAGCTTGCCGCGAAACTGCAGCTATCTGAAACCCAGGTAAGGGTTTTTTTTTCACAAACTGCTATATCCATCGCAAAACAATTTCACAACTGTTGTACACAGCGTACTTTGGAGTATTTCTAATGACTCCATTACAATTTCTGAGAAGTATAATAGATGATATGTTGAAAATTATCTATAAACTGTTGTATGATAAAATTATCTGTATTGTTTCCTTTCCCGAAATGAAAGCATGGTTACTTTGGTAACTGTTTTGAGATGAGTGAAATTTCTTTATAATTAAAGTCAGTTTTGTACATTTGCAGGTAAAGACATGGTTTCAAAACCGGCGGATGAAATTAAAACGCGAAGTGCAAGACCTACAGCCAGAATACTTAAGGCCACCGTTTACCCCGCACCTCATGTACCCGTACTTCACCCCTCTGCAACACTTGAATTATGCAGCTGGACAGCGGATGGCTCTTTCTCCTTACACACCAGAAAATGTGACCGCAAATCCGATGTACAGCCCACTCGTCCACCCAGTCTCCCTCAGTTCAGTGATGCTTCAGCAGCCTCTGCTTCACCCAGGACAAGGACCTGCCGTGCCCTACTGCTAAGAACTCTTGACAAGCAGTTAAAGACCAAGTGCAATAAACTGAGAGACTCCTATAGATTTAACTGTGCATGCAAGTATAACTTTGTATGCGCAGTGTGTTTCATAGATAATTTTATTTTTATATGATTATTTATTTAAGAAACAATTCTAGCGATTAATGAAGGGATCTTTATCTTCCACAAGATGTTCATCAAAGATTCGGTGACTGGGACTTGTCAACCACAAATCCAAGCTGCAGTGCTCTGTTAATTACTTAAGAGATTGTTTCCTGTAAATAGTCCTGTGGAAAAGGCGATGTTTGGATTTTATTTTTTGCATTGCTATATTCAAGTGTGTGCATAACGCTACATAAGTAAATCAAAGTAGTTTTGTTTCATTGTTTATCTTTACAAAGCCAATTTTATAGGTAAAGCAATATTTAAATACAGTTTTTGTTTAATAAAATAATATATTTTCTTAAAGAACGGTGTTGTTTTCATTTAGTTTTGTTTTATTATTATAATATGGGCAGACGCGGTAGCTCAATAAACGCATTTCGCCTTCTTTCTCTCATAGCTTAGGCTTCTCACTAATTTCAGTGGTTTTACTGGTTTCACTGACGTAATTAAGATCTCAAGAGTTGCTGTTCCGACTCCACACAAATGTTCATGAATTGCTTACTCTTGAGCAACTCAAGCAATCACTACAATGTTAATTCTAGTATGTGTAACTAGGTACAACAAATATTCCATGAATCAACAGGTGGATTTGGTGTTAAGCTCAAGAGGGAAGCTTTTATTTTGAGAAATGCGAAATCTCACGCTCAATAAACATATAATACCAAATAAAAACGCTGCATTCGTTTCTTCTGAATTTGCTGTCTGTAAAAGGCGGGTTTATATGGAAAGTCGTGTTTAATCTCAAAATACGTGAAATGCTTGCGTGGTGACTTCAAGGTATTTACAAAGATGGACGTGAACGTGTCCACCTGCACCTCGTCATTTTTTAAAAACGAACCCTAGTCCTGCCTGTCCCGGAAAACAGCGTAAAGACTGAAGTAAGGGTCTACGAATTGGGAGAACGGAGTTATTTGTCAAGTTAACATAATATATGGCTGAATGGTACGTTCTTTTTAATGCGAAGTGAAAAGCGAGTAGTCTGTTTCATTGTTGGGAGAGGGGTAAAGGAAGATCAGAATTAGAATAATTTCAATAAAAGCAGTATAAAGCTTTACTATTAAATATATTAGAAAATATGAAAATAAAAATCTGGTAATTCTTATTGTGAGTAGCAAAAAGGAATCAATAAAATAAAAAAAAAATAACTCCTTCGGATGTTTACTTGATGAATCAGCTTTGTTAATTTAATGTAAAATGAACACGGTATTACACTGTTTTTTCTAATTACTTTGATTTCACTTTAACACAACTGATGTTGAAAAAAGAAACATCCAGTTCTTTCTTTTAATAGGAGTAGTCCGCTTCGGGGAATGCTGTCATTATTCACATATTTTATGTTAATCTGACTCAAGATTAACACTTTTTAATAGTCAAAACATTGTATGCCCATTTTCCATTATACACAGTTGCATTACGTTGATTTAACTTACAGTAAATTAGTTTTAGGTTCATGACTAACTTATTTTTGCAAAAAGACCCGTCCATTTTGTTAAACTGTGTCCCAATGTTGGAAATTAAATTAAGACTTTCAGTAATTTTTTTAATGCCGTGAATGTTGCGTTGTTTGTTGTGGAGGCGGATTTGTGATTTTTCTGGCCCACCCTACATCACAAAAGCATCTTTTTCTTTGCTTCCAATACAACGTGGTAATCAAAGAATACAAGGAAGGTGCAATCGAAACCGAAATGAACGAGCAGGTGTTTTACTGTTTATTACTGAATGTAAATGACTGTTTCAAAGGCAATACTACACAAATTGCTTGGTATAGCTTTAATCTCAATGAACTGCGTGAGAGGACTTTTTTGGGGGAAATTGCCAAAATCCTCTACATATGGACTGATTTGAACTTAAAATAAATATTTAGTAAACTCAACGTATTATTTTTATTAAGGATTTACTTCATTTATTAAATCTTGACATAAAAATCAATTAAATTAATTTTTATGCCGTTGCAATTATGGAACACCCTGTAAACTCTACTTCAACAGCTGAGCTGCTATTACCAAAACCGACTGGCAAAGAAAACGTAATTATACATTTGTGAATTTACCATAACATTTAACATACCATTTACCATAAAAAATGTATTTCCTTAAAAAAGACATTTTCTTCAATATATTTCTTTAACAATTAGATTAAAAGTGAAATGTAATTACGGTGTTTATTTGTTGAAATAAAGCGGCCTGTGCGTTTTCATAAAATGTTAGCATACAACATTGCCCTTTTATCTGAAAATTAATGTACATTCGCAAAAGCTGGAGACATTTGAATTAGAAAAGTAGAAAAGAGCACCATGCCGTGTCCGAGGTGTTTAACCCCTAGGCCCGGCACCTCGCCCGCCGGGTGGTCTCAAGCGGAGGGGCCAGTTCAAAGCCCGGTTAGCCTCAAGCGTCAGGTGGCGGTTGAAATATCTGGGAGGATTAAAGGGTTCACTGTCAGTGTGCGCGCTAACTGCCGCATTGGGACGCGCGATGATTGCACACAGCAATGCTAATTGAAGGAAAACTGTGGAGCCCAGAGCGCCTTTGGAGATGATAATGCGATGAGGGTGTTTCACGCCGCGGATGGAGGAGGACTCAAATCTGTTTGACCAAAACAAGACAACTCTGTTGAAATCTGAAGGGGAATAGTCTAGAAAGGAATAAATTATGAATGCGAAGTTGTATTAATGATGCAAAGGTACACAGTTTAGAATACGTACACACGCCTTTATTGCACAAACCAAGTGAACCTGAGTACCATTTTAAAAATTGTTTATTTTAAGTTATCATTCCTGTATCAGTCAAATATGGGAGGCATAATGGGTTGTAATTACCAGCATTTAACGTGTTTCTGTATGAACGTGGTCTGCTCAACACTCTAAAACCATCTATCTTTGTTCACCTCATTGCACCCCAATCGCCCCTTACGCCATGGATAATATGAAATCTGTACAGCACGGAAATAGCAGGGGCGAACTTAAGCGTCTCAAAGACCTGCAAACAGACAAATTAGGACAGGGCTTGGTCCACTCGGCTGCACCACATGAACGATAATTTGTCCCCAATTACGTGTATTCAGGTACACAGTTGTCGCGTCCCTCCTTGATAGTAAGTGAAAATATCCCACAGGGCACTGGCGCCAGCATTAAGTTGTTTAATGTGGGCTTTTAAAGACATCTGCTGGGATGCGCAGATCAAAGGTATTGAGATGGAAGCCCCCTCCCTCACCTCTCCACCCACCCATTTCCAAACGTGAGCAGGAGTTACGGCAAATTCAACGTGCACCTCAGAATGGAAACTCAAAGTCCGGCCATTAAGACCCTGAAATATTAACATTTAAATGTTTCGATATGTTAATACTTAATATAAAAAATAAAACAGAAATACGATACACATGAGTGGAGATTAAAGCGAAATATGATAGAATATTCATACAATCCTTTGGCATTTCTTTAAAAATAAAGATAATTAAAATGTTATAGTCATACAATGTTTTATCTGTTTACGAATGCAAAAATAAATTATTTGTAGTATACAGAATGTAAAAAAAGTCAGTTTTTAAGTAATTTCATTAATTTTCTTTGAACAAACACAATAAGACCTAGTGTTCCTTTGTCATTATAGTATTTCGTTAAAGTATATAATTTAGGCATTGGGTGTCTTGCGCTACACCTAACCTGGCAGAGTCTATTTTATCAAGTATATATATATATATATATATATATATATATATATATATATATAT
>JANRMT010062813.1:56261527-56335496 GCA_026402145.1 Polypterus bichir lapradei
TTATTATTATTATTATTATTATTATTATTATTATTATTGTTGTTGTAGTTGTTGTTGTTATACTATTGTTGTTGTTGGTATTATTGCAGTTGTTGTATTACTGATTTGACAATAACAACTAGTATGTAGAGTTATGCTCTTAGAGAATAATATTATTTTAAACTTTTCAACCTGAAGATGTCATAGACACTGCTATAAATATGCATAATTTTTATGCATTAATCCTTACATTCACTGAAATTGCTAAATCTTTTTTAATGCCGCTTGAAGTGGGTGCAAAGCATGAACAAGCCATGGGAAGAATTCCATTCCATCACTGGGTACACCCATACTACTTCATACCAGACAGATCCTGAGTTGCTAGTTAGCTCAACAGACATATATTTAGAATATATACTAATTTATCACATTTCATCATAAACATTTTATTCCTTGGCAAAAATAAATATATTTTAGGTGTCAGCAAGTAGTTTATAATACATTAATGAAGCAGCTTCTCTCTCAAAACATTGTAATGTTGCTGACTCATGTGGAAGAATAATTTTAGGGCAACATAGAGTTCATCTTAAGAAAACAACATAAAGAATTAATAAATGTCAGAAACCTTTTCAGGCATATCAGAAAACCAGATAAAGGTCAATTGAACAACAAAATGTACTGATAGATGACTAAGAGATGGACGGGTTTGGTCTCGTCCGTTGCGAGGGATGGACGTCTGAAGTGGAGCTCCGCTAGCAGCGGTGTTATTATTCATATTATCTGCTTATTATCCTGAGATATCCTGTATTTACCCAACCTGAGAGACACTGCTACAGTATATGTAAGCATACTGTATTTAAACATGGCCAACAAGAAAGGGGGTCCGAAAGAACCGAAAACTAAAGCTGCACCCAAGCTGAGATCGGCAAGCCCTAGTTCAAAATACGCCCTTTCAGAGACTGACCTGGATCAAATGGGCGAAAGCCCAGACTCCTCGGGACCACGGTCCACTACATCGTCACCGGCTGAGAGTGAAATGGGGAGCGAATGTACGAGCGTGAGTGAAACAGGTCTCGATAGCTCGCTTATTGGAGAAGATCACAATAATCTATTGTCTGATCTATTTTTTTAAAATATGGGTTTTTATCATTATATATTCTCATTATTACTCATTATTACTCAGGCGCTATCTGTTTATGTTTTAATTACAGTTATAGACGTTTGTGCTTAATTACTTTTTTTTTTTTTTTTTTAATCTAATAATTTTCTCTCACCCTAAGCGAGACTGTTCAACATCATACCCATGGTTTATTGTTATTGCTATTATTGCATTATTCTGGACCACTTTCTAACACCATTCCCCGGGTTTATTATCTGGGTGTATTATCTTAATACACTAAGATTGCTGAAGATTATATATATTCTAAGTGCACAGTTTGTTAATGATTAAATTTTATGCATATAGTATTTAGATTATATTGGTAATAGATATCTCTATTTTTTAACCCTAAAACGCCGCTGCGTGGGTGCTTGTTTTGCTTTGGACGTGCTCTGTCTCTGGGTATGTCAGAGGATTCTAGCCTCACGTGGGGAGGCAGAAAGGGAGTGTGGGGGGTTAAGGGGGGAGAGAAAGAGAGCAGGCTAGATCTATACCTAATCTATCCTTTTAATCTTTATAATTATAACTACCAACATAATAATAGGCTGTATGGCTATAACTCATGGGGAAATAGGAAATTAAGGCCGAAGCTGTCTCACTTCCAGTTAAGACTATAAAATGACATCAAAAACTCAGAATCAATGTCTCCATGATGGGACAGTTAACTTCGTGAGCTGGAATGTTAAAGGCCTGAATCACGAATTAAAGAGAAAGAAAGTACTCTCTCACCTAACAGGTCTAAATGCTAAAATAGTATTTTTACAGGAGACCCACTTACTAAGCAAGCATCAGTTCTGGCTGCAAAAAGACTGGACTGGCCAAATGTTCCATTCTAGTTTTACAAAGAAAACTAGAGATGTGGAAATTCTCATACATAGAACAGTCTCATTTGTAGCATCAGATGTAGTATTGGATCCTGAAGGGAGATATGTGATGGTCATGGGAGACTTATCTAACTGTAAAATGATTTTGATAAATGTTTATGCACCTAATGTTGATGATAAGGAATTTATACAAAATTTATTTGAATCCATTCCCAATCTGAACACTCATAAAATTATAATGGCTGGGGACTTTAATTGTGTTTTAAATCCACTCTTAGATAGGATTTCTACCACAGGGGGAATGACATCTAACACCGCAAAGATAATTACAAAGTTTATAACTGATCACAACTTAGATAGATAGATAGATAGATAGATAGATAGATAGATAGATAGATAGATAGATAGATAGATAGATAGATAGATAGATAGATAGATACTTTATTAATCCCAAGGGGAAATTCACATAATCCAGCAGCAGTATACTGATACAAAGAAACAATATTAAATTAAATAGTAATAAAAATGAAAAAAAGTTAGCATTTACTCCCCCGGGTGGAATTGTAGAGTCGCATAGTGTGGGGCAGGAACGATCTCCTCAGTCTGTCAGTGGAGCAGGACAGTGACAAAAGTCTGTCACTGAAGCTACTCCTCTGCCTGGAGATGACACTGTTCAGTGGATGCAGTGAATTATTCATGATTGACAGGAGTTTGCTTAGTGCCCGTTGCTCTGCCACAGATGTTAAACTGTCCAACTTTACTCCTACAATAGAGCCTGCCTTCTTAACAAGTTTGTCCAGGCGTGAGGCGTCTTTCATCTTTATGCTGCCACCCCAGCACACCACCGCGTAGAAGAGGGCACTCGCCACAACCGTCTGGTAGAACATCTGCAGCATCTTACTGCAGATGTTGAACGATGCCAACCTTCTCAGAAAGTATAGTCTGCTCTGACCTTTCTTACATAGAGCATCAGTATTGGCAGTCCAGTCCAATTTGTCATCCAGCTGCACTCCCAGGTATTTATAGGTCTGCACCCTCTGCACACAGTCACCTCTGATGATCACAGGGTCCATGAGGGGCCTGGGCCTCCTAAAATCCACCACCAGTTCCTTGGTTATGCTGGTGTTAAGATGTAAGTGGTTTGAGTCACACCATTTAACAAAGTCTTTGATTAGCTTCCTGTACTCCTCCTCCTGCCCACTCCTGATGCAGCCCACAATAGCAGTGTCATCAGCGAACTTTTGCACGTGACAGGACTCTGAGTCATATTGGAAGTCTGATGTATATAGATTGAACAGGACCGGAGAAAGTACAGTCCCCTGCGGCGCCCCTGTATTGCTGAACACAATGTCAGACCTGCAGTTCCCAAGACGCACATATTGAGGTCTGTCTGTAAGATAGTCCACAATCCATGCCACCAGGTGTGAGTCTACTCCCATCTCAGTCAGCTTGTCTCTAAGGAGCAGAGGTTGGATGGTGTTGAAGGCGCTAGAGAAGTCCAAAAACATAATTCTTACAGCACCACTGCCTCTGTCCAGGTGGGAGAGGGATCGGTGTAGCATATAGATGATGGCATCCTCCGCTCCCACCTTCTCCTGGTATGCGAACTGCAGAGGGTCGAGGGCGTGGCGGACCTGTGGCCTCAGGTGGTGAAGCAGCAGCTGCTCCATGGTCTTCATCAGATGTGACGTCAGAGCAACAGGCCGGAAGTCATTCAGCTCACTAGGTCGTGATACCTTTGGGACAGGGGTGATACAAGATGTTTTCCAAAGCCTTGGGACTCTCCCCTGATCCAGGCTCAGGTTGAAGATGCGCTGTAGAGGACTCCCCAGTTCCAACGCACAGGCCTTCAGCAGTCGTGGCGATACACCATCTGGACCCGCTGCTTTGCTGGCACGAAGTCTTTTCAACTCTCTGCTCACAACTTATCAGACCCCTGGAGGTTTTTAAACCCAAACTGAAGAATATATTCTTTCTACTCAACAGTACATCATTGCTACTCAAGGATTGACTATTTCTTTATAGATAATAACTTCTTGCCTATGATTAAATCTTGCAAATACGATGCTATTGTTATTTCTGACCATGCAGCTCTGATCTTGAAGCTAAAGTTACTATGCCCCACACACTCACCTCGCAGATGGCATCTCAACTTGCTTCTATTAGCAGATGAGAATTATACAGAATTTATATCCAAACAAATCAGTTTCTTCCTAGAGACAAATACATCCTCAGAGATTTCTGCAGGAATACTCTGGGAAACTCTTAAGGCCTTCTTAAGAGGACAGAATATCTCATATCTTTCCCACAGAAATAAATTAGAAACCAAGAAAGTAGCAGAGATAAAAAGCGAATTTACTAGAATAGATGAAGAACATGCCAGACTACCAAGTGAGGCTTTACATAGGAAAAGGCAGGCTCTAAATTCAGAACTAAACCTCTTAACAACTAAAGAAACTGAATAACTAATTTATAAATCCAGACATCATTAATATGAAAATGGAGAGAAAGCTAATAAGCTTTTAGCTCAACAAATTCACAAGCAATCTCAGTAATCACCAACACGAACGGAGTTAAAATCATCGACCACAAAAATATAATGCACACTTTCAGAGACTACTATAAATCCCTATATACTATTGAGTTTAAAGAAGGCAATACACAATCTAATGCATTTCTGGATACATTACAGATACCACAAATAGACACTTTTAGTGCGGAGGAACTTGATAAACCTCTGGCGTTTTCAGAATTACTAGATGCTATAAAGTCACTTCAAGGTGGGAAAGCAGCAGGCCCTGATGTCTACCCTGCAGAATTTTATAAGAAATTCTCCGCTCAGCTAGCTCCCTCCTATTAACAACATTTACAGGAGCCAGAGACAACCAAACTCTTCCTCAAACTTTTCGCCAAGCACTAATCACTGTTTTTCCAAAACAAAATAAGGACTTATTACAATGTGCATCATACAGACCAATTTCACTTCTGAATAATGACATTAAAATACTCTCCAAAATCATAGCTAGAAGGATAGAGAAAGTGCTCCCCTTGGTAATATCACAAGATCAAAATGGATTTATCAAGGGTCGACACTTATCTTCAAATCTTCAACGCCTGTTTAATGTAATATACTCACCAACTAAATCAAACACCCCAGAAATATTATTATCATTGGATGCAGAAAATGCATTTGACATGATTGAATGGAAATACCTTTTTACTACATTGGAGAAATTTGGGTTTGGCCCGAACATTTGTGCATGTATCAAATTACTGTATACCAATCCAGAAGCTTCAGTTTGTATCAACAACATTTGTTCAGACTACTTTAAACTACTGTAGAACGTGGTACTAGACAAGGATGCCCCTTGTCACCGCTACTGTTTGCAATCGCCATTGAACCACTGGCAATACACTGTCGAAATACTGATCAGATAAAGGGGATTATCAGAGAAGGACTGGAACAGAAAATTTCACTATATGCAGATGATATGGTACTGTATATATCAGACCCACAAAATTCTGTGCCTACAGTCTTAAAAGCACTCACAGAATTTCAAAAGATCTCTGGTCTCAGAATTAATCTGAATAAAAGTGCACTCTTTCCAGTGAATTCTCAAGCATATAATATTAGATTAGATACCCTACCTTTCATCATTGCAGAACAGTTTAAATACCTAGGGGTAAACATCACAAGTAAACATAAAGCTCTTTATCAACAAAATTTCTCCGTCTGCATGGAAAAAATTAAGCAAGACTTGCATAGATGGTCAACCCTTCATCTCACTCTAGCTGGAAGAATTAACACTGTTAAAATGAATATTCCTTCTAAGCTCCTTTTTTTATTTCAAAACATCCCAATATACATCAATAAATCATTTTTTAAGCAATTAGATTCAACAATAGCCTCATTTATTTGGAACGCAAAACATCCACGTATCCAAAGAGCGACCCTACAAAGACAAAGGGCAGAAGGCGGCATGGCTCTACCTAACTTCCAGTTTTATTACTGGGTAACAAATATACAAGCGATAAAAACCTGGACACAAATAGAAGAACATACCTTGGTCCGCAATAGAAGTAAAATCCTGCAGTACTTCTTTATATTCCCTGCTTTGTGCCCCAATAAACGCAAGTTATCGGCAATATACTAATAACCCAATTGTGCTTCACTCACTTAGAATATGGAACCAATGTAGAAAGCATTTTAAGATGGAGAAGCTTTTATCTGTGGCCCCTCTGCAAGAGAACCACCTCTTTCGCGAACATATGCAGTTTTTAATATCTGGAAAAAAACTGGGATTAACTTGCTTAGAGATCTTTATATAGACAGCGTCTTTGCATCCTATGAACAATTACATTCCAAATTTAACATTCCAGCTACACGTTTCTTTCACTATCTTCAAATTAGAAACTTTGTTAAACAGAACCTTCCCGATTTTCCTCATCTTGCACCCTCATCCATGCTAGAAAAAATCAAGTCCCGGCCTCACTGGGTCACATGTTCTGGGCCTGCACCAAATTAACATCATTCTGGACCAAAATTTTTAATTACCTTTCAGACAGCCTTGGTCTCACAATCCCTCCTAACCCATTAACAGCTGTGTTTTGGGTTCTTCCAGATGGGTTTAAAGTGGAGAAAGACAAACAAACTGTGATTGCATTCACTACACTTTTTGCAAGTAGACTTATTCTGCTAAACTGGAAGAACCCAAACTCTCCTCTTTTAAGTCAGTAGGAAACCAATGTTTTATACTATTTGAAATTGGAAAAAAAAATTTCAAAACATGGCAGGATCTAATCAGTAATATTTTAAAATAAGTTCTTAAAGCACAGAGGAAGCAATTATTTTTGTATTTCTTTGTCTTCTGCATTCATCTCTATTGGCTTATCAAACTTATTAATTTAGGTATGTTTACAAGCCTTAAATTTTACGCTGTTTGCCTTGCTCTCTCTTTCTCAGGGGTGGGGTCGACTTTTCATAACTCTATTTTACTTTTTGTAAAAATTGATTGATTTGTATGGAATGATTGCAATAAAATTAATAAAACTTCAAAAAAAAAAAAATGACTAAGAGATAATTAAGAAATCAACAGATGTCCTGTAAAGAATCAGAATGGGCAGTTGTTATATGCACAGACATTTCAAGGTTGGTGCCTCAAATCAAAGGTATAAGAAGAACCAGAATATAATATAATTGACTTTTATTTTATATAAGTTATTTGGGTGTAAACCAACGAACCAACCAGAGCAAACCGTATGCATAGATTGACACTGTATGTAAATCTAATAGTTTATAGAATTAACCTCTATTCTTTGTTTCTCTGATTATTCTGACCATGCTATAACAGATTGCTTTTGAAGAATACTCCTTCTAAGGCATTTTGCCAAGAAGTAATTAAAAGATACAAAGAACAGCTTTTCTCCTGTCTGATTACTGATTTGTTCTGTGTTGTTGGAGAGGATAAGTTTCTTTCTTTAATTACAATGTTGATTTTTACCACATTCAGGAGCAACATTTCTGCAGTTGGAAGCTAGTCAGCACTATTGAATCAGGTACCAGATGCACATGCCTTTTATTTGGAGACCTCCCGGTGGTGGAAACAACCAGTAAAGGTTACAATACGGATGTGATGACAATCAATACACATACTGTAGCCAACCATTGCTGAGGAATTATGCATTTTTACTTTGACATACAGTTTGAAAGAATGGGTGTGGACTGTGATGCAGTGGTTAGTATTCATGGATCCTGCACCTTGGGCTTGAATCCAGCACCTGGACATTGCATTTGTGCAGCTTGCAGACTCTCCTTATATCTATGTGGGTTTTCCTTAAATTTCTCCAAAAATAGGTAGGTTTGTGGAATTGCATGCGAGCAAGTCTTGGGATGACCTGGCACCTTCTCCAGGCCTATTCCCTGCCTTGTGTCTACTGGGGTGAGGGTAGACTCCAGTCCATGTGTCTCTGAATTTAATTAAGTGGGTTTGAGAATGATATGTTATGTTAAATGTGGACTGTATCCATGTCCTTCCGAAACCAACCAGCCAATACAAGTATTTTTTAGTTATGATAAGCTGTGCTCCATGATATCCATCTTGGAACACTGTGTGTCAACAAACATCTCTACATGTATAAGAACACACCCAAGAGAAACCCTGTAAATCAAAGCACCACCTTCTCATCCAAATTCATTAGAGAATTGTGCAAACATCAACGCAAGCCAATCATCAAAAGACAAACTGATTTAAAGGAAGATCTAACAAAATATTGATAAAAAGACTTCTTATGCTGACCCATTGAGATGAAGGCAGTTTTCATGTGTTTGAGCAAGAGGTTCCATCAGGCATCAACTGCCCCTTCGAAGCTGTGTTCTAACAGCTGAAGAAAGGTAATGATGGCCTCCTACAACAAGCAAGGAAAAAATATATTTGCTCAGCAGCTACTGTGTTGTAAGAAAAGCTGTCTAGACTGACTAGATTAGCAAAAAAAAAAAAAAAACATCACAGAGGAAGCAGTAGACACAAAAACAGGTCTTCTTCCATGAAACAAAACTACTTGAAGAAATTACACAAATTACTTATTCTGTTTCTCATTGTTCCACATACATTAGTTACCTAGCTGCTTCCAGCTATAAAAATGGAAGGATTAAGCCCTGTAAATTGCAAGGTAAAATTTTAAGGCACAGGAATCCAATACAGCTGTTGCATTTAAAATGTTTAAATACTGTCACGAGCTGAAAACAAAAAATACAGAGAGGACATATGGATGAAAACATCCCAACCCCACCCTGTCATCCCTCTGGAGACCGACTTATCAAATTGTAAGGCATTAGAGTGTAGTGATTTTTTATATCAGTCACAACTATTTGTCTTGGAGGTACAAAAAGTTAACCTTATAACTTAAGAGTACAAAGCTGGAAGTCCTAATTAGCTAGACGTCTTAGGCAATATCACATTACATGACTTGTAGTTGGACAGTATGTCAAACTTCATGACAGCAGTTGCCGATCTCATCAACTGAAGATGTCATTTTATATGACTTGAAATTGATGGAAAGTCAAATCACAAATTGTGTGATGACTTTCAAGCACAGTTTCACACTTCCAAAGAACTGCGAGAATACCCCTTTTTCTGACAGTCAATAAGGTGCCGCCTAATGGAGCTGGTGCTGTCTGAAAGGTTAACAGGTATAGTGACTTAAACTGCAATCTTGGGATCCTTTTTCCTATGCTATCGTGAGGCAAAAAACATCACAAAGACAAGTCTCTCTTCTTGTTGCGAGGTTCAAAACCTTCACGTTCTTTAGTCCTTTTCAGTTTTTCAAACCTGATTTTGTCGGCGCAAGTAGCAAACTTGTTGAGTTGAATCACTGGGTGTGTCAGACTATGCGACTAAGAGTCATGGGAGCACACTGTGACTCCTTCTAAATCACCAAGGTTATGTAAATGAAGTCTTCAACTGAGAAATGCTGGGAAATCTTGTAGAGGTCTTCACAAAGAGAAGGAAAGATGGGCAGAATTGGAGTGATAGTTTATCTAAAACTGAATAATACGGGGTACAAATTAACTAGGAAGTGATTAGGAATTAGCATTTAACTTTCTTTGTTGTTTTGTTTAACTGGATTGCATAATTCTGCAATTATGTGCAGGATGTACAGCCAAGGCAAAAAAATGTATCATTACCATCAAGGACTAATTGAGAGTTTGTCCACCACCACAGCGTAAAGTCAATTTTACATCTTAATTCCTCCAATTCCTCCAACATTATATCTATGACTGAAAATCACTAGAAGTGTCATGTAATGTGACAGGGCCTTTAAGTGGATTATTGATGCTATATTGGTTCATGGATGCTATATTGGCTCATGATATGTGTGTATGTTTGCTGCCCATTCCTGCCTTGAACCCTATCCCAGCAAGCACTGGGTGCAACTTTCCCGCGCCACTGCTCTGATTAAGTGAGTTTATAAAATGGGTGTAATTTTTTTCCCGCACTCTTAAAGATAAATATGCCAGAGTTGTCCTTTGGAGCGAAGTTATACGGGAACCATTTTTGGTTCCTAAAAGAGCAATCGGTATAAAGGTTTCCAAAAAATCCTTTATGTATTTAGATCAGTAACAGGCTTCATAAATAGCAATGAATAGATAATACCAATGAGTTCCTGATTTTAAAATGACTTTTGCTGCATACGTGCAGTAACAGACTAAGTCTGTCAGTGTCCTGTCTACAATACATTAAAGATTTCAGGTTTCTTCTACATATTAGGGAGTTTTTCAAAGTGCAAAGAGCCAACTTCATATGCAAAAAACACGTCCTAGAATGAAATGGTGCTTGGTCAAGCAATGGTTCTACGAGAAACCAAACCACCCAGTAAAGTGCCATGACAGAACCAATAATTTGTAAGTGTGGAATGTAGTTTCAATTTACATACCTTGAGCAATGTACATAGCCAAGGTAAATCTACCTTTATATTTGGGTTATTTCATTTTTCCATGTTTTCAAAAGTCTGTAATATTTACTGTATGTACAACATAGATTTGCACTCTTTTGGTTAGTTTTCCACAAGTGTCTGGAATGAAACGAAATCAGCAGGTAAAGCTGTTTTGAAGATGGGAACTTATGTTACGCTGTGAATTATCTGTCAGTCCCTAGCATGTGTGGTCTGAAGTGCCTGCTGAACGGTATTAACACATTCACAAAGGCCAAGTAAAGAAGACAGCACCTAATTAGGAGTGGGAAGAGGATTTTTTGTCAACCAGTGTTTATTCACTGGAGTCAGGATATCCTGATGAGCAGCTTGTTAGCTTTAATATGATTATGTTGTTATCCGCTCAATAACTTTTTGCCCTGAAGTCATAAAACGTGGTCAAGACATGCCTCTCAATTGCTCTGTCATAATGATTAAGTTATTTATGACAGATAATGGTAGGAAATGGAAAAAACACATGTTTTTTATCCCTTCAGTAACTCTTTGCCCCAAAGGCACAATATGTGGTTAAGACATGACTCCCAATTGCTGTCATTATTAGCCTGACGGGGGGGAAAAAACTGCACATTGGATGGATTTAACATGGGAAGTAAGAGAAAGCAAATTTTATTTGTGTTTACACTGTGGGGACAGGAAGAAAGTAAAAAGGTAGGATAAAACAACTTATTCCTGTCATTTCCACACAAATTTGCCTACTGAAACAAGCTTAATCACACTGCAAAATAAAAAAGACTATTCCATTCAGAAATGTGAAACAACAAACTCTAGCAGATAAGCAAAATTAAAGTACAATGTTGAAATATACCAATTAGTGCCTATTTTATTATCTGGTTCTAAAGATAACTTTGATGTGCAGTTCACAGTTCTAGTAAACATCATTAATCTTCATTTGCCTCAAATGATGTCAGTTTTTTATTTATTGTTTTAATTTCAAGTCTCACTTATAGAACAAAGAAAGTAACATTGCATACAGTCAAATCGAACTTAACTAAACAGAATTCAACCCTAATCATGTAGAAAGAGAAGAGAGACAACAGCAAGGGCAAGACTTTAAAAACTACAACGAAGGGAGAATGTCATTTTCCCTGAGATAAATGCTTATTCAAAAATTGTATTTATTAGATCTTGCAATATTTCAAAAAAGTTTTGAACAGTTCATCTAAGCGAGAATTTGATTTTTCTCCAATTTGAAATAGTATAGAATCTCAGTTACCCGCACTGACCTATAACAGGTGGGTTGGGGTTCTTCCAGTTCAGCAAGATAAGTCCGTGTGCTAGTAGTGTGGTAAAGGAAATTACAACTGATTTGTCCTTCTCCACTTTAAGACCATCTGGGAGTTCAGCAAACACGGCTGTTAGAGGGTTAGGAGCGATTGTGACACCAATGCTAATTTGGTGCACTTCCAAAACATGTGGCCCAGTGAGTCTGGTGCTTGATTGTAACATTCACAGGTTGGATCTTACCCCGGATACATTTTGGACAATTTTAATTGAGATAAATGTGATTGATGCGGTGGGCTGGCGCCCTGCCCGGGGTTTGTTTCCTGCCTTGCGCCATGTGTTGGCTGGGATTGGCTCCAGCAGACCCCCGTGACCCTGTAGTTAGGATATAGCAAGTTGGATAAGGGATGGATGGATGGAAATGTGATTGATGTAAGATTTTAAGTGGGATGAGTGAATGCTTTGCACATATGGTGGTAGAATGTATTTTATGCATGGCTGCCTTCCACTCCTTTTCTGAAATGTTAAGTGAAAGATCCTTTCCCCACCATACCCTAGGATCTTTGAAAGGGAGAGACTTTAATATGTTTTTATATATTATTGAGATGTTGTCTTCAAGACTGATCAATATTTCTTCTAAAATAGAAATGGCTGGGAGGTGTGGAAAATTGGGTAGGTTCTTTTTTGCAAAATTTCCAATTTGAAAGTATTGGACAAATTGTGCTGCTAGGAAGTTAAATTGGAAGTGTAACTGTTCATAAGATGCAGAGACATCATCTATATACAATTCTCTAAGTGATTTAATCCTGGGCATTTCCAAAGATTAAATACTCTGTAGGTTTGAGAGGGTAGAAAAAGGTGATTATCATGTAGATTTGCAACAGATAAAAGCACCTCTGCCTTGAAGTGCTTCCTGCATTGATGCCATATTCTGAGTGATTGCTGGACAATTGGATTATTAGTATATTGACACTAATTTGTATTTACTGGGTCACAAAGCAATACATATTAAGAAGTACAGCAAGATTTTATTTCTATTGCAGACCAGGCTTGTGAATATTCATCAATTTGAGTCAATTTCCAGGATTTATAACTTGTATATTTGCCACCCAGTAATAAAATTGAAAGTTAAAATGATGTCAATTTCAAGTCTGGACCATTAATTCTGTCTCCATAAAGAAGAACTTAAATTACCTGCTAAAACACAAAAATGCTGTAAGAACATATTTCTGTTTTATAGTAAGTACTTGCTGTTTTTTGACTCATGTCAGGTGTAATCCAGTAAGAATAACTGGTAACTGCATCGGAATACAAAAAGTACACTTTGAGGAACTCAACATCAGGATATTATATAGAAGAAAACATTATTTTCTAAAATTGTATAAATTCATTGTAGTATAAAACACTAAGAAACATTTCAGTCCAAATGTTTATTAAATTATACACTCACACAAAATAATAATTGACATATTAAATAAATGTTTTTCAGCTTTTGGGATATCATTTAAAACCAGCCTTTTATAATATGTTTATTCACCTATTCATTTTGCTGTCTTACTTCTTGTAGAGCAGGGCTGTGGAGGATGGACTCCATGTCTTTGAACAAATGAAAGACAAGAACCATCGATGGCTTTAGCAGCTTACACATCCAAAGTCAAATGCAGGAAAATGTAGTGTTGAAAATCAAACTGGAAATGGGTCGGAAGGAGAAAAGTACAGATGCCAGGGAAAACCCTCTGAAACAGACAGAATATGTAATCTTCCTGAACCTGGGGCAGGGTCGAAATGCTATGTGACTAGCTATGCAAAACATGACATCAGATAATTTTCTAATTGAAAACATTTTCTTTTTACCATTAAATGAGGGGTTTAGAGGTTGTTGTGAGCTGGCGTTATATATATTTAAAGTTCTGACAAGATACAGTATTCATGCAAGTGCTTGAACTGTATTAAGGAGAGCATTCACAATTTTATTTTTTTATTTTTTTTATTTCCTTATTTTACTAAGGTGAAAATGTTATACTGTCTCTGGCTATATCATAGATACACTTTTACTCTGATAAACGTAACTTACAAGCAAGAACTATCTGGTGATTAACAATGCTGTTTCACTGTTCCAGGGCTCTGATAAAGGATGTTGCCGAGTTGTCTTTTCGCCGAGTTGTCTTTTCGCAGAATTGTCTTTCGCTGAGTTGTCTGTCGCCTAGTTGTCCCTGAACACTATCGATCTATCTACTGTATCTATCTATAAATATATTTTATGACTGCACAAAAATCTCTGTAAATAAATATAAAAAACAACAAGATATTTACATAATTCAGATTAATAAGCAATATTTTAAATATCTAAGACTTGATATTATACAAAAATTCTCCTTAATACTAAAAATACTTGGAATAATTTTCAATTTAGTAAATATTGCAAGGGTCAACAAAATATAAGCATTATGTCATTCTTTGTCAAAAATAAAACATATGCTTCTTAAGTTCTATATCATTTTATTCTCCTCATTTTAAAATGTTTTATTCATCTGAAAGGTAAAAATAATCAAATTCCATTAGAAGAAAAATCACAACATATGTTGTTAGAGATCTATTAGATCACGAAAATTTTGTCACATTTCCTGCATTAAGCAACTTATTGAAACGGTGATATATCAGGGAGACACAATTTTATATCTTTGGGTTATTTACAAGAGTTATATTTTATTAAATAATATAAATATATAGTATGTGATTATTAAATGTTTATATTGCAGGTAAAGAGAAAGAAATAAAAAAGTGGCATGTGCATTACCTAATAAATATACTACAAAGTAAACTTGAAGGTTTTTGTTTTTACATCAACTAAAACTTTAAAGAAATGTTAGCCAAATAAGCAAAGGTTTATACATAATCATGTTTTAATATACAGCTTATGTTAGAAACAAAGGTTGAAGCCTTTGGTAAACTGAAGACAGTGTAAGCATTTTTGGAAAATATCATTGTCCCTACATGTTCATGACTCTTTTAAAGCTTGTACAATATAAAAATAAAACAGTTGTAGAACAGTTTTCTTCAGTAAGATGAAATGATAAGAAAATCACTGAAATGTGGCTTTCATTTTCCTTATTGTGTCTTGAATTTTACGAGAATGTTTAGGAGTTGACAGCTGGTGAAAATTTGTTGAGTTGTCTGCAGCTAGTTGAGGAATATCAGCTTCAGCAAAAAGAGAAACTCGATGTCTGAGGTAAGCCTGCAGTTCCATATCAGGGGCAAAAGTGTACAAGTGGTCCTGAAATGCATGGATCTGGCTCACTACTTTTGCGATGTTCCTTTAAGAAAGACAGAAGTTATCAGAACATAAACTCAGATACCAATACATATTTTATTTCTAGCTCTAATTATAAAATACCTTAGCTTAGGCCATTTATATGCACCATTTGCCATGGTTAAAGCACCAATTTCAAGTTGTTGCACATGCATAGCGAGAACATGCGCTGAGGGGATAGTTGGCAGTTTTTTAAATCTGTCTCCTTCCATTAAACACAAATTATCACTTTTTAGGAACACCTTGAATTGGGAAAATAAAAAAAATATATTACACAAATAATATAGTTAATTGCAGTTCTAGCCCAACCACCTGTCGAATGGCATACAACAATGACAGCTGAAAAGAGTCATTTATATTTTTTGCTTTCTGAAGATTCTTCAAATTGGTTCTTTAGTTAAACCAATCTGTTAAGGGTTCACACAGACATTCACATATGCCTAAAATGTAACAAAAAATGTTCTTCTAAGGATTACATTTTAATGGATTACTTCAGAACAACTGTCAAATATTTGAATGTTAATAACTGTACCTGGACAGCTTTCAATTCCTCCATGATTTCAGATACTTTTGTGGTAAGATTTTTCCAAGCCTATAATTATAACAAAAAAAATAATTAAGCAGAACTATGCATCATATGTATATATTAAAAGGAGTTCCATATTTATTGTATCATTCATAGAACAGAACTATCAAGATGGCTAAGAGACGCACAGCTATACACCGCAACTGAATGTAACCCATAACTACTTATACACATAGTATTTTGGAATAAAACCTGTCTCATACAATACATTACAATAATAAATATTCTTCTTTAAAAAAAGTTACAGTGCATCCATTATTTATTGATCTTAATGTTCTTTAATACACAAAAAAAGAACGATTGGCACGGTACAGCTGAACTGGTGAACTGAACTTTACATAAGTCACAGGCAAATCTGATGAGATGAATACCAAACACATGAGTGCATGAGCTGAACCTTCTACGGAGTCAGCACATGAGATCCTCTGGTGGAATTAGAAAGTACCTGATGTTGACGTCAATAAAAGGTAATATTGGGGTTGATAAACTCTTACACTTGTGGCTAGTTAATAGCGGACTGATGTTTTCTTGAATTGGATCCTGATGTTCTAACTTCCACATTTACATTCTTAGATGGATCATAGGATGTATGTTATTTTTTCAAATGCAAGAACATGGTTAACAAAGGAAAATAACACAAATAAAACACATAATAATGCATATCCTCTATGAAAATCCGTAAAAGGATAGTTGGCAAATGGCTTACATTTACTTACTTAGCAGACATTTTTATCCAAAGCGACTTAGAAAAAAGGTCAACATATTCGAGTAAACATCAGTATGTGAACTGTTTCCAGACCAGTGTTACAGAACACTTTTACAAAATTGATCATCACAAGCAAATACAGTAGCTCTAAACAAGACATAGTACAGGAATCCTAGTCATGTGGTATGCTAGACTTGCTGGCTACAGTTGCTGATCTTGTCCCTGGACTATGTTAGTTTAAATGACTGGAAATCGATGGGTATGTCTCACTTTACTGACTGAGTGCCAAACTTCCAGCGCCATCGTATTCGCCTCTTTTTGTGACAGTTAATAACATGCTGCTCGACAGGGCCAGTGCTATATAGTATAAATGGCTAACAGGTTCAGCCACAGTCTCTGGCCTTTTTTCTTCTGTTTTATCATGGCATATAAAACATGAGACATAAACAGACGTGATTCTTTTCTGTTTGTGAGGTCCAAAAACACTCACATTTCTTATTCATTGTTGCTGCATTATATGCATTGAACTTCTAGATGAGCATACATTGGTTGTCAGCTTTCATGCACACAGTGCCAGCCACTATGACTAATGACAAAATCAGTCCTGTTTGAATTTATTGGACTGAATTTCAAATTAGATGGGCTGAGTTGCTAGGCACGTCACATTATGCGACCAGCTTCAGAGGAACATGCCACCAACTGCCTTTGAAAATCCCTGGAAAAGTCTTGTAATGTGACATAGCCTTTAGAAATTCCCAAACTCAGTTCTGTGGGATACTTGGGATATTTCGCTCAATCTGCCCCTTAATCATAGACAATTTCCTGCTTCAACTGAATGGCTAAATAAACAAAAAGAATGTGCTTTATTTTTCTAAGACATCAGAATGGTGTCCCCTTTATTCCATAGTCAGAAATAAATTCTGGATTTTTAAAGTTTTTTACTTCAGTATCATAAGAAATTTTAGATAGCTATTCCTGTATGTGTTTCATTTCTTATGTCCAGCTTTTTCCAATTTTCATATTTAAGAGACAATTAAAAGCTTTAAAAACAGTTGTTTAATTTATATTAAAGTACTGAAAATGATTAAAGTGATTATGGTAAGGAAAAACTAATGAACTGACACAAGTATAGACTGACCAATCCTCCATCATTTTACTATGTATTACGTGCCATTTATTTTCATTCCTTGTTTTGACTGTGTTATTCACAGATGATGCCTTTAAGCCAAAGTTATTATGATGCCAGTAATATATTTTTAATAGGACAGATGTCATTAAGAGTCTTTGAGTCTTTAATGTATCAGAACTGTACCCAGTCATAGGTAGGGTAGTCATTACAGAATCCCTGTTTTATTATGTGACTAGGATATGAATTATTGCTTAGCACTAATACTGGCCACAGGGATTACTTTTATAGTGTAAGAAGGTCTTGAAAGGATGAAATAAAAAAATATGAAATATGAATATACATGCTACAAAAGACTGGACTCGATTAAGAACAGTCCCTCAGAAATTAGACAAATGTCTGAAATGTGTTTACAATAGAGTGTGTCATTTCCAAGGATTTGAAGACAGAAACTGTGACACATAAAGCATTTCATTAACAGTTAAACACAAACATAATTATATAACTTACAGGTAGCTGTCTTACAATCACATTTTCCAGTCCTGTAAGAATCTGTATAGCAGTAGCAAAGTTCCGAGTTTCATAGCAAAGTTTGCCAATGAGAAGGAATTTTGACAACAAAGATGTCTGCATCTACATAAAATACATAAAGAAAATCTTACAATTAAAATCTTTTAAATCTTAAATTTGATTTATTAGTATTACTAAGATGGGTTTTTTTCTCTCAAAATATAAAAATACATACACTTGTTTCACTAATATATATTGCCCAGGTAACTGAGCTCCATATCCCAACCTAGTCATTATCTGTGTATTCTACCTTTGTCTGTGTACAGGTTAACTGCCACATCTCAAAGATATACACGTTGAATAAATATGGAAAAACTGAGTGCAGTGTATTTGCAGATCGTAGTGATTTTCAATCATATTGTTCAAACATCTATTATTATGTTCAACCAAGTCTTTGAGCTTTAATTTGGAAACAAAATACAACTTTTAGAGGGAGTGTGGGGGATTATAATTTATACAGATATTTATTGTTCATATATATATAACTTGTGTAAATAAATAAAATATAAGTGAACAACACTTGTACAAAATATTTCATTTATCTATTCAAGTATGCATGTATGGGTGTTCAGTTTTCTCTTTGATATTGACCCTTATAATTCTTATAATGCAGTTAATTTTACCTTTGTTGTATCACATATAACAATTTCTGCTGCAACCCAGTTACTGATGTTATCTGCATAGCGCAGCAGCTGCAACAGATATTTGTCTTGTGAAATTTCAAAAGAAAAGAGATTACTGCCCTCTACTGGCACAGTGTTGTAAACAGACGTTCTGCACAAGAGAAAAAAAAATGTAAAAAAACAACAAAAGCAAAGTAGTGTGAAAACAACTGTACAAATTAATTTTAATTATAAAGTATATTTAAAAAAAAACAAAATATCAAAGTCTTAGGCCAAACATTTGAATTTCACACTAAGCTAAAAAACATTTACATATTATAACAATTTCAAATTCACTTAATCTAATTCTGGGTCTCTTAGGACTGAAGATTACTCCTGCACTCAAACTTATACAGCCAATTTAGAGTTGCCAGTTCAGCTAACACAAACATTTTCAGCCTGTACAAAGAAAAAACTAAAATATATGTAGGAATAGCTATACAGACACAAAGAGAATGTGCAAACTCAACAAACAGAACGACCCAACTTGGAATTCAAACCAGAATACTGGATCCATAAAGAAGCAGTGCTAATGACTAGGCCACTACTCTATTTAACATATTATAAATATCAATCTGCCATCATACAAAATTCACCAAACATTGGGCCTTCTACAATAAAATAACAGAACACTTAAAGCATAATTGAAAAAGACTGCATACTTTTGTGTTTTTTCTTGAACCCCAAGTGCTCGTGAGTTAAGAAAATGCACTGGATGGCATTTCTGAAACATTTCCTAAATGTAAGAGAGATATGAACACCATATTAAGTTTACATACCCCATTAACGCTTTATATGTCAAAGGTAAGTTAACACAAACATCATTATCAAGTAGTAAACTAAATTAGAAAGGAATTACTTCAGAAATGAAAACAACTTAAAGTTTTTAATTTAAGATTTCTACCATAATTTAATTTAAATATTAAAACATAATTCTGTGAAACATTCTTGTGCTTTTTCATTGAAATGCACTGTTTTTACTAAAAGTACTGCCAACTCCATAATGCCATATATGCCTTGGTATACAGTTAATAGTATAAACGTCAGGATTGCCCCACAGTATGCATAAACACAAAGAAACATCTTGCCGCTCGTGTGTGAAAGTAAACTTATTCACATGAGTAAATTATAATGCAAAATTCAGATGAAGGATAGTTTAAAAGCACAGCTAGCAGTCAAGAATATCAAAACAAATGCAATATGGATATTTCTATCAGCATGTGCACTGTAATCAAAACTATGCCTTTAGTGTTGCCTTTCTTTCAAAGCTTCCCATTAGAATTGATATGAACTTGATAGACAACTTTTGAAACAGATATTTCTGCAAGGTTAGTAAAGCAAAGGCTCCATATCAATCTGTACAACTTTAGGAAACATAATTTACAGAAGTAAATGAGACAAACTACTGTTTTGTAGATGATCTTTTGTTTTCGACATGAAAGAATATGCTTGAGCACCTGTTGTAATAATGTCAGCTGTTGGTGAATCTGCAGTGTACCATATTCTGTTTGAAACAATGGATTTTTCTCTTCACTTTTCAAAGAAGAACCTGAAAAAGCATCAACCACAGAGGCGTAGAAAGGTCTGGGTAAGGCCGCAATAGTATATTGCTTTTCGTTTGGTAATAAATTATGTTTTTCACCACTTCTTGAAGACTTCCAGTGGAAACTCTGAAATACAACAGTAAGCAGAGATTCTGTTTCTAACTTAAAATGTAAGTGAATATTATTACAAAAATGAGGACTTGAAACAAAATACTCATCTAAGTGACCAAGTCCAACACTCATGAAGAAAACTGTCATTGTGTTATTGGGAATTAAAGATTAACATGTTAGGAAAATAGCAATAAAAACAATGTAATATCAAAACACTTACTGTATATAACAGCATTTCAGTATTACTAATTGAGTTTCATGCAAGAAATATTTTACATTTCTGTATTAGGTAATGTAGATGAGTACAGACCTTTCTTAAACTATCTTCTCTGGACAGTTTTTTGGAAAGGGCATGTAATGATTTTGAGTCATTGTCATCAATACTTATGGAAGGATGGAAGCCAACATTTATGATAGAATTCCTCTTTTTTTCTGGTTTACTTTGCAGAAAGGCCAGAATTTGTTCACCTCGACTATCCACTGGAATTACCTAAAAATAAAACACATTAAAATGCTTTTATTATATGTGTAAAGCAAACAAACACTATACAGTAGACCCCCACAAAGTCTCGGTTCAGGGTTCTCGAACTCAGTTGTTCGCGGATTTTTCCTTAGAACCTAACTATTAATTGTTAGTGAAAAGCACAAATATCCTTCGCAATATTTTATCGCTTTTTTCGTGGCAATACTGTGCTGTAGAGAGAACAGGAAGCAACCGCTGAGGGAAACACGGTTTGGGATGGTGAAAGTAGCCAATCCGAGAGTGTTATTCATTTCTCCTTGCTGCTGATTGATTGCTGCCCTGTGATGCGACTCCAGCTGAGTCGCCTCCCGTTTTCCATTTTGTTATTGTATTCATTTTGTTATTCTTAAACGCACAAGATGTTGCCAAATCGCCCTGCACCTTCTAAGGCTTCTGGCACTGAGCCTAAGCGCCAGAAGAAGTTTAAAATACTCCAGGAGAAGGTTGAACTACTGGATTTGCTCTGGGAACTAAAAAGTTATGCTGCAGCAGCGCGCCACTATGAGGCGGCCACCTTTATAGTGCACCAAGAAGTGCTCCAGGTGCACTCTGATTCTCTTCCAGCAGCACTCTCAGGTGTGGCAGAAGTGCTGCATGGGTACCCGGAAGTATTCCAGGAGCACTGGGATCCTGTTTTGGTAGCAATTCCGGGTGTGGCGGAAGTGCTGCACTCCAGGGCTCCGGGACTGTCCTGGCGCCCCCTGGCGGTGGCCACAGGCCCCAGCAGGCTTGAGCTTCCCAGTTCCAAGCATGTGGCCCTGATGCATTCCAGGGGGGTTGTCTTCTTATGTTCCGGGGGAGGTATTGCCGAGATCCTGTCTTCTCCCCCGGTCCTTCCATCACAGGAGCATCCCGGCTGGGCAAGGGCCTCGGCCATCTGCCACACCATGTAGGCATTCTGCTCTCTAACCTTTTGTCTCATTTCCTTTTCCATTCCTTATGATCCTTGCCTCGTTCTTCCAACATTAAGCTTTCTCCTACATGGTTCTCTTGTGTATTGTCTGAAATGAACCCCTGACAATGTAGTTTTAAACACCACCAGGATCACTTCAAGGGTCAGGAGCACCACTGAGCCCAGAGAAGTCATTTAATGGTACCAGCTCCTCACTTACCAAATATCTTAAAAGGTGCAATATAGTCTCACCTGTTCCCACCTGGGACAATATGCCCTCTACCAACCTGGTGGTTCTCCTGGGTCATGACAGACAAACACAACTCTTGTCTCTACTCTAAGATGGCAAATTGATCCCTTTCTTTGATAGAAGGAACAGACCACTGTCACCAAGCAGACGGGAGGTTCTGTTGATTCTTGCCAGCCCACCATCACTCCCTCTCTTTCTGATTCTTGGCAGATTGTCAGGAACCCCAAAACATCTGGTAGGTCACCAGTTGTCTAGCCACCTGGAAGAATCCCTTTATTTTCTCCAAAGTGCCATTCTCTCTCTAAGTGATTGGCAGGGCTGCACGATATGTTTCCCTGTTTCTAAGTAAGCTTGCTGCACTAAGCGTGACATTAGAACATTAGAACACTCTAGACAAGAACAGGCCATTCAGCCCAACAAAGCTCGCCAGTCCTATCCAGTTATTTCCTCCAAGAAAACATCATGTCGAGTTTTGAAAGTCCCTAACATCTTGCTGTCTACCACACTACTTGGTAGCTTATTCCAAGTGTCTATCGTTCTTTGTGTAAAGAAAAACTTTCTAATGTTTGTGCGAAATTTACCCTTAACAAGTTTCCAACTGTGTTCCCGTGTTCTTGATGAACTTATTTTAAAATACAAGTCTCGATCCACTGTACTAATTCCCTTCATAATTTTAAACACTTCAATCATGTCACCTCTTAATCTTCTTTTGCTTAAACTGTATAGGCTCAACTCTACATAATTCAACCCCTGTAGCCCTGGAATCAGCCTAGTCGCTCCTCTCTAGATCTTTTCTAGCGCTGCTATGTCCTTTTTGTAGCCTGGAAACCAAAACTGCACACAGTACACCAGATGAGGCCTCTTCCAGTGCATTATAAAGGTTGAGCATAACCTCCTTGGACTTATACTCCACACATCGTGCTATATAACCTAACATTCTGTTAGCATTCTTAATGGCTTCTGAACACTGTCGGGAAGTTGATAGCTTAGAGTCCACTATGACTCCTAAATCCTTCTCATAAGATGTACTCTCAATTTTCCGACCGCCCATTGTGTATTCAAACCTAATATTTTTACTTCCTATGTGTAATACTTTACATTTACTGACATTAAGTTTCATCTGCCACAAATCTGCCCAAGCCTGTATGCTGTCCAAGTCCTTCTGTAATGATATAACGGATTCCAAATTATCTGCTAATCCACCTATCTTGGTATCATCTGCAAACTTAACCAGCTTGTTACTTATATTCCTATCTAAATCATTTATATATATTAAAAATAGCAGCGGCCCTAGCACTGACCCCTGTGGAACACCACTCTTAACATCGGCCAGTTCTGATTAGGCTTCTTAACACCATCACCTTCTGCTTCCTGTGTCTGAGCCAATTCTGCACCCGTCTAAAAACATCACACTGAACTCTCACTTCTTTTAACTTGATGCCCAACCTCTCATGTGGCACCTTATCAAATACTTTCTGAAAGTCCAGATAAATAATATCATAAGCTCCACTTTGATCGTATCCTTTTGTTGCCTCCTCATAGAATTCCAGCGTTAGTAAAACACGACCTCCCTCTTCTGAACCCATGCTGACTGGTCAGAATAACTCCTGTCCTTGCCATGTGTTGCTCAATCTTATCCTTAATAATTCCTTCCATTAATTTTCCTGTGATGCATGTTAAGCTTACTGGCCTATAGTTGCTTGGATCTGCCCTGTCACCCTTTTTATATAATGGGATGATATTTGCCATTTTCCAGTCCTTCGGAATCTCTTCAGTGTGCAGTGACTTCCTAAAAATATGTGTCAAGGGTTTCTATATGTACTCACTAGCATCCTTAAGAACACGAGGATAAATATTATCTGGTCCTGGTGATTTGTTTGATTTCATCTTATTTAATCTGAGCAGCACTTCTCCCTCTACAATTTCCAAATCCCTCAGTACCTCCTTAGTAGTTGTGTTTACCTCTGGGAGGTTATCCACTTGCTCACTTGTAAACACTCAGAAAAATCTAAGTTTAGGGCATCTGCTATTTCACTCTCTGTATCTTTTAATTCCCCTTTACTATTCCTGATGAACTTGACCTCCTCCTTAACTGTTCTTTTACTACTAAAATACTGAAAGAATCTCTTGGGGTCTTCTTTCACCTTGTCTGCTATATTCCTCTCCAACTGTCTTTTAGCCTCCCTGATATCCTTCTTAATGGTTGCACTCATGTTCTCATACGCTCTACGATTCACTTTGCAGTCATTAGTCTTATATGCCTTATACAGCAGTTTTTTCCTTTGCAACTTCTTTTTTAAATCTTTATTAATCCACCGTGGAGTTTTTTTTAGTTTCCTATTAATTTCAAATTTAGGCATGTATCTGTCCTGCATTACAGGTAAAACATTTTTAAACCTGTTCCACTGCTCCTCGACTGTCTCCACATTTAAAAGCTTATCCCAGTCTATCCTACTTAGACTTTGTTGCATCTGCTCAAAATTAGCCCTACCAAAGTTCAACTTAACAATTTTAGTCTTTGCATCTGTACTCTTACAAAATACTGAGAATTGTATTACTTTATGGTCACTTGACCCTAGTGGTTCAATCACCTCTACACCCACAATTCTATCCTGATTATTACAGAATACTAAATCCAGACAGGCTTCACCCCGTGTTGGTGCTCTAACATGCTGTGTTAAAAAACAGTCACTGATTACTTCTAAAAACTCCTGCTCTTGTGCTCCTCCATCTGCAAGGTTATTCCAGTTAATATTTGGATAATTAAAGTCCCCCATGACTATAATATCCCCCTGTAAACTTGCCTTTTTGATATTACTAAAAAGATGTGTGTTGAAATTACTGTCTGAGTTTGGGAGTCTATAACAGGGGTATCGAACTCCAGGCCTAGTGAGCCGCAGTGGCTGCAGGTTTTCATTCTAACCCTTTTCCTAAACAGTGACCAGTTTTCACTGCTAATTAACTTAATTTCCCTTCATTTTAATAGCCAGCTTTTTAAGAATTCAGTCCTCTGAATTGATTAATTTCTTTTTTAAATGTCAGCCAAACAGAAATGAGACATGAAACGAGCCAAGAGGTGACCAGATAAACTGGGATTTCAAACTCCAACCAATTTCACTTCAACCAATCTCTTAATGAGAAGCCCATTCTTGTTGTTAATTAAACCCATTATTGAATTCCATGGCCTGTTGCTGCTCTCATTCTGCTACAGCAGGCATTTCCAAAAGCATTGATTTTTCTGTTTTTCCTAAGATCACTGTCAAAATGTTTTGGGGACCTGAGAGGTCTACCTTACCGAGACATTCACCTTTCTTTATTTTCATGTGGCAGCTTGTTTTGTGTCTCATTATTGTTTGGCTGCTAATTAAGGAAAAAGAGACAACTAAGGGGCCTGAGTCAAGTTAATTAAAACTAAGGCAAAAGAAGATAATTAGCAGCAAAAACAGGCTAGTTATGAAGAAGATAGTTAGAATGAAAACCTGCAGCCACTGCGGCCCTCCAGGGCCAGAGTTCGACACCCATGGTCTATAACACATTACTAAAATAAGACCTCTTTCCCTAATATTTTCCAGGCGAAGCCACATGTCCTCACTAAGATGGGGCTCATCATCCAACTGAAGAGGTCTTACATTTAAACCCTGTTTGGCATAAACAGCAACCCCACCTCCTTTTCTGTTCTGTCTATCCTTCCTAAAAAATGTGTATCCCTCTATGTTACACTCATCCCCATCTTTGTTATTTAGCCAGGTTTCCGTTATTGCTATAATATCATAATTGTGCTCTGCTACATACAACTCCAACTCACTTACCTTATTTTTGATACTTGTAGCATTAAGGCAAGCTATTTTAATGTGTTACTCCTTCTACATTTACGTGTTTGCTTAGAATTTACATTACTATGCATTTTTATTTCTACACCATTGTTTGTTCTTCCATGTATAGATCTAAATCTGGCCTGTCCTAAACTCCCTGCCCCCCCATTCCCTAGTTTAAACAATCCTCGACTAGCCTACACATACGCCTCCCCAATGCATTGGTGCCCCTCCGGTTCAGAAGTAACCCATCACGGCGGAACAGGTCCCATCTGTTCCAAAAGGAGTCCCAATGCCCCATAAACCTATGCCCTTCTACCCTGCACCAAGATTTGAGCCACACGTTAAGCCTTCTAATCTCCTCAATCTTACCTGGACTGGCGCGTGGCACAGGCAGAACTTCGGAGGAGACTACCTTGTCAGTTCTGCTCCTCAGCTTGGCACCTAAATCTAAATTTGGATCGCAGAACTGACAGACTACCCTTATGTATATCATTTGTTCCAACATGAACAATGACAACTGGATCCACCCCCGCTCTGGCCAAGAGTCTATCCACCCTTCCAGGGAGGTCTCCCAACTGTGCTCCTGGAAGGCAACACACCCTGCAAGACTCTCTCTCTCTCTCTCTGGATCACGCCTGCTCTTCAATCCCCCTAATGATTAAGTCCCCAACTATCACTACCTCTCTCTTTTTGGGAACTGGTTTTGAGGTGGCCCGTTGGGGCTCAAGGTGACCCTGCAATCATGTTTGTTTCACCAAGGGACAGTTTGCAATTTCTGCTAGTGAGTCATCCATGATTTTTAAAAAGGCAAAACTGGTTGGCAGGACCATAAAGATTGATAAAGATTGAGAAACACTAGTTTAAAGAAGGCGGCGTAAGCTGAATGTATAACAATTAATCACATTGAGTAGCATCGATCAAAAACAAACCTTAAAGGGCCCTACAAGAGCCAGAAACTATGAGACCCTGTGAAATAATAATAACATTTATTACTGTGGCTGGTTTTGGCAATTTCTAGAACATTACTACCTTATTGTTTTCCTATGGACCTCGGCAGTAATTACGAATCACCTCAACTTTGTCAGTGTGTGACTGTATTAATGTCTGTTATCAACTAATAGCCTCTGCCTTCTGTTTAATACTTGGGTGGACTTCTGTACCACTGCTTGAAAAATAAACAAATCTATAATATAAAATGTACTGTTTAACAATTACCTTATTTCTAATAAACTCTTCAAGAGTGTTCAAGAGAGTTGTATTTGGTGTAAAATCCACTTGACGACAGTCCTCAATCCAAGCCTGCAGCAAATCTAATGTTCGATTGTGTATCTTTTCCAAATCAGATGTGCAGTTTAAACTGAAAAATTTCATATATAATAATGCACATTAATGTAAAAATCTAAAAACGTAATCAATGTAAAATAGAAGGATTTACTAATACAAAGATGAGACAGAATAATCGTGTATAGGAGTAGCTTTAGTGAAAACATAATTTCAATAAATGCACATATACAAAACGTATATTTTATTATGATCAATAAGTATACTTTTAATAAGTAAACAATTTAATCACAAAAGAATCTAGACTTTAAAAACAAATTTTGTTGTCACAAGTATTATGTAGATGGGCAATTTAACCTCATTTTGAGCAAAAGCTTCAGAAATTTAAGATGTATACTAAAATTTTGTAATAAAGGAACAATTTTAAAGAAGCTGATTCTTTTTAAATATCAGTCATTGTCTAAATGAAGAACATTTCTTGAAAGATAATCAGATGAAAAAAAAACTTAAATAATCAGTTCAACTAAATTATGCATACAATAAATAAAAACATGCATTCTAATAAACCTGCTTACCTTATTGTGCTATTAAAAATATTGATAAGGAACTGAAGAAATTCCTTGGGACTACAAAAATATCGGAAGGTATAAAGAAACTGTTGAACATATCCTTCTAGAAACACTTTCCTGTGGGTTTTAAACAAACTATTTTAGTACAGAAATGTTTGTTAAGACAATTATTAGTATTTTACTTTTTTTTTCCATACCAAATACAGTGACAGACCAAAAGAAGGAAAAAAAAACTGTGGATGTGAATGTGAGTGGGCCCTGTGAGACACTGAAATTCTTCCCAAGATGGATTCTAGGTCCAACAACTCTAAATTTATTAATTGACTTGAGTTAAGACTGTTATGTTAAAGTAACAGATAAACATGATTTTATGGATAATTTTAATAAGAAAATCAATTTCCTTTTAACGTGGTAAAATCAAAACAGATACTTCTCCTTTCTAATAAAAGAAGGAAAGAGAAGAGAAAAACCAATGGCAGAATGAGCAATAAAACAAACAACTTAAATACTCAGGCTGCAGCACTCTCTTCTCCCTTTTCAGACTCTTACAAATTAACGACTCAATAAATGAGTGGGGTGGCACGGTGGCGCAGTGGGTAGCACTGCTGCCTCACAGTTAGGAGATTTGCTTCCCGGGTCCTCCCTGTGTGGAGTTTGCATGTTCTCCTTGTGTCTGCATGGGTTTCCTCCGTTTGCTCCTGTTTCCTCCTGCAGTCCAAAGACATGCAGGTTAGGTGAACTGGCGATCCTAAATTGTCCCTAGTGTGTGCTTGGTAGGTGTGTGTGTGTGTGTGTGCCCTGCGGTGGGCTGGTACCCTGTCCAGGGTTTGTTTCCTGACACCCGTGACCCTATAGTTAGAATATATTGGATTGGATAATGGATGGATGGATGGAATAAATGAGTGCAGTACAATGGAGATTCCTACTGGCCAGATCTGCAGCAAGTTTTAAAATTGGGCCTTGAACAATTTTATTTTAATATTTTTAGGTAATGGCATGTATTGGGAAGATTATTTCCACTTTCTGGTGTGTTTATTAAATTAATTAATATGTTCTAGCAACATACAAGAATCTTAATAGTTGGTTCATTTAAAACCTGCAGGCTTCTTTATAGACAAAGTAATTAATGAAATAATACACTTATGAAGTGCTTTCCATAGAGAGCAGGGAGCAACTTCATATACCACCAATGTGCAACATACACGTGAATGATGCAACATCATCTGTTTTGCACCAGTCTACTCACCACACATTAGCTATTAGGTGATGAAGAGGTGAGAAAGATAGTTAGCCAATAAGGATGGGAGATGATTAGTGGGCCAGAATGGACAAGCTATGATGGGCAATTTAGCCAGGACACCAGGGAACACCCTACTCCTTTCAAAAGATGCCCAGGGATATTTCATTATCACAGAGAGTCAGGACCTTGGTTTTATGTGTCATCCAAAGGACGGCATCATCACTGCACTTAAGAATTGGGATCCACACACAGACTACAGGATAATCCCACCCACTGCTGGCCTCACCAACACCTCTTCCAGCAACAAACCAAGCTTTCCTGGTTGGTTTCCCATCTAAGTACTGAATGAATCTAAAATGCAGGTAGTATTGCTGCTGGAAATAATAGCTATATTTTTTTGTTAGGGCCTACTTCTTAAATATATACAAGTTCAGGATGAACAGCAATATAAAGCCTCTATCCTTTCATATTTAATATGCACAGGCACTATTGTTCAAGTCATATTTTGCAAGAATGCTATTCCCATTCCCATGCTGGACCTAGCATTACAAAGCTAAATGTAGCTTTGATTAGACAGCACTTGTTTTGTGACTGATTTCACTGAAATATTCTGTTCTGTCTGAGGACCTGATAAAATTACTGACAAGTTGAATTTGGCCTATAATGTTGTGAACCCCTTCTCAAAAGAATACTCCTATATACGAATGGAGTGTTGATATAGAAGGCTGCATTTAAGAACTTCATTGCCACATTTAATTACAAGCCCAGTTCCAGCACCAGGTTAATAAGAATTGCCATGTACTCTATTAATCACATACTCAAGCAAAGTAATCTTAAAAAAGTCTGAGTCGATGAAACATTAAAGTAACAAATCTGAAAAGCTAAGCACGCATTAGAAAAGTACATTTTTATCTACAGATACTTTATTAATGAAACAAGGACTGTTTTCCACTTCCACCTACTGTATATCTAAACTTTCTCTCCCACAATTGTCATTTCTAAGAAATGCAAAGTGTTTTGGGCCCAGACACAGGATGAACCCCTTCTAGATAAAGTGACTTAAATGGTAATAGTTCTAGTAGGCTTAAAATAGAACCAGCATAACTCCTGTTGTATGTATGCTCATTACTAAATTTATATGCTATATACCCTGTTAGTTCCCCTTTGTAAATTACAGATCTATTAAACTGCAAATTATCTCAGAAATTTTGAAAGCCCACAGTCACTTGTCCTCATTCAGCCCTTTTTCCATATCAGACCATCTTGTTCTGCTCACTCAAAGAAACTGCATAAACAAATGCCTCTTCAAATGATCAGTCAATATAGAACCAAAAGCTCCACACAGCTTTCTGACATACTAAAACATATTTCAACAATTCACCAGATGGAAGAGTTAAATACTTGGACCGCAAGTTATGTGGCCATATCAGGTTCCTAAAGAAAAACATAAGAACCTAAGAAATTTGACAAACGAGAGAAAACCATTCAGTCTGTTTGTTTAGCTAATAACTAAGCTGTCCCAAAAGGGTTTGAAAAAAGCTATGGTGCAGATCTGGGAGGCTAATCTTTTTTTATTTTACAATGAATTTTTTAAAATAATTTCCCAGCAAATGCATGGTGTCCAAAAGAAGAAATTTCAACGTATTCTCAGTTCTTGTTTTGTTTTTACTTTGTTTTTCTGAAGGTATATGAAATCCATGCAGACCTGAGGACACCATTTTGTGGTCATAGAAACACTGTGTTTGCTGACAGATTTCATCATACACATGAGAAATCTGAACTCAGCTTTATTGCTATGGGTGTCATTTTTATACACTTTATTTGTATTTGTTTTGATTTGTGAATGCTGACATTTTATGAAGGTGTTGGTCTGACCATAAAATGCAAGCTTTTATTGATAGTATTGAACATAATTTGGAAATATGGATCCATAATAAAGGACTGTATATTAAAATCCTACATCTGGTTGGGTACCCATTGATATTTGCAGGCAGTAGGAGATTTTAGGATTTTTTGTGGGTTCAGGTGTTGTCCAAAAATGAGGATCAGGTCTGAACAACCAATATAATAACAAAGTTACAATATATTGTTGTTTTCTGCAAAATGTTGCTTTCCTCTTTCTCCTCTCTAATGCAGCAGCAGTAGCCATCTCTCCAGTGGACTTAATAAGTACAAGATTTATTGAACTTGGTAAGCCTCCTTTAATTTCCATCTTAATACAATGGCAGATCATCTTTTGCTGCACTCCTTTAAATATGTTGTTTATGACAATTTTATATCATTATTTTAAATTAAGTACAAATTTACAATCAATGAATGATCAACTGTATATACAGTACAGTCACACATAATCTTTAGTATAAGTAAATATGCAAAATCTATATTACAATGCAGAGATTTTATCTTTTGGACATGTATAAAGTTAACATATAATATGATTCACTGCACAAAAAACAATGACATTTTTGATAAGAATAAATACATTTAGTATTTATCATCAGCAAATAATACACCATACAGAACATAGCTGAAACATTACATAATGACAAAAAAAGTTTGAAAGTTTTATGACATTTACCTAGCAAAGAGGTGGCACATTAGACCAAGAGGTGTTCCTGCTTGTAGAATTTTTGTGCTGTTCAAATGGCCTTTTCCTCTCATTTTAACTGTGTGGAAAGTTAGGAATGAAGTGTCCTCAAAATGATTGAGCAGGGCAGCTTCATCTCCAGTTCCATGAACAGCTAACATTGTAAGGAGAGAGGGCTCTAGGCCCCACTGCTCCAAACACAACATCTACAAAGAAGACAATAATTTAATTATAGAAATGCCTTACCATAAGAAAACTACAGTCATTTATTAATAAGCAAAATATATACACCTATTAAACAGATAATATTTGATAGCAAAACAATGTTAAAACATTGAAATGTTAATTAAGGCCACATACATATTTCTGTAAGCACAGGTAGTTTTTAAAACATTTAATCCAGAGAAGAAAATCTTTAAGATTGCTTTTTATATGATGTCAAAAAGATGTATGAAATATTAAAAAGACTCCAAAATTTAAAAATGCAAAAAAAAAAATTATTTTATTATTTCAGTTGGATAGTAGTGCAATGGACAACACTGTTGCCACAATGCTGCAAGGATCTGTGCTGAATTCCCCTTTGGGTGTTTGTCCAAATGGAATCTGCTCATCCTCCCCATGCTAATGTGGGTTTTCCTCTTTGTTCCCACAAATCAAAGACACACAATGTGTGTAGGTGAGTACAAATCAAAGTGAGAGTGGGTACATGTGAGAATAACTCTGCGATTATCTGATGTCACTTCCAAGTTTGATTCTTGAGTTTATATTCAATGCTGCCAGGGAAGGCTCAGCTTCAATGAAAGTACTAGAACAGCCTGATTCAACAAATGGATTGACAGTTTCATACAATATTCTTAGCATAGGTGCTTAGTAATAAGAATTTACAGCACTTTTTCCATAGGAAATGCAAATATAATGTGACTAGTTATATAGTATATAATAGTATTTGAAATGTCCAAAGTAATATTACTATATATATATATATAACATACTGTATGTATCTATAGAGAGATAGGAATTACGGTACATTATGTTGCAGCAAATAAAGAAGATATTACAATTACTGCCAAAATGCCCTAAAGTACACTCAAAAGGATACCAAAATTACACCTTTATAACTTTTTTAAATGATGAACTTTCATGGTGATTACTGAAAGGAGGTGTAAGGAAAGGTGAAATTGGTTTGTAGATTAATTACTGAGGAAGTGCTATGCTCCTTCTTGCCCGCTTAGGTTTGCCAGGGAACAGTGTCTGGTGATGCCACCTCTATGTGGCATCAAGTCTCAAACCAGGCTCTTTTCGTGTGCGGTTACGAGTTGGTGGAACAGGCTGCCCACCTCCCACCTGCCTCAAAGTATTCAAGAAGCAATTGAAGATCCATCTTGTCTTCTCTAATTGAAAAGGAAAAACAACAACTTTGCACTGCAACACTTTATGTTCTTGCCAATTTAAGTGTAATTGCTTTATTGATTGTAAATGTATATTACACTATATCTTTTCACTTGTGGCAATCAACTTTTGTTACCTGTCCTATTACACTTGCTGAACAAACAGGCCATGGTCTAATATTACTTGATTGTTTACCTCATCTGTAAGTCACTGCAAATAAATGTACAAGTGTAAGTGTAAATTTAATTAGTCTTTTATGGTTTCTTTTAGCTTTTCTCTAGAAAATTATAACAGTCTAGATGAGACAGGCCATGCAGCCCAACAAAACTCGTTAGTCCTATCCATTTATTATCTTCTAAAAAAAATCAAGTCTACTTTTAAAAGTCCCCAATTCTTTTTCTGCCTTTACTCTAACATTTAGACATTTATTTTGCACTTTCTGTCTGTCTGACAAATGCCCCACTTACCAATTTACTCTCTTCATACCGAGCTAAATAAATGATATGCTGTACAGGACCGAAAGGCAGAGAAAGCATGGGTCAATTCCTTTTGTTCAAAGGCACCTCGTAAATGGTGAGGATTAATGGGGTCTGCCTTCTTACCAGTAATGTGGCTATGATTTGCTGATCATGGGATACTGACTTTGCAATTTTTCTGGAGTCACACATTCTTCCTGAATGAGCAGTCTAGTAAAATGAGTACTGGCCAGTACACACTGGCTTTCTACAATCATTGAAAGAATAATGGTATAAAAATTATTCAAACAAAATATTACAAAATAATAAACAACACTAAATATAAGTATTATCTGTTTTATGGGATACTTACATCAAGATAATTTTTCGATAAATTCAAAAATTCAACCTTAGACCTCATTTCTTCTAACTCCATTTTTAGTTTTGGTAGTATCAGCTTGGAATCAGAACCTTTAACGAATGCAATTTTAGTTAGATTGTTACAGCAATATTATTACTTGCTCTGTAGATCAGAACCAACAATACATAAGCAAGGTTAGCATTCATACAATTTTTCAAAATGCATACTTATTAAATACTTCTAATGAAAATGAATGATGTGGTATTCATTATTCAGTGTTGCATTCTGACAACAGTGCCTTCTGTTTTTCCTTCATGTTTGATTTTATTTAGATTTACCCAATTTATTAAACACTGTTGTGGCAGACGACTAGGGACCTTGCCCCACTTGGACGCTTGGAGAAGGGAAGGACCGGGAGAGAGGCAATATCTCCCACAGGACGCAAGAGGGCAGCCCCCCTGGATTGAATCAGTGCCGGGGGCACCTAGACAATTTCAGAGCCCTGGACTCTAGCACTTCTGCCACACACAGAAGTTCTGCCGGAAGAGAATCCAGGTGTCCATGCAGGAAGTGTGGCAGGAAGATCGTCAGGGGGCACCTGGAGCACATCCGGGTGAACTATAAAAAGGGCCCACTTCACTTCATTCGGAAGCCGCAGTCGGGATGTAGAAGACAGAGCTTGCGGGAGAGGAATGGAGGCGGTGAAAAAATAGAGGAAAAGAGAAGGAAAGGTAGGAAAGAAAGAAAAGGACTGTAAACAGTAGTGCTGGTGGGCTGTGCACTGTGTAAAAGGCAAAAGAAAAATAAATTGTGTGTGCTTTTGGACGTTGCATGTCTCAGTGTCTGTCTGTGTCAAGGCTGATTCTCCACACTGTACAAAGATATACTGTCAAGGAGCACTGAACTGCTTTAATATTTTTCCATAATGAATGTAACTGCAGATTACTGAATGCATCATTACCATTGCAACACAGATTGATACCTAGCGTGAGGCGACAAGACAATCGCTTCAGGTAGCACTTTAGTCAGGGTGTCATTTTCAATTTTACCTTTTTCTAACATTACGAAGTAACAATAAAAAAGTTAGGTATAATCATTAAGAACTACACACACTTCCAGTGCCTTGTTTATATACTACCTTTTAAAATAGTGAGAAATATTTTATTTTATTATATATATACAGTATATAATTGTATCTTGCAGCTTCATAAACTGTAATTGTGTAACTTATATTTAGGCACTTGAACTAAGCTGACTAGCCTAATATGATCTTAAATTCAATGACATCGAAGTATAATAATTACCTCTAACATTAACCCCTGACTCCTATTTACCCTGTCATTGCTAATATATGCAAACAACACAATATTATTATATAATGAATGCACAGAATCAGTTTTTCTAGCTATGGAGAACTTTTTTGGCATAGCAGGGGTAGGAGCAAATGTGACGAATATGTTCCACAAGTCATTGATCATGCTGAACAACACAGGATGGGATTTGTGGAGTTTTAACCAAAGGTTTTAATGTTAGCCCATTCGAGTGATGTTTATACCTTGAAATCTGTCTTCAGCAGTGCATTTGAAGTCTATAGTTGCAGTACAATTTACTTTGCAATGTCTAAATGTCCAATTCTATGTCAGTTTAAAGATTATTATTACTGTTGAATATTCTGACCATGCCATTTTATAAAATGTTAATTTCTCGAATCTGTTTAAGGTGTCAGTCACAACTGATATCTGTTAAAAGTTTAATAAGTCTGCACTGTGCTTTATAGTTTCCTGGTCTGTGATTAATATTTACTTCTTCTTCTTCTTTTAGTTGCTCCTGTTAGGGGTCACAACAGTGGATCATCTTCTTCCATATCTTTCTGTCCTCTGCATCGCACCTCTGCAGCCATCACCTGCATGTCCTCTCTCACTCTTCGCTTAGGTCTTCCTCTAACCTGGCAGCTCTATCCTTAGCATCCTTCTCCCAATATACCCAGCATCTCTCCTCTGCACATGTCCAAACCAACACAATCTCACCTCTCTGACTTTGTCTCCCAACCGTCCAATTTGAGCTGACCCTCTAATGTACTCATTTCTAATCCTGTTCATCCTCGTCACACCCAATGCAAATCTTAGCATCTTTAACTCTGCCACCTTCAGCTCAGTCTACTGCTTTCTGTTAAGTGCCACCATCTCCAACCCAAATAACATAGCTAGTCTCACTACCATCCTGTAGACCTTCCTTTTCACACTTGCTGATACCCGTCTGTCACAATCAGTGTATATACAAAAACACAAAATTGGCACCACAAACCAATTCATAAAAATACCAAGTCATACTATTACTAGGAGATATTTCTATCTATATGTACAAAAAGAAAAAACAGTAAAACAAAAAATAAGGCAGAAGCCACTATGCTTGATGTACGTTTAAGAAGCGTGCTGTACTAAACACTCACCTTTCATGACTCTGTCATAATAGACGACACCTACAGGCAAAAAGTGCCTTTGATACTTAGCAAAATTTGCTGACTAATCATAGAGCACTGTTCCACCTTCTAACCAATCATAGGTGAAGTGGGCACATTCCTACATCACAAAGCATTAGCCTCTGCAAGGCCTCTATTAAAATGCAGGCAGCACACACACGGGAATGAAGCTTGAGCACTTTCAATTCTGTATCTAAGATAAGAAAATACCTCTCAGTACCTCTCCTTCTAATGCTATGATTAGAATTAACCACTGGGATTCCTATTACTTTCCGTGGTAAACTAAACACTTAGCAAGTCTTTTCTTTAGCTTGAGCGGTGGACAGTGACTAGCCGCTGGTAAGGAATGGGGCTGTGAATGAAGCCATGTAGGCCTCCGTGACAACATTCAGCCAGACTGCCAGTGTCCTGCCATGTGGCACCACTGAAACGCTAGTGAAAGCACCATTTTGCATTCTCTTAGCTTGAAATAAAGAAAGGTGTTTAGACAAGCGTGTGGTACAAGCAGAACAGACAAAATATGTTTTGCATTAAGTTTCACATTAAACATTAGAATTGTTTTTAATGCCTATTTTGCGCTTTATTGTCTTAAAGCTAATTGTCTTTTATTGTTTTATATTTTTTTCAATTTTGTTCAGAAAATGTACTGTATTGGGAAGCCTATATAGCAACACCTAATATATGTGAATTAAAGAGCATCGCCTCATACCTAGTAAAGGAATGTGTATTGGGGAACTGGCAGTTAAGGAGTAGCAAAAATGCACTTGGCCTCAGGTGGCATTATTCCACATGTCAGCCCGACTACATTTATACACACACTTACTAACTTACAGTATGCTTTCAATTGAACTTACCTTTATGTTTTTTATGTTGATGTAACAATTTCTGGTAGAATGTTCTTGTTTTTTTGTAATTTTTTGTCTCAATCATTAATTGTTGCTGAAGCTCCTGTAGATGATATTAAACATACAGATTGTGAAAGGAAATTATATTGACTATACGATATTATGACCTGGAATGAAACAAATTCATAGTATCTTAAAAAAACCTTGGCATTAATGCTACAACAGTTTTTGAGGAGTCTGTTGATACTGAAAACACTGTAAAAAATCCATGCAGTTTCTGAATACATTTGTTGCCCATTCTAGTGCCATTGGGAACCATCAAAAGTCAGAATAGACCTAGTGCGACACCGAGGCAGAAGCTGAAACCACTGCATATTAGATTAAATTATTTGTTAAGTTCACATATTCTCCTTGCATTCCGACGTATCTGAACAATTCAAAGGCATGCATGTTATGTTACCTTGTGAACGTCAGCGAGTAAGGATTTTTGAGAGAGTGTAATGCAACAGATGCTTCAAAATCATTCAAATTTGTGATAAAAAAAAAACTAGTACAGAAAATTAATGAATGGATACATTTATTATTTATGTGACATTAATAAGCTGTATAAATGAGTCATATCTCTTGTAGGTGTTTTCTGATAATTAATGAATAGCAGCATAATTAAGAAACATTGCTGATTTGGTATATATTATTCAAAATGGCAATTGAACAATTAAATCCATTAGTGTAAACATTTGAGGTGAAGGGTTTCAATCAGTGTAGGATCATAAAGGACAGATCATAAGAGGTTATTTGTATGACACAAGAAATCAACGCAACAATTTTTTTTAGTAAAATTCACATGACTTTAGTATTGTTATTTGTTTCTTTTACCACTTTGAAGCAGGTATGCAATAAATAGAGTACAACGATTTAAAGTATTTACTTCACTTTAAAGCTGAGGATGCTTTTGCTCGATGTACTGCGTTCAAAAACCTGGATTTATCCATAAATCGTGAATACACTTACTTGGTTTACTTTTAAGGCAAACGTTTCCTTATAAAATTAAAAGATGAATCACTCTGAATTAAAAGTGGGAAATAATTTAAGTATAAATATTTAAAATACTGGCAAAATTCTAAGCAAAGAGTGTTTATATACTGTACGTCCAGTGTTGTGAAACTGATGAATTGCTATAAGTTTTTTCACATAAAGTTTAACTTCAGCCTGGTGTTAAATTATATTAGAAATTTCATTCTTTGATCTGCTACATTAAGGGAAAATTATATATAAATATTTAAAAAAGCAATAAATATGGAAGCAGTGCATACACATATCTGTATTTGGAAGATAAGCTATTTTTATATTCATACTTAAAACAAAAAAAATTACCAACTGTAAAAAAATAAATAAATAAATAAAACATAATAATAATAAGATCAATAAATTCTAAAATGTACTTACTATCATTTTAGTCTGGACATGGCATTCTTTACCTTGCTGACCAAGTGTTTTGACGTAATTCAATACATCCACCCCAAAACGATTCACACCATAAAATGCACCTTGCCAGCCAGGATTGCATTTCTGAGTATTCATTTGGCATGATGAGGAAGAATAGATGTTATCAGGTGTCCTGTCAGAAGGTAAGGAGTCTCCATCTCCTGAGTCTTCTGCATAATCTAGACTGAGCTGGCATGCTTCCTTAGTGTAACACTGAGAGTTGCAGTCAAATTCCTGTTGTTTTTCAACTAGTATTGTTTTATCAGAATTTTCATTTGCGTCATGATTAGAAATATCATTCAGAAGCATATCATGTATATTTGCTGATAATAATGAAAGGTCAGCGTCATTACACTCTTCCTTGCTGTTTCCTAGAATTCAGATAAAATGCAAGTCATATCTTTCAAAACACAAAATTTTAAAAATGCACATATTATAAAACTGACAGTCAGTAGTTCACTGTTAGAATATAATGACTATAATATAATAGATTTCACAGTGTTTTGAAAGAGTACATATTCTAAAACAAAAAATAATTAAATTTATTTTGCAGTAGGGCAAACTTTGACCAGATGCAGCTAAGCAACAGATAAAAAGTATATTAGAAAGGCTAAAAGATAGCTGGAGAGAAAAATTGCACCGAAGACCAAAAATAACCCAAAGTGGTTCTTTCAATATAGTAGTAAAAAGTAGTAGTAGTAGTAGTAGTAAAAGAATGTTCAAGGAAGAAGAGAAGAGTATTTGGAACAATAAAACTAAGCTAGAAAATACAGTATATACAGACTGTGAATTTGCACTTCACTAAGTTTATATGGGTAAAAAAGTCAATAATCTTCCAAAAGTAACAGGGGCTACTAAAATATGCTAACTGACTTGGAAATTGTAGAGGGAGAAATGTTGCTTGGATTAAATAGGGAAAAATCTAACAAATCGACAGGACCAGATAACATTTATTCTCAAGTGCTTAAGGAAGCTAGTGAGTACATATATAAACCCTTGGCACATATTTTTCAAAAATCTCTGGACACTGAGTAAATCCCTAAAGACTGGAGGTTAGCAAATATTATCCCTTATGATCAGAGTGAGACAAGTAAGTATAGGCTAGTAAGGTTAATGTGTATAACAGGAAAATAATGGAAGCAATTATTAGGGAAAAGATGAGCAGCACATGTTCCCACAACAGGAATATTAGCAAATATTCAATGTTCAGACAAGAAAGGTCGTGTTTCACTAATAGGCTGGAATTCTATGAGGAAGCAACAAAATAATACAAGAGAGGTACATATAATGGTATTTATCTTGATTTTCAGAAGACTTTTTAAAAAGGTACCACATGAAAGGTTAGTGATTAAATTAGAAATGGGAATTCAGAGCACCCATTGTAGATGGGTACAATATGGCAAGGGCAACTTTTTTAGAATTCGGTGATTTTAAAAGTGATGGCCTTCAGGGATCAATGCTGAGGCCGCTGTTCTTTTTAAACAATCTACACCAGAATCTAATCAGTAAGCTGCTCAAATTTGCAGACAATACCAAGCTAGGTGAAAGTGCAGATAATATAGAATGAGCTATATTGTTACAGGGGACTCGGATAGCATAGAGGGTTGGGGAGATTTGTGGCAGATGAAATTTAATGTAAGTAAATGTAAAGTATAAGTAAAAATGTTAGTTTTGAATACACAATGGGAGGTCTGAAACATGAACATACACCTTATGAAAAGGTACCTAGAAATCATAGTTGAAGCATCACTATCTACATCCAGACAGAGTACAGAAGTAATCCAGAAAGCGAATAGGATACTAGGTTATTTATCACAATGTGTGGAATACAAGTCAATGGATGTTATTCTCAAGTTATATAATGCACTAGTGAGGACTTGCCTAGTTTACTGTGCTCAGTTGTGGTCTTCATATTACAAAAAAGACATAGAAGCACAAGAAAAAGTCCAGAAAAGAGTAACTGGGCTCACTCCAGGACTAAGAGGTATGGGATTTAAAAAGAGATTGAAGGAGTTTAACTTTTTTAGTTTAAGCAACTAAGTGGGGACATAGCTAAAGTATTTAAAATGATGAAAGGAATTAGTACAGTGGATTTTAGAAAGTTGCGGTGGGCTGGCACCCTGCCCGGGGTTTGTTTCCTGCCTTGCGCCCTGTGTTGGCTGGGATTGGCTCCAGCAGACCCCCGTGACCCTGTAGTTAGGATATAGGTTGGATAATGGATGGATGGATTTTAGAAAGTTTTTCTTCATGCAAGAAACCATAGACACGTGGAATAAATTACCCCATGAAGACATTACTTCGGCTGAGATTCAAAATTGGAATTCTGGAGATGTGACACATCAATGCTGATGACTGTGCCACCAATGCTATCCCATGAACAATTATGTGATTCTGTGCAAGTTATCTGTGGAACACATTGCTAATGACATAATACATTTTTAATTTAATGTTATATTGAATAATGACTCAGCACAGGAAACGTATTTACATGAATTGAAGATAGGTTATTTTTTAGATGTAGGATATTGTTATTAGTGTTGATTGTCAAAATTCAAAGTGCTTTTTGCAGTGAATATGCTGTATTCACCTGTGACCTTCTTCGCCAAATAATTTCCTGGAAATTCACCAGCTTAGATAGACATTTTTTTCCAAGCACCCCAGGATGCATTGCGAAGTCATTGTAACATCAGAGAACTCTAGTATTCAAGTAGCACTGCATAGATTAATTTGAATGTATAATTAGCCATGTCCCGCTGTTACAAGTCAAAAAAAGCCTTAGAGAAGCCATCCATCACCTCTACCTTCTTCGCCAAATAAGTATCCAGAAATTCACTGCTTTGCAAGGTCAGTGTGACAACATAGAACTGTAGGAGTCAGGCACAGTACAGCACTGCATGGATTCTTTGCATGTATGTTTAGTCATGCGCTGATGTTACATGTCAAAACAAGACTTAAAGATGCCCTTCCCCACCTCCTCCTTGAGTCAGAAATGAAAAATTGTGAAAGGACAATAACAACTAAAGATTTATTACTATTTTCAAGGCATTTCTAAGTCCTTGATGGAAGAAAAAAAGTGCAAAGTATCTGCACAGATAGATTGGAAACAAAAATGACGGTACATCTGCACGTGCCTTTTGTTGTTTGAGGCATGGTGGTGCAGTGGTTAGCACTGGTGCCTCACAGCTCAGATAACATTTCTGGCCACAATAATCAGTCCAACATAGATGGCAGATGCTTCTCTAGACCTCAAGAACAATTAAAAGATTGCTGCACCATTACAATCCACTCAAAACTTGTTCAGTTTCCCCCTTCCCCACTGACTTTCAGTGCATTTTGCAGAGTTCAGCAAAGTTCCTGAACATTTCCTTGACTTCACCAAACTCACAATGAAATGAACTCTGCAGTGAATGCTGTATTATTTGTCTCAAATAGAATAACTCATGAAAATATAATATTTGGTTTCCTTTTACCTGTTTCACTATTCAGTTCAGTTCCACTTAAGCAGTTCACCATGTTATCATTTAGATCCACTATTAAAAAAAAAGAAAACGCAAAGACAAAAACTTTTAATCCAACAAGATCTCATACTGAGTAGCAGAATGTTTAAAAGTAATAACTTAAGCAAAAAAGTATTAGCTATTGGTAGTTTAAATATTTTGCTGCTACCTAGACTAATATTCTCGGTTTCATTTCCATTCTCAAGAGACGTTTTCTCTGATAAATTTAAGTGTTCTGTTTCTTGTAAAGACTGAAACTCTGTTGTCAGCTGCTTTTGAGTGGGTATTTTTTCTCTGTTCCAATCAAGGGAATTACTTTCAGAAGGATGTTTAATCTTCATTTGATTTTTTTGCACCGCTGGTTCTGTAATTTTCTCTATGTTTACTGGCAGAGATCCAGAATTGTTAATGTCTGAGAAACATTTTGAATCAGACCTAAGTAAAAAAAAAAAAAAACACACACACACACATAACAAACAAAATTTACTTTGTGAATAATAAAACTAACCATTGTATAACATTGAAAAGTTAAATGCAAAGACACTCTTACAATGGAATGTTCATATTCTAACATTTTTAATAACAAGCAGAACTTCATAGGTCATTTGTCATTGCCACCATTTTTTTGGAAAATGTTAAAGTCACTTAAGACTTCTCCTCAGAAATGTGCTTGCGTAAAGCATTTAATACTGTTTGCAAACAATGTAGGGCCTGTGACTAAATAAAATATATTCTGCCACTTAAAATTTAATCAGGTATTTTTATATTATAATGCATTCAAATATTCATTAAAGAAATAATACATATTGCAGTCACTGCTGTAGAGTTGTGTTATAACAAACATGAATACTATGCCCATATATTAGCTTCTATTAAATAACCTGTTTCCACCCTTCAATAAAAAAAAATTTAGAGCCACATTTAGTTCCACTACAAACTTACCTAGCCCTAAAATTTTCAGAATTTCTTTATGAAGTCTCTGAAATATGTTATTGGTAAAAGAGGTGACTGGAGCTGTTTATTCAAAAGATTTTAAATTTATTTTTTTCCCATAATGTACAGTAAATAGAGTATTATGTATCAAGTATTACTTACTTGTCAGTTTCAGGAAACTTCCCATTGACTACTGTATATAGTTTTTCAAGTAATTTCTCATCCCAGTAAAGGTCACAGAATTTTTCTGAAATTGCACTGCTGAAAGTCTGAAACTGTAGGTTTTTCAATGACAGAATATACTGCCCTGAAATTAAAAGTACACATAAAAACAATTTTAAGAAAAACATTAAAACACTGTTAAAGAAACACACTGTTGTTATTATCATTAATTAGAACAAACAATTAATCTACCAAGCAAGCCTTTGGAATATGGCAGTATGCAGGGAAAATCCACTCAGACATGGGAAGACTGTGCATATGTACACAGATAATGACCATCTTGGATTTAAACCCACTCTAGTAGAACTAAGACTGGAGAGCCAACTAGTGCACACAGTGCCACCCATCATTCTGTAGCAAATTATCAAAAGTTTTTAAATATAAGCATTTTAACCTTTTTTCAATCATTGTTTAACTGTCAAGATGTCAGCCAACAAATTTAAAAGTTTGACTAGTCACTCACTGTTCTAAGACACTTATGAAAATAACTAAACATGTTAAATCTCCTCTAAAACTTAACACTAGTGTACTGTATGAACTATGTCTTACATGCTTAATTTAAAAACTAAAGCAACATAAAAATGGTCATCAAAACATGTCACAAAACATAAGAACATCAGAAGTTTGACCATCAAGAGGAGACTATTCACTCCATCAAGCTTGTCTGGTGGCTAATAGCTATGTCATCCAGGTACTTTTTATAGCTTGCCAAGTTTTCTGCTCTAACTCCATCCTTGATTATAGAAACACAACAAGACAACACAGTTTGGCATATTTGTGTTATGACATGATATCAAATATTTAATAAAATGCTCATCAAGTTGTGAAGCTTGGTCATGCCAAACAGGTTTTTCTTCTTTATAATGCAATATGTGCCAAATAGGCTTGCCATTAACAGTTGGTACTCACACCAATGTCTAATGTAATACTGGATTATATTTGGGAGAAAGATTTTACTCTGTAGGAGTAAAACAGTGAAAATCCACCAGCAATGCAAGTACAAAAAGAATCTGCAATGATCTCATAGGTTCAGTGTTTATGAATTTGTGAAGGTGGATAACTTCTTTACATTTATGTAACAAGATAACATTACCCATCGCAACATCTTCAACTCCATTCTCCAGATAGCCATCAAAAGCAAATTCTTCTTTTATAAGATGTACAGCCTCTTCTAAAGAAGGGTTTCTTTGGTTTGAATGTAAACTTGAAGGCCATTTTATGCTTTCTTCAGAGTGGTACAATGTATGTGGATCCTTCATTATTGCTGATGTGGATGCACAGTTAATTGTTTGAATTTGTAATCTTGGTTCAGAGTGTACAGTAGTAAGTGCCAACTCGCTTGCATTTTCCTTGTTCATATCCTCTTTTGCCCCAAAGTTGAAATAAAGTATGTTTTCATCTGTTTCTCTCATATTATTCTTTGGTTGGGGAGACATAACTGAACGATCCACGGAATCCGTTTCTTCAACATTTAATGGAAGCTTATGTAAGGAACTTGAAATATGGCCAACATTAAAATCTAAGCCCACCATATCTTTTGAAATTGCCACTTGAACAGGTAATAAAGTTAGATTTCCAGTTTTTGGGTCCTGTCTAAGTAAAAAATTATTAATGGAAGAGTTATCTGACATAGATAAAGATTGTGAAGAACTAGAGGGAAAAGTAGAGCTGAAATTGCTTTTTCTTTGAGTATCTGAAAATGCTGAAAGTGGAGAAGTTTGGGGACCTCCTTTGGATGATGCAGGAGAAGCATTTATTTCTTCGGAAGTAACATTCTGAAATTTTTCTTGGTCTTCACCAGAACCTTTGCCAGTGACATCATTTTCAATGTCATTCACAGGAACTTGGCCCTTTTTTTGCTGAATTTCCTTTTTCACAGCTTTCACATATTGTTTGGTGCTAGTATTCTTATATTCATTGTTGGGACTGAAAAGAAAAATTGTACATATTATTAAAAATCGGTGCATTCTTTCAATTTTGTATAACAATGTCAAAATTAACTGTCTGTTGTGCTTGTGTGTAATTTGCATTCATCTGCTCATTTTCTAACTTCATTTGCCTCTTATCCTCAAAGTATCAAACTAAACAGAAGAATCAACTGAAGAGGGGACATCAGTTCACACTCATAACTCAATTAAGGCTAATTTCAAATCAGCAATCAATGCAATATGTACATTTAGGAGGTGGGATGATAATGTGGTGATGTTGGCGTGAGAATTCTGGTGGGGCACCAACCAGAGGGATTCTGCAAAGTTAAGAGAAGACAGTCAGAACATTTTTTTGGCTACCATCGTCTGTGTGTGTATAAGTGGGCAGCTGAAAGAGAGAGAGAGACAGAGCAAAGGTGCCCACAGACCATCAGAAAACTGCATAAGAGAATGATGAACACACACTTAAAGAGCAGCCAGGGCATGTGGTCTCCAGTGATTCTCAGGAAGAATCTTGGTTTGGATCATCTCACTAAAGTGGAGAAATTGAGTGCATTTGTTGTTTACAACAGTAAGCAGTATGAGGTGGATTCAGTTGCTGGGAATAGATCTTTAGAATTGCATGGCAAGAGCCATAGAAGATCAAATAGGTAGCAGTAGTGTTTTAGGGTGCAAAGGGAAGGAGATGGCCTCCAGTAAAACTTCATGTGAGGGAGCAAAGGAAAGACAAATATACTAGGCCAGCTGAATAATGACACAAAATGGAGATCAAAAATAATATTTTGTTATACAGTTCAAGCATCAATGGACAGTATTAAAGAGTATCTCAACATCACAAACGCAACACCAAAACTTAATTGTTCAATGGGTAAGCATAAAATGGAATTATACATAAGAAATCAACGTGATTCATGGAAATGGGTTGTTTACAAGAGATTTAGCCTTTAATCCCCAAGGTGGAACTTAAATGTTCAGGCTACATATGTGCATAAAGGAGCAAAGGTATGCCTTGAACACAGAAGGACAGAAGGGACTACCCAAGCAACCCAAAAACAGGTTGGCAGTGCCAGGCGCAAAACAAATTTCACACACACAAAAAAAGAAAAATATTTCTCTAGGTAAGAATTTGCACAGAACATATCATGGAACATTGAAAAAAAATTGATTATGATGCATCAGTTAAAACAGCTACATTTTAACAATATGGGCTGGCATGGAGGGAAAACGGTAGCACTGTTGCCACAAAACAAGGAGATTGGAGTTGACATCCTCGGTGCTCTCTGCATGGAGTCTGCATGTTCTCCCTATGTATTCCTGGATTTCCTCCAGTTGCTCTACTTTCTTCCTACAGTCCAAAGACATGAAGATTAGATGAACTGGCATTACTAAATTGATCCTACTGGGTGTGTGCACGCTCTGCTTCTTGCTTTTCTCCAGGGCTATGTGACATGAAAGCTTGTGGGCGAAGGCTTGAACGTATATTAGAAAAACAAACTTGGTTGCCCATGCAACTGGCTATAAGGAACATGTTGACCTCTAAAAGCAGGCACTACACAGAGATAAGATTAATTTTTATACTAATAACATTCTATGTGGTCAGCATAATACTTTTTTCTACTGTTAATGAGTTACTTAAACTTGAAAATAACCTTCCTTTGATTGTCTCCTCTGACCTGTGCAAAATTTCTGTCTTTTCTTAATCAGATTGATCTGATTTATTCTGAAATTTAAAAAGGTCAATTTGTTCAGTCAAAACAGTGCCTACCTCTTATCTTAAATGGAAGCCATTTATCTAGTTTCCTATTGCTGAATGATCCTGCAGTCCATAAGCTTGTCATGACTGTTAAGGCTGCTTTGCCTTTTATTCTTACTTTTATCACCAGTATCATCACCATCTCTTTGTACTAGTTTGGTCCCTTTCACCCTAAAGACAGCTGCTATTACTACAACTGTCCTCAAAAACACTAATTTGACCCTGAGGATTTTAAAAGTTATCAACCCATTTCAAATCTTCCCTTTCCTAGTAAAATCTTAGAACATGCTGTTGCGGGTGTTTGGAAAGACGATCTTGGCTTCAATGACCTGCTTGACGAATTTCAGTCTGGTTTTAGGGCCAATCCCAGTACGGAGACAGCACTCGTGGTTTTTTAATGCAAAGACCTTTTTAGATCTTACTGCTGCTTTTGATATGGTACATCATGAAATTCTTTTGTTTAGACTTGAGAATGAGTTAAAAATTGTTGAAAATGCAGTTGCGTTTAAATCATACCTTAAGGACCAACAGCAATTTTTTGGCATCTGTAAGTTTAGGTCTGACTCTTGGCTCCCCTTGGCATTCTTCAGGGAATAGTTCTTGGTCCTCTGCTCCTTATCATTTATATGCTTCATTATAGTGCCATTATTAGACTGCACAGTCTACCGTTTCATTGTTAAGCTGATTATGCACAGATTTATTTATGCACAGGGCTTATGTAAACATGACCTCCTCCTGCATTGGTTACCTGTTTTGCTGACATTACATACTGGTTGTTTGAAAAATTTCTCTGACTGAATAGTGACAAATCTGAGGCTTTAATTATTGCATCTCCATGCAGTTGAAGGAAAACAGATAATGTCTCAGTAAAAATTCCAGGCTTCATTATGTCTTTGACTGTACAGGATGAAAATTTTGGTGTTATTCTTGGTCCTACACTCTCCTTTAATCCACATACTCTATTAATAATATAACCAAGGTTGTCTTTTTCCTCATTAAACAAATTTCAGGGCTGCATCCATTGCTCTCTGATGCTGCAACTGAGACGCTTATTCATGCTTTTGTCACTTCATGACTTGACCATTGCAGCATGGTGTTGTTTGCTATTCCTGCCTGAAGCCTAAACAAGCTACAATATGTACAAAAATCAGTGGCAAGGGTGTTAACACATTTAAAACCTTGGGAGTATATTACTCCTACACTTCTAAAATTGCATTGGCTACCTGTCCTTTTCCACAAAAAAGTTAAAATTTCTCCTTTTAGTTTTTAAGGCACTTCATGGTCCAGGCTTTATTATGCCTATATGCTCCATCATGCTCACTTCATTCTTTTGAATCCTTGCTGTTAAGCATTCCACTGTGCAGATCGTGTACTATGGATGACAGGACTTTAGCATATCAGGGCCACAGTTATGGAATGCCCTGTCTTTGGAACTCTGTACATGTACCTCACTTTCTGTTTTTAGAATTAAACTTAAAACTTTAATATTGCTTTTTATTGATCTTGTTAAATCAGTTTGCATATTGGGCTGTTTGATGTTATGTATATTGATGTACAGTGTCCTTTGGTACCTTGAAAGGCACTCTTAAATAAAATATATTATTATTATTATTTTCTTTCTTCATTTGTGTGTTCCCCCCTGTCAAGGACTGTTCCCACATTCAGGATTTTTTCCTACATTGAATCTGATGCTTGCAGGGTGTGGCAGGTGGCTGGGGGCTGTGCCCAGCCAGAACGCCTAGAAGGATCGAGAGAGGGACTACGCCTCCCCCGTACCATAAGAGGGCAGCTGCCCTGATTGGTATGGGGGCCATGGGACTGGAGCATGGAAGCTCAACCCTATAGGGGCCCTTGGCTACCACCAGGGAGTGCCAAGACGACTGAGGAGCCCTGGACGTCAGCACTTCCTCCACACCCGGAAGTGCTGGCGGAAGTATTACCAAGGACACCTGGAGTGCTTTCGGGTGCTCATGCAGCACTTCTGCCACAACTGGAAGTGCCGCAGGAAGCTCATCAGGAGGCACCTGGAGCACATCCAGGTGGGAATGAAAGGGGCCGCCTCCCTCCAGTCATCAGCCGGAGTCGGGTGGGTGTCGACGAAGCTCGGAGGAGAGGAGTGGAGGCGGTGAAGGAAGGACGGACTAATAGAAAGCCCGGACTTGGGGGTGTGTAGTTAAGAGACACTGGGTTGTGTGCAGGACTATATTCACTAAAAATAGTATTGTAAATAAAACGTGTGTGATGTTTGAACCATCGGTGTCTGCCTGTCTGTGCCAGGGCTGATCTTCCACAAGGGATAGACTCTAGCTTCCTCATTGACCTCCTCAGGATAAGCAGGTTTGAAAAATAAATGGATGGATGGATGGATTTAACAATATATTGTTAAACAGTGGGAATGAAACCAGAATATCCTGAGAAAAACACACAGATATGGACACATGTGAAATCATCACAGGTACAGGGAACTTGTGAATATTGATGGTGAAGAGCTAAGCATTGTCATTTACCATTATAAATTTATCCTCAATGTTTCAGTTAAAATAATACTAAAAACGATGCATCAATTTTCTTTAAGCATGGCATTTAACAGGTATAGAAAAAGCTAACATATTCAAAACACTACTGTCTCAGCATCAAACAACAAGTCCTAAGAAAAGTACAATATAGGTAGTCCCCAGATTACGGACATCCGACCTACAACATACGAATGGGGCCGCAGCTGCAACGCATGCGCCTTAGTAACCGCCGCTCCGTCATCTTCAGCCTGGGGACGCTGCAAGTGGTGGCTGGACGGAGGCTGGAGGAGGGCGATTTCGCTGCTCGCGCAGTGTAGTGTCCCTCGGGCGGCTCCCAGTGGCAAGCGGTTTCACTGCCCGCCCACCACACACGGCTGCCCCATTCGTTCTCGGTTGGCGGCTGGTAATGCTGCAAGCGGTGACCCGGTTGTGGCTCAACGGAGGCCATTGAGGGTAGCATTGTAGTGTGCATCAGATGGCTAGGGGTGATTTACTACCCGCCTTGGCCGCACCGTGTTCATTCTCAGTGGGCAGACGCTGCAGGCCGCATACTTTAGTGGAGGTGACTGTGAAGTGGGCGTCGATGCCCACATTCATTCTCAATAGCAAGCCTGTTTGTACTGTTACGCACATAGTAGGAAGTTGTCTCTCGTTCAGTACACCAGACGTGTTGACGACGGGTGCCTTCCTGCTGTGATAGCGTGGACAGTGCTGTATAGAAGAGCTCATCTTAACCTTTTGCCTTTACCCTTCAACAATGTCTCTGAAACACAAATCTGATGCAAGTGCTGGTGATACAGTAAAGAAGAGAAAAACCATCACCATTGAAATTAAAGTAGAAATAATAAAAAGGTCAGAGAGAGGTGAAACTCCATCATTCATTTGCAGAGCACTTAGTTACAGTCGGTCAACAACAGCATTTATTAAATTTATGTACCTGTTCCAACTTACATACAAATTCAACTTAAATACAAACCTACATTCCCTATCTCGTACGTAACCTGGGGACTGCCTGTACTTTCAAAATTTGAAAGAAAACCATGTGAAACTTTAAAGTGTTATTAATGAGGGACTCTGAATCCTGCATTGCTTTATATCTTCCTATACCTTAATTAGCCCAAATCATTCCATGGCAAGAAATAACAGTGTCTGAATTGCACCATCAAAGCCATCAATTAATGTGTCAAATCAGTGGGAGAAATAAGGACAACAGTTGTTAAATATCTGTGATGTATCATTCCTTCCTCTTTCATTTTCTTTCTGTCTACTTTTCTGTGTTTCTTGATGCTAAACAAATGACTTTGAACATGCAGAAAAATTAATGAATGTCACAGGGAAAAGACCCAAACAGAGGCATATGGATTTTGGATGCTAGTGAAGAGAGATTGGAAAGCTAAACATTTCTAAACTAAATGAAGTCACCAGTATTTTCAATTTTAGAGTGAAATATTAAATAACAATCAGCCAGTGTAATTTAGTATATTGTGCCTTCATCCCAATATGCATAGAAGCCAAACAATTAATTACTGAATATACTTTAGCGATAGAAACTTTATAGATATAGCAAATGATAGCAAACAGTGTAGGTCTTTATGTATTACATCTGAAAACACAAAGAGACTCATATTACTCCATTCACCAATGAGTTAGTACTCAGTGTCATACTGAAGCGGTCTTTATTTCAAGGCTTTCACTGATTTTAAGGCTTAGCTCAGATGTGTAATTTCTGGAGGACTGTCTCTCATTTCTGTAAGATTTTGGTTCATAATTGATTACTTTGCCAACACAGAAAAAGATGGATTAACAAAGATGACAAGACAGTCAGTATATGGACAATGGCTAGAATTTCACCCTTCTTGGCTATATTTATTTTGTTATAAAAAATAACACAGAATCTATATGAAAATGTACTATTATTATTGTTATTATGTACTATAACAAAACAGCATTCTCAAACCTGTTTAATCCAGATCAATCTATATGCTTCCATTAGGTCAGATTATCTCAAGTTACAACGTGAGCTACCACAGCTATGCTGATGACACACAGCTGTACTTATCAGTAGCACCTGATGACACCGACTCTCTCGATTCAGCTAACACAATGTCTTACTGGTATTTCTGAATGGATGAATAGTAATTTTCTCAAGTTAAATAAAGAGAAAACTGAAATTGTATTGATTGGCAAAAACGGATTCAGTGAGGTTATCAGAAATAATCTTGACGCATTAGGATTAGAAGTTAAGACGGAAGTAAAAAACTTAGGGGTAACCGTTGACTATAACCTGAATTTTAAATCACATATTCATCAGACCACTAGGACAGCATTTTTTCACTTAAGAAATATAGCAAAAGTTAGACCTCTTATATCATTGAAAGATGCTGAGAAATTAATTCACGCTTTTGTTTTCAGTCGATTAGATTACTGTAACGCACTGCTCTCAGGACTACCCAAAAAAGACATAAATCATTTGCAACGAGTGCAGAATGCAGCTGCTAGAATCCTAACTCGGAAAAGAAAATCCAAACACATTTCTCCAGTTTTGATGTCGCTACACTGGTTACCTGTGTCTTTCAGAATTGACTTTAAAACTCTGCTTATAGTTTACAAAGCCTTAAATAATCTCGCTCCATCTTATATATCGGAATGTCTGACACCCTATATTCCAAATCGTAATCTTAGATCATCAAATGAGTGTCTCCTTACAATTCCAAAAGCTAAACTTAAAAGAAGTGGTGAGGCGGCCTTCTGCTGCTATGCACCTAAAATCTGGAATAGCCTGCCGATAGGAATTTGCCAGGCTAATACAGTAGAGCACTTTAAAACACTGCTGAAAACACATTACTTTAACATGGCCTTTTCATAACTTCACTTTATCTTAATCCTGATACTCTGTATGTTCAATTCATCATAATAACTATTCATGGTGGCTCTAAAATCCGTACTGACCCGTACTCTTCTCTTCTGTTTCTTTTTCCGGTTTCTCTGTGGTGGCGGCCTGCGCCACCACCAACCTACTCAAAGCACCATGATGCCCCAGCATTGATGGACTAAAAGCCAGAAGTCCACGTGATCATCATCATCATCATCATCAAGTCCTTCCGTGAAAACCATAAATACAAAGAGGACTGTTTCATTCATGTTAGGTAGATTGCCCAGAGGGGACTGGGCGGTCTCATGGCCTGGAATCCCTGCAGATTTTATTTTTTTTCTCCGGCCGTCTGGAGTTTTTTTTTTTGTTTTTTCTGTCCCCCCTGGCCATTGGACCTTACTCTTATTCTATGTTAATTAATGTTGACTTATTTTCTTTTCTTACTGTGTCTCTTATTTTTCTATTCTTCATTATGTAAAGCACTTTGAGCTACATTTTTTTGTATGAAAATGTGCTATATAAATAAATGTTGTTGTTGTTGTTGTTGTTATCAGGCTTGCGACAGACAGGAGCCAATCATGGACAAAAAATCCTTCCACTGTGTGTTCCGCTCACATACTGTGCACACGCACACTCAGGCCCACACTTTGGACAGTTTCAGAGTCACCAATTAACCGCTAATGCACATTTATAGGGATGTGGGACAAAAATGAGTACCTGGAGGAAAACTGATGCAGTCTCAGGGGAAAATGTGCAAGCTAAAATATTTATACTATTTAAACTATGTTGTTAGTCTTACTTGAATTTCATATTTTGCATTTGAATTACATCCACCATTACTTAAAGTTTAAGCAATTTTGCAGGCACTGTTTTATTTTGAATTCTCATATTTCACTTTTAACAATGAAGAAGTACTTATCAGTACTATCTCTTCAAAAATAGGTTTTTGTTGGGTACGCTATATTTTGGACTCTGGACTTTATAATAAAAAGGGAACACTGGGCAAATTCTAAATACTAAGGACTGAAACTATGAAGAAATTTGGAAAAGTGAAAGGAAAAATGACTGAATGCAAACAGATTTGCACATGAAGTTACCTTTGTAGTTCTGCATTCTGTTTAAGGATGATAGGCTTAAAATGAGTTGCTGGAGACATAAAAGCATCGGGGAGACCACAAGAGCTGTTTACAGGATATTTACATGGAAGTGGACCTTTAATAGCATTGAGCTTGTTTTCACCAGCAACAGGCATAAATCCTATAAAATAAAAAAAATGTCACATAAAACTGAATTTGGGAAACATTTGTTGAGATGGGTGAAAAACAATTAAGAAGAAGCCAGCCAAAAACCTGTAACCATGTATATGTTTTATACAGTAAATGCAAAAAACAATATTACTGTTAATGCAACATTATATAAAATAAAGTTAATGTATTTAATTACTATAAAAATTATCATGAGGATTTTCTTTACTTTGCTCTGCATTACTGTTGTTTCAATAAATCAAATAAATGTTATGTATACTAAAGACTGAAAAAAGATTTGCACTTTTAAATGTTAAAACAAATATTTAAACTGTTGAAATTACAAAAGAAGACTTTCTGTTTCTCTTTGTTTCAACTTTTAATAATATAAATTTATGTAAGCGTAAGTATATATTTTCAAACTATCTTTGTTCTATATAATATCATTCAAATTTAGTCCCATAGTTAAACAATAAACTACTAGCATCATTGAAACCATATACATTAATTATTTCCAAACAGTGTATATCACACACTAAATGCATAACTATCACATTACAATTTCTAAGAGTATATTAGTGTTTTACCCTTTCTGCAGTCAGATGGCTCATTTGCACTTGGAGCATGTTCATCTTCGACTGTATCATCTGATTCATCAACATCATCGTCATCATATGGCTATAGGTACAACAAATAGCATCTATGGCTATTAATTTATAACAATGGTTTAAAAAAAAACCTTAAAATTATTACATTCAGATGCAATTGAAATGTTAACAGGAGTTTGTCTACATGTAGGGTAGGCTGTAATAGTATATAAAAATGACTTGAGCTTTTTTTACTACCATAATAATATAATGCTGAACCCAAGTGGATACACCATCTGTTAACAACCAATGGCTGGTAAAAAGAAGTGTCATTAAAAGAAAGAGAGTTTAGAAAGATGGAAGTGGCTGAGAGGGCAAATGAGAGTATAGATCTACTGGATATAAAGGATTACAGAACCAAAGTAGAATGTCAACATCCACACATAAGAACTTAAATATTTAATTTATGGTCTAAAAGGGGCCTCTTTGGAGAAGAAGGAGACAGTTCATAAAAGAACTACTCAGAAATGCTTCAGTTTTGATATTATCATTATATAAAAATCTAACGTCCTTCTTAAGAAAATATGTAATTTCTATACCAAGTGTTGATCCTGTGTCTATCTATGCTGCAGGAGAAGTAATCCTCTGTGACAAATGCTTGTGTCCAATGACTCAGAACTGCAGTAAAAGGGATGACAATGGATTAGAGGATAGAGAATTATCTAGGGTCAGTTTCTATCCTCCATCTAATGCTAGGATGGGGTCCGGCCACAGCTACCCTGAACTGGTTTAAGTGGGTTAAAAAACGGATGGATGGATAAACATGCATGAATAACGATTAGAAGCGAGATTGGTCATTAAGTAGATAAATGTTCAATTCATCATCTGAAATGATCTATGTACACTGCATATAGAACAAAGTCAAAATTAAATCATTTTAATACTGCCAATGTTTGCAATAATCAAGAATATGCTTCACTATTTATCCATCCATCCATCCATTATCCAACCCGCTACATCCCAACCACAGGGTCATGGGGTTCTGCTGGAGCCAATCACAGCCAACACAGGGCGCAAGGCAGGAAACAAACCCCGGGCAGGGCGCCAGCCCATCTCAGGCTTCACTATTTAATAATAGACAAATTATACAGAAAATAGGAATTACAGATGCTGTTATAAAAAAATAAAATGTGAACAACAAACAAGACCAGAGCTTCAGCTTAATTTAAAATGTTAAACAAACATGCATATTATAGTTTCAAAGTATTTTGTAAAGTTTACTAGTAACTTGATCTTGAATATTTATCTTAGGTGGAAAAAAGCCTCCTGTACTTACACTCTTTACCCTACAGATGGCAGAGTACACAAGCAAATGAATTCTACAACTAAAGAGGCTATGCTCTTCAATGTTACTTTCATTTACTATGAGCAAATGTGTTAAATGTAAAATAATACGGTACATATACACATAGTACAAATATCCATATATTTATATGTACACATACAGTATATAACCTACTGTAGGGGAAATTTGAGCTGTTTAGATTCTAAATTAGGCAAACTGCCAATTTATTGAAGGTTTAAAAATTTAGTAAGTTACTGTTAGTCTATGATAACAAATTCAAGCTAAGAAAGTGATGGCACAGAGCAAATTCAATAAAGAATATGTAAATTCTATATGGGCCAGCAGCAAGCTTGACTTTAAAATTCTCACATTTCAAATGCATTACATTGACATACACAAAAATGCAATACAAAGCTTTGGTTATGTAAAAAAAAAATATATTTAAGATTTTGATTTGGCATTCTGATTGGTTAAGCATAAATAAGTTATTGAGCAGTCTCAGCACAATTACAGTTTGCTCAAGGGAAAGTGCATGTCCTTTCCAAATTAAGCAGGATACAGCTCAGAATAAACCTTGTGGGCTGAGACATGCTAATGATGGAAGGCTGGAGGAGGTGTGTTTCATATGCATCAAAGCTGTCGTGACCCCTAACAGATACAGAAGCAGACATAGACTAAGGCAATGGAAAAGCAAAGACTCTGTGCAGTGTTATGATATAACTGCTGGATCATCCCAACAACTGCAAATGACTTGACAGGAACTGGCACAAGCGATTACAGAAATCAACTTTCCAAATGATAGTCATTCATCTGCCCAGCAAATACATTTTCTAAATGCACTTGATATAAGTATGGAGCCACATGCAGCTGAAGACTATCATTTTATTACAGCATTAGAACATTTGAAGAATTTTAATAAATGCAGGCCTTAAGTCAAGAAGCTTCTCAATCCTATTCAACAGATTTCTCCAAAATAACGTCAAGCTGAGGTGTGAAGATCACGAAAGTACTATCATCTACCACTTTCAGTGTGTGTAAGGTTCTCTGTGTTAACAAAAACATTGTAATGTTTGTGTGAAATCTACCCGTAAGAACTTTTTATCTATGTCCTTGTGTGCTTGTTGAAGAATGATTCTAAACTGGGTTGCACTGTTCTAACTCCCTTCATAATATTGAACCCTTCAGTCATATTACCTCTTAATCTGTTTGCTTAAACAAAAAGGCTTCAGCTCATTCAGTGTTTCCTTATAGCTTATACCTTGGCCTTGCAGTTCTGGAATCAGTCTAGTTGCTCTTCTTCAGGAAATTCTCTAGTGCTTATCTGTCTTTTTTGTAATATGGAGACTAAAATAACACAGTCCTCTACATAAGACCTCACAAGTACATCAAATCGCTCAACCACATTGGGCTGTATAACCTAACATTCTATTAGCCTTCTTAATTGGTTCTGTTAATTGTCTGTATATACCAAAACAGATCTGATTCCACACTATCTACCATTCCACACAGTTTAGTATCATTTGCAGTCTTAACCAGCTTGTTATTTATATTGCTATCAAGATCATATTATTTATGTATAATTAAAAGAGCAGCAACCTTAGCACTGTTCTCTGAGGGACACCACTTTTAACATCACCTTATTCAGAAAAAGTTCCTTGAATCATAATTAACTGTGCACTATTTTTAAGCCAATATTGAACCCATTTACCCACTGCACCTTGAATCTAAGTTCTTTTTGCTTGATCCCTAACCTCTCAAGGGCTAGGAATCAAACACCCATTGCCTCATCCCTAACCTTTCATCAAAAGCTTTTAGAAAATCTAGATGAAATATGAGGAACGTCCAAAACGTTTCCACACTTTTATAATTTCTTTTGAATCAGTGAAGGCAGGAGGAGTAGTAATTGGGCATTAAAAAGTGGTACAACGCCGGGAAAATTGCATCGCAAACAAAAGTGAGTATGTAGAAAAGTGATGTCATTTGTTTTTGTAATTCTTAATAAACAGAGTTAAAAAAAAGTACAGAAACTTTTTGAACATCCCTCTTAATATAAAGTGCACCTCTGTGATCATGTACTTATGTTTCTTCCTCATAGAATTCTGATACATTAGTGAAACATGGTTTCTCGAAACTAAATTCATGCCGACTGCTCACTAGTACATCTATTCTTGCCATGTGATGCTCAAACTTTTTCTTAAAAGCTCCTATTTATTTACCCACGATGCATGTTAATCTATACCTACTTGGATCAGCCCAATCACCTTTTCTATTTATAATAGGATGCCATTTGTTCATTTCTAATCTGTAGGAATTTTCCTAGTGTGCAGTGACTTTTGAAAAATGCATAACTTTATTTTTGTTAATCTAAGTAGTTATTTTCACTCTATAATTTCCATATCACTAATTATATCTTTGATAGTCCCTATGACTGCTGGGATGTAACCAACTTCTTCATATGTGAAAATGTCAGAAAAATTCAAACAAAACATTCACTATTTTGTTATCATCCTATTTTAGTTCACACTTACCCTTTCTTTACTGTTCTCCTTAGCCATTTATATGAAAGAATTTCTTTAGGTTATCCTCTACCTTTCATGCAATATTTCTTTCTGATTGTCTAACTGTTTAACTGTTTCTTTCACACTCTGTTCAGCCATTTGATTTGTGCTGGAGTTAGTTTGTCTTCTATTACTTATACAAGAGTTTTTTCTTTGTAATTTCCTTTTTTAGCTCTTTTTAATCCACTGTAGAATTTACTTCTTCTAAATTTCAGAATGAACTTGTCTTGCATTGTCTGTAAAATGCTTTTAAACCTGCTACACACTCTTAGGCTACTACATGTTTAAAAGTTTGTCCCGGTTTACATTTTTCGGACATTGCTGCTTCTACTTAAAACTTCCCTATTAAAGTCAAAATTAACAGTTCTATCTTTTGAAATATATAGTCTGCTAGAATACTATCGTTTTGTTAGTAGATCCCTGTATTTCAATCATCTCTATTCTTATTATCCTTATCCTCTTGTTGAAAGGAGAGGTTCTTTAAATGCCCAGTTGCACTGTGCCAGCTTACAGTTTCCAGTTAATCTAGCAACAAATCTTTGATAAAAGCACATATTGACATGGCAAGAATGTGAAAAATGAACACAGCCAGAGTTACCCAAACCCTGAGTAGAATTAATGTCTGCTGAGGAGAGGCTGAATTATCTTTCAATGAAAATAAGTGAAGGAGAAGAATAAAACTTAGTTGGGGAAGAAGCTGGAAAAGTAAAGTCAGAGGAGTTGTGTTCGTCATGCAGGAAGATTGTTGTAACTGCCAAAGGAAATCCAACCTGATTTTGATTCAGATGTGTTCTTCTGGAGTTGTGAGGCAGCAGTGCTGACCACTGTGACACTCCAGATCAAATGTTACCACAAAATACACTGTGACATCTGCGGTTATTCAGACGGCTACAACCCAACTATTGTGGATTATTCTATAGTGTACAATATATGAACAAACAAAAGGTAACTTATTACATACAACAAAATTAATTATAAACTCTTCAAGTATAATTTAATGTGTAAATCAAATGAATAATAATTTTAGAAATATCACAACAGTTATATAGTAGTTTGTAACATTTCATTGTTATTTTTAAATATTAAAATAGAAAACCTGCTGAATGCAGCTGATGAGTTTTGCCCAGATGTCATGGGGGTCAATTCCTTGCTGAAAGAGGTGGTCACTGCAAGCCTATACAAAAAATAATAATACACACATATTTTTACAGTTATTGTGAACATCTACTCTATACTGTAAAAATATTCTTATATTGCTATATAAGCAAATATTTTTTAACTACTAATATCTTCATCTCCACAGTAGCCTATACACTGCAGCAACAGTTATATGTGTCCATGCTCAATTTACGATTAAAAAATAATTATGAAAGGAAAAAGACATTTTATTATATTAAAATGCAAAATAAAGAACTGTTGAAGTATTTACTAAATTAACCTGCCTTACTTCCCATAACCTTACCTCTACTTTTTCTTTAATTACTGTTTGAAAGTTATGAAAAGAAAAATATATATATATATATTCTATAGTTCCTTAAACTTCCTTAATAATGCAGGACCACGGCAAACAAAAATTGCTAAGTGAGCAAATTTCACTTAAAACAGCCAAAATAAATATTCCCCACAAATATAATTTTAACTTACTTTAGTTATAAAGTTTTCATGTAGATACAAATATAAGAGTTGACAGCCTGGACTCAATAACCACTTTTGTAATGTGTAAATATCTCCTAGGATTGACCATTTAAAAAAAGGCATGATTAGACTATTGAACCTACTTTATTTACCTGTAATGCTACAGCAACAGATGGCCGTTCATCGGGTGTCCCCTTTGCCATCTCAAGCAAAAGCCTTTTCAATTTTCTTGGCAATACTAACTTTTGATTAGGTGAGCAGTTAAACTTAGCTGCAGCCCAGAGAACAGCTGCAACCCCATATACACACACCTACAAAAAAAAGGTATTTTATCATTCATGATGAAGCCTTTTTGTTCACATATAATCGATGGGTACCAAAAAAGGTAAAAAAAAAACAAAAAAAAACAAAAAAACCTTTTCAGTTGCAATGCCGTGTTCCTGGAATTCTGGAGCCAAAAAAAACGCATCACTTTGACCTAAAAGAAATTGTTAATTACTATTAGCCACTACACTACCAAAGTAAATAATAATAAAAAAAAAGTGTATGATTTTTTAACATAATGTTTTAAATACATTACAAAATACATTTTAAATACATGTAGGAAAAAGGAAATCAAATTATTAAAGAATATTATTTTCCCAAGAAATTGTATTTAAACCCCTTACTTTGCAAATTAACATTGATTTAAACTTAATTACGAGTATAGCATACATAGGTCAGAGGATGTTTTCAGACTGCATGCTTAAAATGTCAAGATATCCAAAAATGTTAATGAAGCGTTAATGAAAATTTAAAATGAAATATATCAGTTAAGTGTCAAATTAACACTGTAAAAAAGGCATCGCAGTCAACAACTGTAACATTCACACAAATACTAAAGAAAATCAGAATGTAATTAAAAGATCTTTCATAAAATGTTTCTGTATGCTTCCAATTTTTAAAACCAACACATTGATATTATCTCCATTAATAGACGTAAAATGTGGAGCAATACCTCTACACATAATACTGTAAAGTCTATTTAAAGCGATACAATTCCATAAGAGCATTATTATCTACATTTCCTCAATAATGATGTTTGAGTCAGGTACTGTTATACTTGAACTAACCCAATCTACTTTAAAACATATGTAAGATAGCTTTAAACTTATTGAAATTTATATAAATTGCTATCTGACAACATCTATATAGGGAAATTATTGGATCAACTGCTTTAAAGGAATTTGAAAGACTAAGTAAGTACAATAGAGCTTTCAAAATGAAAACTTCAGAATCAGTATAACCTAGTCAAATTTAAATTAGAGTACAGATAAAAGAACATTCTTAGAAAGGTCTGTTAAAACTAAAGGGGAACTTTCTTGCCGCAATACTACATGGCAAAAATCAAACACCACACACCAGTCTAAACATATCATTCTCATTTTAAAATTGGTAGCCATACCAATCTATCTATATAAAAGCCAAATACCACTGACTCACTCATCACAAAATCTCCTGAACCATGAGGACTTGGTACTTGGAATTTGGAATGAATGTTACCCTTGGCCCATAGGTGCTCGCTAAGAAACGGTTTTAAAAATTTCATGGTCCAAGTGCAAAATTTCTTATAGTTTTTTAGAGCCGTTTGTATGTCTGTCCACTTTTCATGAAAGAGCTACTTAACGGATTTACACTGTTTTTTTTTTTCTATAATTTGCTTGAACATTCCATTGATTTTGCAAAATTCTCATTGCGCTAAGTATCATACTTCGGTTGGGGTATGAATTTATTAGCGCAAATCCGAGAGAGATACATCGGGCTGCGGGGCCCTCCTCACTCACACGTCTGCCTCTGGGCGTAACCTTAACTCTGCTTAGTTAGCAAACAAGAGAACTACTGAATGGATTTAGATCTTTTTTTTTCTATAATTTGCTTGAACATTCTGGTTGATTTTGCGACTTCTCTCATTGTGCTAACAATCATAGTTCGCTTGAAGGAGTGATATATTCACGCTAATCCGAGACTGTCGGCCAAGGGGAGGGAGAAGAGTGACGTCAGGAGTAGAGAGCCGGGCCGGGCACTCCCCTCTGTCCTGTTTCACTAATACGAGGGCAAAGCCACGGTGGATGGCTAGTCATAGTATATATATGACTTCAGCAACGGGGACTGGCAATCATTTCAGGACTAATGCAAAGATGAATCAGCACATTACAGAAAAAAGTTACATAAAAATGCATGCCCTTTCTGGTAGAAGACTGAAACTGTCTTGGTAGAAGTTTGTGTTCCAATAGGACATTGATTCAAAGCACAAAGCACATTGGCATACAACAGAGAAAACTGAAGGCTTCAGAGGCCTAGACAGAGTCCTGTGTCTAGATCTCAAAAATTTTGTCAATTAGCATCCCTCAGCAAAATTTACCAATAAAGAATTTTTTTTTGCCAGGAAATAATGAGTAAATATAATCACAATCTATAAAGTAAACAGAGACGACAGAGATTAATGGATGTTATATACAGAAGATGCCAGAGTATTGATCTGGGAGATGCATGTTCAGAAAATGATGGAATTTCAGTTTTTATTTTTATGTATTGCTTACTTTTATCTTTTTATTATGAAAGGCTATAAGAAGAAGTGTGTGACTTACAATTACTGTTCCTATATTTAACACACCAAAATCCCATGCTTATATGACTCTTAAATGTAAAAATGATTTATCAACCCATTCTATTACAGAGCCACAGAGAGCTGAAGTCTACTCCAGTCACATTATGCTGTATGCAAGGCAGAAATTGGTTTTGAACACAGAATCACTTTACTACAGAACAAATGCAATGACACATTTACTTTTACAATTACCAGGCTAACCTAAGGTTAGCCATGTAGCATAAAATGCATGACTGTAAGATGCCAATGGAAACCTGATAGCTCAGAAATGCTAAATCCCATGCTATACCTCTGATGTTTTAAGGCAGTTGTACTGACAGCTACACGAGAGTACTGATATCTGTGTATTTACACATTTAATTTATCTTTCCTGTGCATTATGAATGTATTTTGATGTTGTTACAAGACCTAATTTTGGGGAATTTGGTGCAATCACCAGGGGCTCGTGTATAAATGGTGCATATGCACTAAAATGTTAAGTACAAACGTTTCCACACTCAAATCGCAATGTATAAAACCTAAACTTGGTGTAAAGCCACGCACATTTTCACAGTAGCTCCAACCCTGGCTGGCGCAAGTTCTCCACTTGGTCCTGCAGACTGGCGGCACCCAGCGTCAAAACAGTGCTACTGTTCCTGTGTGGTTTCCCTTTCTTTTTTAGATCCACATCCCTGACGCGGCTTTATAAATACACTGAAATTAACCGCATGTTGTTTGTTAGTTTAATGCATCTGATTGTAATTAACCTGTAACAATATAATGGTCCACAGAATGGTCAAACTATTCTAAATACCATAGCTGCTTTAGCGTTGTTACTCTCACTGCACCTTCTTCTTTCAGCTGCTCCCGTTAGGGGTTGCCACAGCAGATCACCTTTTTCCATATTACTCTCACTGCACCACGGAGTATTTATATCACTGTATCTGAGTGTGAAATCACAGCTCTACTGCAGCTGACTGGAAAGAGAATTATCGGTATACAGCATCAAGCACACGCTGCCTCAGCCATGCTGTCTATTGAACCGCTCTCATGCGGCAAATACTTCAGAGCCTTTCCTCGCGGTTCAGAAACAGTTTCATCCCAAGAATTATAAACGCACTCAGTCAATCAAGTGCTCCTAGTAGAACGCTTTATACTTATAAGTACAATTACCTCACTGTAAACTTGCGATACAGTTATAATATTGCACAACCTAAGCCACTTTATACAGCTCGTATTTACATATGATGACAGTATCATTTTTAAGATGAAATGCAGCAAATATTTTTATTATATTATACAGATAAAACTTTAACTTCATTTAAATAATCTTGTTAATAATTAAACATGTGGGGACACAGTGCCACAGCGCTAGTGAGGAGCTGGTGCTCCATTCACAGATTGTTCCTGCCTCGCGCTGTATTCTTGCTGGGGCTGGCGTGACACTGGAAGGATAGATGGATAGAATAATTAAACATGTACTACGAAGATATTTCAATGTTCCTTAAAAGCTTACAGATGGCTTACCGTCTATTACAGAGCTGATTGTGTGGTTATTGGGTATTTGAAGAAAGAAAAGTAAGGACAGGAATTGGGGGTTAGTACATTTGAAAGAGACAGTACTGCTGCAATAAATTATTTCATCCAAGGTCGCGCACAGCACAGGAAGCATCCTGCATGAGGCATGAACAATCACTGCGCCACCGTGTTCCCATGTTTAATAACATGCTTTAACTCCTATCGTCATGAAAATGATATCAAGTATACATCTCAGTATTTAAATTATTCAGAGAGCTGTAATATCACAAATGTAATGGATTTTGTGTCCTGTCGGAAGAAGAGAAAGCCCGGAAGCATGTAGTGATTCACACACATAGAGCACATAGAAGATCAAATACAAAACAAAGTATTTAACGTGCTACTTTAGTTATGATGGGATTTGAGAAACCAGTAAATTAAAAGATTTAAAGTTGAAGTTTATGATGTTCTACTTCTAAAATAAACTATGTGAATTAAAGTGGACATTTAGAAATTAAAGTTGACATTTCGTGCTTTTTCCCACTGTGTGCCTATTTTTTTTCTCTGTACCCTATTAAGCTTTCATATGACACTCAGACGGTGGGCTGCGACTCGCTTTTCACGCTGACTTTGATATCTGACAACTTCTTTTTTATTTCGGGCACTGTGCGACTTTGTGAACTTGAGCTTTCATGCAGTTCATTCTATCAACTAAACCTGAACTTAAATTTCTTCAGGGTATCATGGTAGGGATGATGCATTCCTTTAATTTCAGTCTGTTCACCAGTTCTACTTTTGATATTTTATATAAATGTACAATGTGATCATGCTCAAATCAGTGAATGGAAAAATACTCATAACGATGACTGTATGATTTATTTATGCAAAAACTACACAAAGAACACTTTTTTTTTATTAATAGACACTTCTAAATATGATTATTTACCATATTTAATAAATATAAAATGAATTCTACATTAAAAATGCATTTTCATTTCAGTAAACTCTTACATTAATATAAGAAAAACAAAATAGCATAACTGTGACAACACTAAAAGAATTGGAATAATTGAAAATATGACTATAATGAAAAAAAATTAAATTTTTTCTTACAGTGCATACAATAGTTAAAAAACAATATTTCTACCTGTGCTCTTCACGTTCAAAAACATGACTTCTCCATTTCGACCAATATACACTGTGTCCAAGGATAAGAATGCTTTTTTCAAACAGGATAAAAAGGGTTATTGGAAAAATGACACAGTTTTATGATTACAAAATAAAATATATAATAATAATTTTAGAAAATATCTTTCAAATGAAAAGGCAGCTCAACATATAACTTAGTGCTGTTTAGCTATATTTTGTGAAATGACTTATCTACTGTTGAAGTAAATTAATGAATCTAAAAACAAACTAAAAAGTCATATCATTCTGAATTTGACATATGTTTTGAAAAGTTTTGCTTTGGAAGACTCATTCTTGTAAAATGCAGATATCAAATACTGAAGCATACGAAAAATCATAATGGACAAAGCAACCATTGTAGCTTGTGGAAGGGTTTAGACCAATGACACTATCAATATAAAGATAACATTTTTTAAAATATGTCTTCAAGTATTTGATATTTAAAAATAATGGCAATTAAGGGAGCTTTTCTCTTTACAATAAATAAAAACACAAAAATAGAATAATTGAAGTTAAAATATAAAAATGTCAAAAAAGTAAATCGATTCAGAAAATTCCTAATATGCACATATTTGGCATTTGATTACCACAATGTTTTGTACGGATTCACAATGCTTATATATTTGTTCTCCAAAATCCCTGCTGTGATGTAATATGCAGTTGAAACACATGCACACACACATCAGCACTTCCTTTGAATAGGAGTGTATATGGATTTGCGCTGGAGGTGCCATTATTCACACGCAGTAACATTTCCCAAGTAATAGGTTGAACTATGACCAAAACATAAAAACAACTTAAAATTATGCCAGTATTAAATCAAATATGTTATGTGCATCAGTATACAGGCTTGGAAAACGTTACGCTAATCGGGTTTGTGTCTTATTGCTCTCTACTTATCTATATTTATTGTTTGTGATATATGCATTTCTAATTAATTCTCTTTTGAAGTATAATATTGAATAATTTATTTAACTGTGGAGAATTTGTTTGAAAATGGTCAGCTTGTCACAGTTTTCAAAGTTTCATAGGTCCCTAAATTCTGCATTAAGACACAAAGCTAAGTTACAGACATTTATAGTTGTCTGTAGCGCTCTTTTTTATTTTAATGTCCAGGGTATATGCAAATATATTTATTTTTCTTATGTACATGTAGATAATAGACATACAATGGATTCAGAAAGTATTAAGCCCCTTCACTTTCTGCACATTGTATTGTGTCATAAATGTATTTCTAAATGGATAATTCTTCCTTTTCTGTTCATTATACTACACTCAATCACCCATAATGACAAATCAAATATTGAAATCTCTCATACATGTAAGTATTGAGATCCTTAATTCTGTACAATGTAGAACACACTTTTAGCAACAATAATAACTTCAGGTCTTCTTGTGTGAGTCTCTACAAGCTTTGCACACCTGTATTTGGGCAGTTTATCCCATTTTTCCTGGTGGATCCTAACAGGTTCTGTTAGATCGGGTCAGAAGCGACTGTAAACTGCCATCTTTAGGTCTCTACCATAGATGTTCTATAGAGTTTAAGTCTGTACTTTAGCTGGGCCACTCGCAGCTACTCCATGTTTATCTTGGCTGTATAGTTCAGGTCATTGTCATGCTGAAAAATGAACTGCCACCCTACTCAGAGGTCACATGCATTCTGGAGCAGGTTTTTTTCAAGGACCTCCCTGTATTTGGTTGCAGTCACTCTTCCCTCAGCACTGACCAGTCTCCCTTTCCCTGCTGCTAACAAGCATCCCTGAAGCATGACATTGTGACTACAATTCTTCACTGTACAAATGGTATTAAGCAAGTGATGAGCAGTGCCTGGTCACTGTCTGACTTAGTGCTTAAAGTCCAATGCAAAGTATTTACTTGTTGTCTTCTCAGACCAGATAATGTTTTTTCTCATGCTCTCAGAGTTTTTAAAATACTGTCATATGCCTTTTACTCAAGAGCAGATTCCATCTAGCTACTGTACCATAAATGCCTGATTGGTGGAGGTACACAATTTTTGCAGAAGACTTGTTAAGCTCTAATAGAGTAACCATGGTCACCTCCCTGACTAAAGCCCTTCTTGCCTCTATTACTCAGTGTGCTTTGGGTAGACCCTGGCAGTTCAAAACTTCTTCCATTTCAGATTTATTGAGGCCAGTGTGATCCTGGCAACACTCCAAGCTTTAGAAATAATTTTATACCCTTGCCCTGATCTATGCCTCACTACAATTTGATCACAGAGGTCTACAGAGAGCTCCTTGTACTTTAAGGCTTGGTTTTTATCTGAAATGCAGAGTGAATTGTAGGACCTTATATACCCAGGCTTCTAAACGATGTCTAATCAATCTGATTTGTCACAGGTGGACTTCAATCAAGTTCTAGGAACAGCTCAATGATAATTAAAGCAAACAGGGTGAACCTGAGTACAATTTGGTGCGGCATACCAAAAGACCCGAATGCTTTACAAGAGAAATTTCAGTTTTTGATTTTTAATAAATTTGCAAACATTTCTGAAAGGATGTTTTCACTTTGCCATTAGGGGTTATTGAGTATATATTAATGAGAAAATGAGAAAAAAGTGTATTGTCTAAAGTAAGGCATTTCCTAATTTTTTCTTAGGCTGTATTGAACCAGCAAAATTAATAAATAGGATGAGTGCATTTAAAAATTATGTGTTATTAAATGTATAGCTAAATTAGAAAATGTGTATATGTGGATTGTAAGGAAGTGAGAATGAGAACAGTCCTAGAAAAAAGGAGGCTTGTTAGGGGCAAGGAGGTACAAGCATTAAAAAAAAAAAGAGTTAAAAATAAAAATATCAAATAAATAAAGGTACTTATTACCATTTGCTGCAACAACGAACTTCTGCTTTGTTATTTTTACAATATACCGAGGACATAAATGTTCAGGCAGTAAGAATTTTATTCGAATAAACCATAACAAAGCAAAAATATTCAGTCTGGTGTTGAATATTTGAAAGAATGTATGTATGTGGGAGAGTCTTTCAGTTAATTGTTAACATTATGATTCCATAATTAATCCAAATTTCTAGTTTTCGAGCTTTGACTTTATTTTGTACTGATTGTTGAAAAACTCATTATAATCATTTTTCTATTTATCCATCAAAAGATTAGGAGGAGACACAATCTATCCCAGTACAACCAGGTACAGGGCCAGAATAAACATTGGTCAGGGTGTCAGCCAACTGCAGGACACATTTACTCACACACAACCCCAGAGTCATTTATATTGGACTGAGCTACCTACAGTAATAAGCATGTCTTTGGGGTGTGGGTGGAAATTTGAAGACCCAGAAAAAAAAACAAACGGGGGGACATTTGCAAACTCCACATGGACTGTGTCTGGATATGAATTCTGGACTCCAAAGCAGTGAGGTTACAGCACTAACCTCTGGGCTGACCCAGTTTATTATTTGGTTGAGGCAGTTTGTCTACTTAAGGATTAAGGAGAATCTTATCTGAACACCAAAGGCACACAGCACAACTTGGAAATGTATCTCACATAGGAAATCGGTCATGTGCAGAGCGGCTAAAACATTATGGGGTAATTTAAAATAGCCATTTGAAAAAGCCTCAATATTTTTCAGAAAGGAATCAATTGCATCTAATGAAAAACCATGCAGAAAAAGGAAAAGCCACTAAGTCTTCAGAGAAGTGCTAATGATTTCAGGATCAAATCCGTGACTTGTAAGTTATCAGCACTGATCACTACACCATCATGCTGCTCATTCTGAGAAATAAGCATTCTAATAACAGAGTGCAGCTGCAATGCCATCTAAGATAAGGCAGTTTCTAATAATGGATGAAGATAAAACAGTACCTGGAAAATGAATTTGAGGCTGAAGAGAGTAAAGGCATATGTAGCAAAGAGCCCATAATTCATTTACAGATAAAGGTCTGCCACACTGTGAGAGAAAGTCTTTCAGGCTTGTCCACTAAAAAGCAAATGCAAGATTAAGTTCATTTTTCTTAACCATAATATCAGGACAAAACAGGATGTTTACCAGATCACTATAAAAAGCCACAATGTACTTATTTTATATAAACAAATGAAATGCAACAATTACAAATGTGCACCATTACCTCAAATTTTACTAACATTAAATGACATATTCTTGCAATGTGTGGTTTTATTAACATTACATAAATTAGAAAAAAAATATTAATGTTCTAGCCATAAATCCATTTTATAAAACATTTCACAAATTCAGTGTCTCAAACCTGCAGTAGCAGCACTGGGTATAAGCAGCACTATTCCTAGTTCATGCTGGGTATATACAAAAATAGGAATTTTTCAGATATTCGCATTGGAAAAGACTTTAGAACACCAAATAACTTTGACTTCAGGTCTATGAAATGGGAATGTTAAACTGGGGGAAGGTAATGAGAATATGCAAACTGCATAAAAACAGAATTAAAAATGAAGAAAACTCACTTCTATCTGCATGGTTGTTGTCATGTAATTCTCTTTAGCATTCTGAACATCATCATTTACCCAGCAGTCATTTGCAGCTGGAGATTTAAAAACTGGTGATTGATCGTTTTTACTAGTGTTATTAGGTTTCTTGGGATTACCCAATGTTAATCCATTGCTAAATGGGTTTATCATGTTCTGGTCACACTCTGAAGCATCTGTATGATTTATTAACTGTGTAGAAGCTGAATGTGTATGACTTCTTGCCAATATGCTTCCTGAAGTGTCCATGCTTTCCAAAACTGTGTCATTATAGGAAATCAAAGACTCTTGATTTGTTGAACGTGACATGTTCATGCTGTCCTCATCCACTAAAGTCTCTGGGAGGAAATGCTGCCATTCTTCTACATCTGAAATGCATGCAGATATTTCAGAGATTGGATGGAAAGAAGGACTGTTTTGCTCACAACCAGTATCCGACTCGTTCAGGTTACTAATTGACTGAAATCTGGAAAGGCCAATTAAATTTAACACATTGCTGGTGTCTTTCCACAACAAAGGTGACTTTTTATTTTCTGACAATGATGAAATGCAAGGTATGTTCTCTACAGTGGCTAAAGACTGGTTTTGAGCACAGTGTAAACTTATATCTGAAGTGGCTTTTATTTGGACTTCCTCAACTGGAGAGTTTTTCCTAATGTTTTGCTGAACCAAAACTGTATCACTCCATTTTGGTTTAAAATATACTTTATTTGTATCATTCCTGGCTCTGTCATTGCACGTTTCTTGAGGGGTTAAGTTGATAGTTTCAATAAAAATGGAAACTCCTGTAGAATTGTCTGAAGTCTGCATTTGCTTTTCATCAGAGTGAGTCACATCTGCAGTTTGGTTCTTGAATAAACTAGAATCTGAGGCCAAATCTTCAGTGCTGGAAGATCCATCTGCTGGATTTCGAACATAATCATGTAGCGCATGCCCAGCACCTAATTGGTAATCTTTTCTCATCCATGAGATTTCATTACACTCTGTCAAAAAAGAGCAGAATATTTAGTGTTATAAAAAGCATGGTTAGATTTAATTAGCAAATGCATAAATAACTATCAGTTTCTAATAGTGTCACCAAAATGAATGACAAAGACTTAGCCAATATGTTTTTCTTTAAAAGAATATTAATGATTTTTTATATGTTACAATAAAGACTTCGTTTACCTTGAAATGCACAAACTGATTCTATTGATAATACTTTCCTTCCAATAGAAGAAAGTTTGCGACAAACAACAGCAGATGGTACACACTTCAACTGTTCTTTACTGATGCTAATAACACTCTGTGGTACAGAAAAACAATTCAGCAATCAGAAACATACTTTATTTCACTGTTTCTCTTATACATATTATTTCAGGTCCAAGATGAAATTTTATTCAAAGCGCCTTTTTAAGGTGTTACCAAGTTTTTCAAAAAAAAAAAAAAAAAAAGAGAAAAGAATTTCAAAAAGTGATTAGAAATGTTGGGCATTAATGTGCATACCAGTCATGATATTAATGTTATGGTATTAAAACATCAAAAAAACAGAAACTTAAAAAAGAAAATGAAATACGTCATTTGTATCAGACTACTGTATATTTTGTTCACCCATCCACTTTATCCAAATACTGTACCTCTATATTTGGTCTGTCTTCTGGATTATCTTGCTGCATTTTTTCTAAAACCATCTTTAGTTCTTCACTTAATTGTGGTTCCAGTTCAGGCTCAATCACATAGTTAATGGCTGCTGTGAGGGTTGCAGCCAGTGAGTAAATGTGTGCCTATTATAAAAATAAGAGATTTATTAATGGTCACTGGGGTGACAGAATTATTGCTTTCTTTCACTAGTTCATTGTTTCTTTAGGTTACCTCATCTTTATTGGTTAATTCTTGACATTTAAAGTAATCTTCTAAAAATAAAATAAGTAGAATTTCTATATTAATTTAGAACTGTCTGTTGTTGTAGCTATAATAAATTAGAATTTTGGCAACTTCTGCTGCTGTTTCCATTTATTTTTCAAACACCTTATAGAAGTCCCAGCTAAACACCTAAAAGACAGCTTGTGTGGCTACAACTTGCCATCGCACAAGCAACAAGTAAAATAAGGAACACAACAGTAAAGTCAGGCAATTAACCAATTTTTGTTTTATATAGCACCTTCAATAACATGTAGTAATGTGATGAATTGTATTTTGATCATCATTCTAACGGAAATTAGAAGATGGAAAACGAAGAATAAAAAAAACCAAGGTGGGAATGTTATTCACAAAACTGAGGTAAAAGTCAGAGCAAGCTTATAATGCTATTTCCATTTTACCATGATCACTCAACACTGAATGGAATCAAAAATGTAGTGGGGTGCTTGTTTGCTGTCCTCTGTAATTAACTGGTCATATCCCACTTATAACACTCCTTTAATTCTGAATATAAACCCTGAGGTCTTCGTAATGAAATAGTAATACTATCACATTCAAAGCCAAGTCTTTCAGGAATGTAAATCAAGGTAAACATATTTTCAAATAGTCATATGATGGAAATAGCATAAAAAGTGAACAATCAAAAAAATGTAAAAAAACAAAACTAATAATGGAAAAGTGATTAAAATAATATTATATACACTGTTACTTTGTACATGTATTTTGATTTTACAATTCTAGTCGCTGCTTTTATCTAGTGACAACTGAATTTTATTCCCAAGGTTTTCAGCCTAATGAACAAAATTACGAAAAGCTGAACATTCGTTCTAAACGTGCTGATTCCTCACACTTAGAGACATTTCCCAAGGCAAGGAAACAACGCTGTAATTTTGTATTTTGGTGTGAATGATTTCTTAAATGATTTAGCAGGAGTGTTCTGAATGTGTAAATTGTTTTCTGTTTAAATGTTAATTTGTTTTCTTGTTGGTACTTACAGTTTACTCACAGTGCACCATTACTGCACCGCATGAGCAATAAATAAGGTGGCATAGATGTCATATTATAAATTTTGTAAAGCATGTGGCAAGCACAACTTCCTTGCTAGAACATTTCTCAGGCAAATAAGGTTTGAAAAGGAAAATGAAATAAAGAAAAAACAATAAAGCTAAAAAAGGAGAAAACAAAAACTAGTAACAGCATGCCCTGTGTTAGTCTGGCACACTGTCCAAGGTTGTTTGCTGCCCGGTTCCCATTGCTCCAGCATATCAGTCAGTCCCCCATGACACCAATTTGGACTGAGCAGGCTGAAAAAAAAGGTTTTGTTGGATCAACAAAAAGCTAACAGAAAGAAGACAAAAAATCCAGTGCTTGTATTTACATGAACAGTAATTTTAATGAGCTTTCCTACTTAAATGTCTGCCACTCAGAAAAAAAGGTATAACAACCAAAAAAATGTTACTTTTATTTATTTTTTTCTTGCTGGCTACACTGTAACACAGCAGTGCCCATTTAGGTATGCTGAGACGTGGCTGTGCTGCTTGTCATTTAACCCACTGCACATCACTCTCCTTCATGGCTGGTTTTGAGGCCAGTTGGATGGACTGAATAAAATATACTTTGTTACTAAAAATATAATGTTCTTGCTCTTTCTATTTGTTATTAATGACGTTGTCTAACAAATAAGAAGAGTAAATACAATTTTCAAAAAACATCTGAAAGCTATAATTAAAATAAATTTGAATCACAAGGTTATTATTCTTAAGCTTTCACTGTGGCACAAAAATCAAAATGTTGTCTTTTTAAATTTCTTCAGATTTTTCCTGAGTGGAGTTAACTTTCCCCAATTTGTAACTAATATAGGCTATAACTTACAATAGAATGTTATTTTGCATTTTGAAATGTTAATGGCAGCTTACAGCAGAGTTCCACATAAGGACTATTTGTCTTCATTCCTGCATCCAGGAAAATAAAGCCGTGATTTTAAAGATTTGCAGATGTTTGATCCACTTTAAATCAGCTACAATTACCACACACCACAAAATATATCTGAATTTGTTGGCCTTTGGCAAAACATTTTCAAATAAAATTATAAATTTACTGAAAAAGAAAACAAAAATAATAGAAATTATATTAATTCAAAATTTATAAACACATTTTCAGACAATTAGCATAGTCATTTAACATGACAGTATTATAAAAGATATTGCTGTGTTTCAAAACTTTTAAGACAGCACACAAACACTTTAGCTTGTTGTTTTTATATTAAGTGATAAAAAAAACCTAAATAGTACTCTGTAATTCTGTTTCTCTCAGTTTTGTTTGTGATGTGTTTTGTACCATAAGATCAAAGGTTTAGAGCTTTGCATAAGCTATACATACAGCAGTGTGTAAATCAGCTTGTAAGACATGAATCCTGTATACGCATCAGTGGCAGCCAGTATAAAGATCCACACCAGCTTTTGAATGAAAAAATGCACAGATAAATGTGCAGTTGATAATTCTGATTTTTTTATTTCATTATTATATTTCTGTCCACTATGACCATATTTTGGGTGCTTCTAGTAGAGTTAGGCTGCTTTTTGGTGCTACTGATGGGTAGGCCAGCAATGATAGCATTTCTAGGCAAATGTGAACAAATCAAGGTTCATAGATAGATAGATAGATAGATAGATAGATAGATAGATAGATAGATAGATAGATAGATAGATAGATAGAT
>JANRMT010062813.1:56335506-56369838 GCA_026402145.1 Polypterus bichir lapradei
GATAGATAGATAGATAGATAGATAGATAGATAGATAGATAGATAGATGAATAGTACTTTATTTGTCCCAATGGAGAAATATATTCATCTTTACTTTGCTACAAGATAAAATGTGCATATGTCAATGCAGGACGTGATAAGGCATTTAAGTATATTTAGGACCACACTGTTATTGATGAAAATCAACAGGTGGGCAGAAATGAATGTTTGATTAGTTTTGACCCAAAATATTTTTTGGAGTTTTAGATTTACCAGTTATTCTTATAAGAAAGGCTAAAGGAACACTACTTACAAATACAAGATGATAATTTATTGTGGTCTGGATTTATTTTTGACATAAATAAAAGATGACAATTACCATAGTCTGGACTTCGTTTTGACATAAATTTCCTCAGGTCTTTACTTTAGATTTAGAATTTTCTTAATCAGCTTAGTTCATAGCACAGTATTCATATAGCATAATATTGATTTTCAAACATAAATTTTATTTACTCCTATTTCTCAGTGAAGTTGAAAATCAGAATTTCACATTAACTATTATCTTTCAGAAAAAGGGGCTTGGCATTGTATATACAAACCATTAATATTACCAGATGATGATAATCTAACAGTTACAGATGTAAAAAACTTTAATGTAGAAAGAAATAGAGCCAGTTAAATCAGGTAAACATCAATGTGTTTCAGTTAGTGCTAAAATGGACTAGAGCAATGATTGTTATCCTGTCAATGGCTGTTTGTCTGACATACTGGTGACTCAGTGATCATTAGCCTACCAAATTAGAATAAAATCCAGTCATAGTCCAGTGGGAGATGAATTTTGAACCGATGTGATGAGACTTTTCTACAGCTAGATGTTACAAAAACTAAGGAACTTATGAATGATTTCAGAAGAAACACTCACCCACAAGAAAGAATTATCAAAGACAAGGCAGTGGAGACTTTTGACACTTATAAATATCTAGGGACAATCATAAAATCACATGTAATTTTTAAGGAAAATACAGAAGCCAACTGCAAAAAGGGACAACAGCACCTCTACTGTCTAAGGAAGCTGAGTGTTTTTAAAGTGAGTCCAACCATTATGTCACTCTTTTATAAATCTTGTGTTGTCTTTACTTATATTCTGATGGCCTGGTTTTGAAATATTAATATCAACAACAAAAAAAGAATAAAGTAAATTGTAAAAGGGAACAGAAAATAACAATAATCCACTTCACAGACCTGTTTAAGGAGCAAGTGTTATGGAAAGCAGAGCTTATTTTGTCAGACAGGACTCGTTTGCAACAATCTCAATTTCAGTTGTTGCCATCAGGTCACAGGTTCAAAGATCCGAGGATAAAAAACAACCAGTTCAAATACACTCACTCCAACTGCTTTTAATGTTCTACAGTATATAAGGTCAATTTTAATAAACATCTTCAATCATAGGATGAACATTTAGTATTTGCATCAATTATCAATCAAGTCTAAGTGTTGGGTTAATTTTTATGTATAATATGTTCAAACTAATGTTTCACCTTAAGTATTATATTCATTGCGATATCTTATTTATTTTTACTAGGTTTATATTTAATGACTGTGTTCTTTGTGATGTGTTTTTAATGTTACGTCATGTTCTCTATCTGCTAAACCTGCTGACAAACCAAATTTCCCTCTTAAGATAATAAAAAATAAAATTGAATTTAATTGGTCTTTTTCACAGGTACTGAATTTAGTCTGAATTAAATCACTCTTTATTTCCTTTTTTTCTTTATTTCAAGTGTGGTTCACTAATCTTATAACCTGTGACTTCTAGTTATACTGCAGTTAACAGAATTTTAGCAATATGATAAGAACATTAGTTGATAACATTTTATGTTACCTTTTAAAATCTTATATAAACTGATTTACTGAAAATGTTCAGTTTTTTTTAACAGAAATGATATACAGTGTATAAGTTATATGTTGATATCTGATATCTCCACAACTGTTTTAATTTAAATACTATATGCACATCATATTATTTTGTTACAATTAATTTTATTAAGCTTTGATTAAAAGTCACATGCAAATCCAAAATAAAATTCCAAGGAAAAGTGCATAAACAGTAAGGACTGAGGCTAATAAATTTCCGATGTATGTGGGAAGGAATATCCAAAATCTGGAATGAGTAGAGGCAAGGCACAAAGCCAGATAATAAAGCTAAATACAAAGCTTTCCTGTTTGTCAAGACTAGCAGGAACATAACAAAAATACATTTTCTAGAGATATAAAAACATGGTGCGGAATCACCTGAATTTATGAGGTGACTGGGAGACCAAAACAAAGGGAAGAGCTTGTGGAGCTAGAAAAATTAATAGGTCCAGGAGCCCTAACTCTAGCCTGAGAAGGAGGTTATCCGGTTGCCCTACAGTATTGTGTATCTAGTGGGAATCTGCCAACTTTTACTGAGCCCTAAACAGTCTGGAAAACAACATACAGAATGACAAAACAGACATAAAAAAGATGATAATCAAACAAAAGTGATCAAAACACACATAGTAGCTAAAGCTACTCAGACAAAGAAAGTTAAAATGACAAAGTGTGGTTCGCAGAAGTTGACCAGAAGAGCTAATAATCTTACAGTAGCTCAGACTTGATTTTATTGTAAGGTAATATAATCACCATGTCCTTGTGACCATGCCTTCCACTACATCATGTTGTATTAGCTTTTTTGGATCACTGGAAAAATATAATATTACTACTGAAACAATGGAAAAATGGAAAAGAAAAAAATATAATAATATACAGTACAACATAAAAGTGAGCTCAGCCTGTTGACATGCTTTATACTTTTCCTCTTTAAAGCTTTTTCACACATCAAGTCATTCCTTATTTTTCGTTCACTAGAGATTGTTTTCTTTTATTCTTTTAACCATTAGAAGTGTCTTTTTCTCAGAACGAGACGTTTCTTTTCTTCTTTAAAAAAAAATCCTTATCTACTACACCGAACTCTTATTTCTTTTGTTCTTTTCTTTTCCAAATATGTGTTTTTTTCTTAGTGGTCTTAGTACTAAAATTTCCATTCTCTTCTTTTCTTGAATTCTAAAATTTTCTTTTACAAAAATATTAGGTTTTCTTCCAGTGCAAGCCTCACTGACGTAAAGCTTTTTTTGGTGGTAATGATCACCGCTGTTTACATACCATCAGCTGCTAATGCTAACTTGGCTCTGAGACATTTATACAGCAGCATTAGCAGTCAACAGAGCCGTTACCCTGATGCAGTGTTCATTATCGCAGGGGACTTTAATCACGTGGATTTAAAAGCAGTGCTCCCCAAACTCCACCAGCACGTAAAGTGTGCTACTAGAGTAGCAAACACACTAGACAAGGTCTACTCAAACATCAAGCTGGGCTACAGAGCTAAACAGCTTCCACACCTGGCCCAGTCAGACCACATGTCACTGCTGATGATTCCTGCTTACACCCCTCTCCACAAATCTGCTCTTACCACCACAAGATCCATCATAACCTGGCCTGATGACGCCTCTCTGCAGCTGCAGGACTGCTTCGACAGGACTAACTGGGACATATTTGAAAGTCCAGACCTGGAACTCTACACTGACAGTGTATTGTGCTACATCAAAACCTGCATTGACACTGTCACAGTGGAGAAACATATCCATGTCTATCCAAACCAGAAGCCTTGGATGACAAGAGAGGTTCAGTGGCTGCTAAAGGAAAGGAACACTGCCTTTAGATGTGGTGACAAGGCTCTCTACAGCAAGACATGGTCCAACCTGAAGAGAGGCATCAGAAAGGCTAAGAGGAACTACAGGAGAAGGATTGAGGAGCACCTGGACAGTAATAACAGCAGGCAGGTTTGGCAGGGAGTCCAGCACTTCACCAACTACAGGACCAGCCATGGAGTGGCTGAAGGTGACGTCTCAATGGCAGAGGAGCTGAACCACTTCTTTGCTCGCTTTGAGATGGAACTACCAGAGGCAGTTGGTACACAAGCAACAGCAACTCACAACAATATCATCCCCTCCCTTAGGGTGGAGGAACACGAGGTGAGATACTCGTTCCAGGCTGTCAATCCTAGGAAGGCAGCAGGTCCCAACGGTGTCCCTGGACGTGTGTTGAGGAGCTGTGCAGAGCAGCTGGCTGGGGTCTTCACAAAGATCTTTAACCTGTCACTGTCCCAGGCCTCAGTTCCTCCCTGTCTGAAATCCTCCATCTTACTCCATCTACCAAAAAAATCACTCATAACCTGCCTGAATGACTATTGGCCAGTAGCGCTCACCCCGGTGTTGATGAAGTTTTTTGAGAGACTGGTCTGGAGTCATATCATGTCCTTCATCCCTCCCACCTTAGATGCACACCAATTTGCTTACAGGGCTAACAGATCTACTGAGGACGCTGTTGCTGCTGCTCTCCATGCTACCCTGTCCCATCTGGAGCACCAGGGGAGCTACGCACGTCTCCTCTTTATGGATTTTAGCTCTACCTTTAACACCATCCTTCCTCACAGATTGGTGTGCAAGCTGCTAGCCCTGGGAATCCCGTATTCCACCTGTATATGGATTAAAGACTTCCTGACATCTCCTCGGCCATTAGCATCAGCACCGGCTCTCCTCAGGGCTGTGTGAGGAGCTCTTTGCTCTTCACACTGTATACACATGACTCCACCCCCGCCCACCACAGCAACACCATCGTCAAATTTGCAGATGACACCACTGTGGTGGGGCACATCTCTGGGGAGGATGAATCCACCTACAGGGATGAAGTGGAGCAGCTGACAATGTGGTGCACTGACAACAAACTGCTCCTGAACACAAGTAAGACCAAGGAGCTTGTTATGGACTTCTGGAAAAAGAAAACGGGCATCAAACCACTCTACATCGGAGGGGACTGTGTGGAGAGGGTGTCAGACTTCCGCTTCCTGGGAGTCCACATCATGGAAGACCTGTCCTGGGGTGTGAACACAGTTGAGCTGGCGAAGAAGGCTCAGCAGAGACTTTATTTCCTGAGAGTCCTCAGGAAAAATAACAACCCCAAAAACTGCTGGTGTCCTTTAATCGCTGCTCTATCGAGAGTATCCTGTGCTACTGCCTCTGCATGTGGTTTTCCAGCTGCACAACAGCGCAGAGGAAAACACTTCAGCGAATCATAAAGACTGCCCAGCAGATCTCTGGATGAACTGCACAGCTCTCGCTGCCTCAGGAAAGCAGAAAATATCTTAAAAGACTCCTCACACCCCACTCATGAAATGTTCCAACTGTTGCCATCAGGCAATAGATATAAGAGCATCAAAACAAAGACTAATAGACTGAATAACAGTTTCTACCCTGTTGCTATTAGGGCACTGAATTGCCACCTAATCACCTCCAATACAGCAGTGCAATACATGACATCTTGTGCAATAGTGTTCATGTGCAATTAAGGTCTTATGTTGAATGTTTGTGTTCTACCTTATTTCTTCTTATCCTTTCTTATCCTTTTTTAATTATATTTATTTATATTTTGACACCGCAGGGACTGCACCTAATTTCGTTGTATTTGTTACAATGACAATAAAGATATTCTGGATTCTTAATGTTTTCCCTTTGCAGCCTTCAGGTTATTCAAGGTTCTCTATCATTTTCTCCAAACCAAGAAACATTTCTCATTTAACTATAAATTGCACAACCAACAGAGACATAGTAAAGTATTCCCTTTCTGCCAATAAGCATGGTTCTGATGAGTGAGCACCGCTCACCAAGTACATTATAACAAATGTGACAGCACTAGAAACCTTCCTGCTTGTAGCTATGAAACTTACAGTGCTAACTTCCCAGGAGCCCACTGACATTATCAGTACACAATTCCAAGTACCAACATGAAAGCAAAAGAGATAATGGACTAAATTAATGCCAAAAATAAGCAAATAAAATTGCAAAAAATTCACCAAAAACTCATACACTCAATCATACACTGAAATTTACACTGAATTATTTTTATTTCCTTTGATTTGACTGGAATTTCTTTCTATTAATCTTTTGTTAAATTGCAAAATAATAGGTAAACAAAAATGTCCTCTTATAACAGAGTAATTATCAGATGTTTTAAATATTGATCTAAATTGCCTGCAACTTGTCACTTCAAATGATGCGAGTATGAACAGCTGAAATTAAATGTAATGGGTTGGACCACATCTTCTGTGGTGATTAATAATTGATATTAATAAAAGGGTGTAACGATAAAAATTACATTATTTTGGGAAAAAAAGTCAGTGAAGAAATCATTTTTGGAATAAGTATAATAATTTTTCTAATTATTGGTGAAGGTTTGCTGTGCTTTCTGTAAAATGAATAAGAATAATGTAGATTGTTCTACTATTGGGACTTAATGAGGACAGGCATACTTAAAATATATGTCTAAATATCTTAAACCATAAAGTCTTAAAGGGGTCTTCTCTTTTTTAGTTAATGAAAGAAGGAATGCAGTTTATACCATGCAATTCACTAGTGTCCCATTCAGGGTTCCTTCATGATCTGTGTTCATTGCTGCAGGGTATAGGACAAAGTGACAGCATTGTCCCATTTCACTACAGTTTCAGTGCCCAGAATTCTTTCCCTGCCAAAAGAACAGACTTGACAGAGATTCAGAGCGGCAGATGTTCCTCCCACCCTGTATTCTAAAATGACTGAACTATTCTGCAGGTCTATCAACATCTGGCAAGTTTGCATTCTGAATTGCATCTGATCACCAGAGGTGTTAATTAAAGTTCAGCTGACATGTCTGCAAACAGAAGAGACATCCTAAATGACATTTATGCTAAGCTGTAACCACAAGTTGAACTCTTGCTTATTCTGATGGACATTTTCATTCACCTATAAGCAGGGATGGACCTATCACTGGCATTGAACAGTGATCCAAACAGCTCAGATACACTAAACTGGTGCTATGACTTGGTTTAAATATTTGTCTTGTGTTATTCTTTGTTCTTTTTGATGTTGTTCTTCCCATTAGGGCCTTTTTATCATGTATATTTAATTTCACTCTTCATTTTAATTTTTGTTAAAACTATTTTTCTTTTGACAAAACAATTCTTGCAACACCATTTAGATTTTTCTCTCTAGGTAACAATTGCTAAGACATGAGTTTTAGTTTCTTTGACATGCCTCCTGAAAGTTGTGTCACATGTCATTACCACAATGGTATTTAAGCCAGCAGCATGTCTAGGCTCTTGGTTATAGCTTGTGGATTCTCAAAAAAAATGATCAAGTATGGTATGGTTTGATCTTTGCTTATGGTTTATAGTTTCTGGTTATTATATCTTGAGATCTGGTTAACATTTTGCTTACATTTGATCTCCAGGTTTTTGACTAATGTTTACGTCCTGATTCTTATATTTATTGCCCTTGTGACCTGCCATTTATTTCATCACTTGCCAGAACAACTGGCTGTAACAAAACACCTTGTGGGGTGTTGCAGAGGTGATGCTTTCATTTGTTTGAAAATTTCAATTTCAAAATCACTTTCTATGTAAAACAAACAAATCTGCAGTAAGGCTGTCAAATTTGCCAAATATTAGTGATTCAAATACTCATATTAAATATAAGTGTATGTTTGAATATATTCAAACATTGCTTAAATAATCTGGCTGCTGCTCATATATTATACATCGATCAACCAAAACATTAAAACTTTCTGCTTAATATTTTGTAGGTCTCACTTGTGATGCCAAAACAGCTTTAACCAAACTAAGACATTAGCAGCAGATCCTTTAAGTCCTGTAAATTGCGAGATGGGGTCGCCATGAATCTCACTTGTTTTTCTATTATATCCCACATATGCGTGATCTGTTTTAGATCTGGGGAATTTGGAGGCTAAGTAAAAGCGTTAAACTCTTTGTCATGTTTCAAAAACCTTTCCCAAAGAATATTTGTAGTGTTGCAGGGCACATTATCCTGCTGAAAGTGGCCACTGCCATCAGGGAATACCATTGTCATGAAGGGGTGTACATGGACTGCAACAATCTTTAGGTAGGTGGTACATGTCAAAGTAACATCTGCATGAATGCCATGACACAATGTTTCCCAGAAAAACATTGCCCAGGGCATCACACTGCTTTTTCCCATAGTGCATTCTACTGCCATCTCTTTGCCAGGTAAACATGCACCCAGCTATCCAAATGATCTAAAAGTAAAAATGATCAGGTCACTTTCTTTCATTGTGCCATAGTCCATGAAACTTATGGGGCCATTGTAGGCATGTTTGCTAGCATAAAGAGAGGTCAACATGAGCACTATGACCGGCCTGTGGCTATGCATCTCCATACACAGCAAGCTGCAATGCTCTCTGTGTTCTGACAACTTTCTCTCATGGCTAGAATTACATTTTATAGCAATTTGTGCTACAGTAGTTTTTTTGCTGTGGGATCAGACCAGACAGGCAAGCTTTCACTTCCCACATGTATCTGTGAGCCTTGAGTACCCAAAACCCTATTATCGATTCACCACTTGTCCTTACTTGGACCACTTTTTGGTATGTACTAACCACTAAACGTCCTACAAAACCTGTTGTTTTGAAGATGTTCTGACCCAGTTGTTTAGCCTTCACAATTTGACCCTTGCCATAGTTGCTCAGATCTTTATGCTTGCCTATTTTTCCTGCTTCCAACACATTACCTATAAGAACTGACTGTTCATTTGCTGCCTAATGTATCCCAGCCCTTGACAAGGTCCATTGTAACAAGATAATCAATGTTATTCACTTCACTTCTCAGTGGTTTTAATGATGTGGCTGATTGGTGTATGTGCTTCTCTCATTTCCTATTAATATGCTTATCTTTTTGCTTGCGGTATGTCTAACTTGTGCACAGTTTCTTTAACAGGATGCGAAAACTGCAGCCATCAAGTATATATGACACTAAACAACACATCAATTCACAGCAATTCTCTGCATGCACAAAGTGACAGGATCAAAGAGAGAGTGGAATGGGACACAGCTTGAATAAAAAAAATAAAAACAAAATTGGTTGTGATGGCTCAACCATGTTAAATGCAATAAAAAAAAAATAAGAAAAACAGCAACAGATGGACAAAACAACTAATTAGGTTGATTAGGTTGAATAGCACATGTGTAAACAGCACACTGAAAGATAGTGTACTCACATAGGTTTTTTTTTGTGTTTTGTTTTTCTTTTTAATTTTAGTAAGGACCTGGCAATGAGATTTAGGGAATAGATAAAAACTGTAGCCAAAGACAATCTGAGATAAAATACCAAAAAAGGGCAATAAATAAATAAACAAACAAATACATAAAGCCAAAATGTTTTTTAAAAAATTCAAAGCAATAGTGTGAGAAGCCAAAGCTGTCAGCCAAAATTCCATTATCAAAAAATAAGTACGAGACACATACACAAAAAGTTTTTGATTTATACAGAAGCTGGGATACCTGTGCATATGTGCCGCCATCTTATATAGGTGGGGAAAGATGACTCACTATGTCAAATGACATCCCCAGTCATGTGACCAGCAACAGGCACAATGACCACAAGCAACATATCCACTGCCATGCACTGCTCAGGGCTGCTTTTGCTGTTGCCCTCAAAGAGACTGTAATGGTTTTTTGTCCCTATGAACGTAAACCTGGACTGGACTCTTTCAGAGTTGGAAAATGTGTGTTGTAAAATTGAGATCATCAGCACAGGGAAAGCATTCAGCTGCTTTTAAACCAATTTCAGGAGAGGTTTTTATTCAAAAGGGGAAAAAATACAGTACAGACATAACAGAGACTGCCTCCTGAGCAGAGCAGGGGATCACCTATGATTCCAGTATCTTCAAGTCTTCAATGACTTGCTTCATTTGAGTGTTGCTGCTTCAAATAGTGTTTACTAAATTGGTTTCACCTTTCTGATGGTGAGAAAAACAATGTAAAGCTTTTTGTAATTCACTCAGAGTTATACTACTGTCAATAGTAAAGTAATCAGCACTCTCAGCAGTCTGTGGGATCTCATATACCTAGACAATTTAGCTAGTTCACAGCACATCATGTAGCGTACCCTGAATACCATTCTACAAAAATAAAAACTCCTTTTCTGAAAAAGTAATCAGGTTTATATCTAAACTATAAATGACTTATATCCTTTAAATGATTGATCTGTCCAGGTAAAATCTGCAAATCTCTGTCTTTCCTAATCTTTGTAAAAATACACCATTACTGCAGGCTTTATGGCAGAACAAGAACATGACAAGGACACAATGCACTCTGTACACTGATTTGCTTCTTCCAAAAACAATATTGTTTTATATTTCACATAATGTAACTTTTTGAGTTATTTTAGGAAAATAAATTTCAACAGTACACTTTATAGGGATTTATAGGGATGAGGCCGAAATCTATTGTTACCTTGTAGTTTCTATTTTATGTACCATCACTTAATTTAATTGTTAAGAATAAAATATGCTCTTTAAAATTTCCTCTTTCAAGAAGAAAATTGCAGCTCTATATTTACATATTTTTTATTTTTCTTTGCTGGAATATTTAGAATGTGAAATATAATGCATATGGTAATAAGCTGATGCTCCAGCCATTTTGTCCACTTCTAATATTGGTAATTAGTGTAAAGTTTCTTTCAGACAAAAAAGAAAAACTGGAAAAAAAATATTCATGCATCATAACCAAAACACAAATATGGTTTTACACAGAATGGTGTGCCTCTGAGGCTATGGATCTTGGCTGGTATCTGAAAGGTTGCCGGTTCAAATCCTGTCACTGCCAGAAAGGATCCTACTCCATCGGACATTTGAGCCCTTAACCAGAAAATTGCTAGCGTGGCGCTATACAATGGCTGTCCCTCACCTCTGACTTTCAAAAGTCATGCGAAAAGAAAATTTCCCCTTGAGGATTAAAAAAGTATGTCAACTCAAAATAAAAAACAAATACTGTTGATTGACCACTACATTCATTTGTTTACTTCTTAACATTTGGCCTCAACCTTATAGTATGTCAGAGAACAACAGATTGCTAAAATTAACTTTGACTGTACATTTTTATGTATATTTAGCAAGAAAAAATTACAAACGAAAAAATCACAATATAGAGTATTATTTCTGTTTGACTTAAATAAAGCAACAGGAAAACTAACTAAACAATTGATAAGTAAATATTTATTACTAGCCAACCTACGGCGTAGCATACACCGTTTATAATTATTTATTGATAAGTGAACACTTGCCATTACAGAGACCTTTTGCTGGCATGAGGTTCCTGAGAAGCATGATGACTGAACTGATTTTAATTTTGAGTTTATGCCAAGGCATGCCAGTGGGAGTAAGACTATTAAGAAATTCTTCGGGGAATGCAAGTTGATCTGCAGGATCGTCTGTAACGATGGAGTCAACGGTGGTGAAAGTTACTTCGTCGTTAGGGATAAGTTTCAGCACCTGTTCATTAAGGTGTAGTGAGTCTTCGTTGGTGACCTTACTATAGCTCGCGTACTGAGTTGTTCCAGAGTGACATTTGAGAAGTCGATGTCGCCATATAATTGCTTCGAGGCCGATCTTGGAAGCCTCTGAAGGGTGAGAGTTGGCGGGCGGGGCCTTGTCGTGCGTTCCCCATGACGTGGAAGTAGGGTTAGAGTGGGCGTTCGTGGCTCTTTCGTGCGTAACCCATGGGCGGGGCTCTGTTACAGTTGGCGGTCGGGGCTCTGTGAGTTGGCGGTTGTGGCTCTCTGTCTTGTGTGCGGTGAAAAGTCAACATGGCTCAGAGGTGCATGTGGACTTTTGCACAGATTAAAGCGACTGAGGCTGTGTTTGGTGAGTGGTTGCGTACGGGCACATGAGTAGGCAGTGCACATGCCTTGAGAGCGACGCTGGATGCAGGAGGACAGTTACAATTGGCGTGCGTGGCTCTGTCGTGCGTATCCCATGGTCTTAGAGTTGGCGGGCGGGGCTCTGTGAGTTGGCGGGAGTGGCTGTCTGTCTTGCTTGCGCTCACTGTCTTGCGTGTCCTTAGTGAATTATATATATAGATTACAATAATTTATTATTTATGCTATGACAACTTGTAGGAAATTGGAATGGAAGAACTAAAGAATTTTAGCAGCCTGTGCTTTACAGTTGTACACATCTCTTTATAGATCCAGGCAAGCCTTAATTTTATCACTACAGACCACAAGATGGTCCTGTAGGCAGTTTGAAGTTTGTGTCCTCACAGTCAAGACGCACATGAAAGCTTACAAGATCTTTTTATCCATTTCATATTTTGCTTATCCAGTTCAAATATTAGAAAGAACAATTTATCATTACCTGACTACAGGTGTAATTTACATCTTGAGACAGATATTTTTATTATTACTTACTATTTGGCTGACAACTTTGTCCAAGATGACTTACAACATTTGAGATACAAAATTGATATTTATTTATTTTTTTTTTTTTTTCACTGGAGCACAGAAAGGCGGAGTGACTTTCTCACAGTCACTGTCATGATCAGGGTTGAAACTTAGTGTCCTAGTGCTTTTTCTGTATTAGACACCATTTTGAGTAACCACTGTTAGGATGGTTCTCCGTGCATCTGTGGCTGTGGCCTCTGGAGTTGTGACCTCAAGTTCAATGGCAAAATAGGATGAAAGGTCAGCATTTGCACCAAGCTTTATCCAATCTGTGCATAAATTCTTTGAACACAAAAAAGAAACTCTCTAATTGATCTTCATATCTGTCCTGGTTTTGATTTCTTGCCTGATTTTTGACTTTGATTGTTGGTTCTCATCTGGCTTTGGTCTCTTTTGTTTATATTTTGCTTGTTTTGCCTTTTGCATGATTCTCCCAGTTTGTCTCAAAAAGTTATTTCTGTTTCCTGCTGAGCCAGGACAGTCACAGTGTCAATATGGAATGTGAACCCACAACCTCAATGTTTGAGGTTCAAAGCCATACAAACTACACAACACTACCTGCCAAATGTCAGAGAAAATAACTGAAGGGAACTGGAAGATGTACTGTACTTTCACAGACTAGGAAACAGTGCATGAAACAGTGCCCAGGGAGGTGGTCTTAATGTCTCTGAAGAAAAGGAAAATTCCAGAAAGATTATTAGAATAGTCCAAAAATGTATGTGAGACCAAACACAAATAAAATAAAATGTAATACACAAAATATATGTAGGTTTAAATCAGGTGTCAGTGCTCATACCATACCTATTTGTATAGATGATGCAAGTGCAAACATCAGAATTCAAGCATTGTGGGAAATACACACCCACCTTTAACGTTGCGTAATTATAGATGAGTGAGTGTGACTTTGATGGCATCTTCAAGTGTTGGTACCAAAGTGTTGTAGACAATGATGGATGTATGAGATCTAAAACATCTTTCTGAAAAATGCAGGTGGCATGAAAGTAGCGGCAGTAATCTAGACAATAGACTTAGAATTAGACTTAGATTCTCCCATGCTATGTGGCATGTTGGGCAGCAAGAGTTCTCCAGCGGTTTCAATCTTGGGCGAGTGCTTCGGCATCATCCCATCTGGTGTTCAGTGCCTTCAAGTCTTGCTCAAAAGTTCTTCTTCATGTAATGGATGGACATCCTCATGGTCGTTTGGCACCAGAAGGTGTCCATCTCATTGCCACCCTAGGGATCTGATTGTCCTCCATGCGAAGGATGTTGTCAACCAGTCTGAGTCTTCAGCATGCAACAATGTTATGGGGTTTGTATGAGCCCTCTTTCGAAGCACCTTTTTATTGGTGGTGTGGTGAAATATTGGATCCCTAGGATCTGGCGGAGAAGAGGCAGAATACGATTTGGATTGGATTTATGCTATGGATGTGTTATAAGACAGACAGAAGTCCACGTTATTGGAAGATTACAAAGGTTGGGGGTGGTATGAACATTATGGCGTGGGTTTTGGTAGAATGGGGAACTGGGCAATTTGGCAATTTAGAGACAAGTGTAGTATAAAATTTGGGTGGCAAGTGCACCTGTTCCTTTCCACATCTATAGGGCAAGTTATGGAAAAAATGAGGGGACTGTGGATGTCATGGACTTAAGTTTAAAAGCACAGTATAAATGGGAAAGCTGGCATCAGATTGGGCAGCATGATGGAAAGGGTACAATACATTTCAGCCTGGATTTGCTCTATGGGTCTGGTACTAGAGTGGCCAAGATGTGTATTGACACTCTGATGAGGACCAATAGAGCATTTGGAATGACCAGATAGATAGACAGATGTGAAAGACACTATATAATACAGGGTGGTCCAGATCTAATTATGCAGATCCAGATTGTCTGGATGACTTTGATTTATGCGGGGACGATTCCAGATCAGCACGAAGACGGGATTTTTTGGGTGATTTTTTATGTAATAAACTTAATAAGTCATAGCATAATAAAAATTGCATAATTAAATCTGGACCACCCTATAGATAAGTGCTGGTTCAGTTTATCCCCTCAAAAGCTGTGCACCCAAATATTTTTAAATAGCTGCCACTGGTATGTAGTAAAGGACAGGATGAAAGAGGAAATAAAGGGCTAATACAAGTAAACATCTTCAAATATCTTGGCTTATTGCATAGATAATGAAGTCATATCATAGCGTTATATACTCGGGGAGATGTATAATCAAACTTTGGCTGGTACAGCTGGCCTTGCAAAGCATCAAGGGCACTAGGAAAAAAAGTTTGTCTAAGGTGGCCACACAGCGAATTCCCAGGAAACTATTTGGTGAACTACACCACTGGCGCACATAGCAAATTCACTACGAAAGTGCTTTGGCGAATTTCCCCGATCAACAATATTCATAAGTTGTAATGAAACATGAAGACCACTTACCACAAGCAGCAAGCAAATAAAAAGAGTTGCAATTTAATTGTTCTGAGGTTGTAACAAACAGACTACTAGGTTATACCATTAAAGGCACAAAAGTGCTGTGAATTTTTCATCGGTTAAAACAATCCAATAGCACATAAAATACAATACAATATAATACAATTTAATTTCTTTTTAATGTAAATACAATTTAGATTGTAGTGAAACATGTCAAGTGAGTAAGAATACATGAGCTCGACAACAGAGGAGGCACACAGATGACTTCAGTGCCTAAATAAAAGGGGCTGGTGCACAGTCTTGAGAAGGACTATGAGAACAACGGAAAGACCACAGATGGACACCAATGTGTAGAGAGACAAGATGATAGGAGAAATTACGGACAGGCAGGTGATGCTATGGAAACAACATACTACAGGGATTATTGTTTATGTGCCACCTTATGTGATCCTAACTGCAGAAGCATATAAATTAAGAAAGCATTCAATATATTTAAATGCACTCTCACATGTTTATACGTTTTTCAAAACTTTGAAGTTGATATCCTTTTTCATATTTTCAATGTTGTTTACAGCCACGTGCCTAAGTTTTTAAAGTACAACAAGCCTCTGGTAAATAACAATAAAATTCAAGTAAAAAGGATGTTATTCTTACTTCAAATGTGTTTCCAGTTCTATCAAATTCTGGCGGCACAAATGCACCCTCAGGATCATCTGTAAATTGTAGCAACATAAAAACAAATACAAAATAAGAATAATCAATATAACAAAGTAACATCCTCAGACATCCTTAGTCTAGTTCAGAGCTTCAGGGAGGCATAGCCTATCCTGGCAGCCTCAGAATCAAAGCAGGTCCCAGTCCTGGATGAGAAACCAGTGAATCACAGGACATATTCATGCCTAAATTCATATAGTTTGCTTCAATACAATTTCTGAATTAATAAGTATTTATTTTTGATACATCACTACGACAGCACTGCTTAATATGATGCTTCTCACAAATTAAGCTCCGACCTTTAAAGCATTTGCAAAAAAAAAAAAAAAAGGTTGATAGCATGTGCATGCAAAACAAATATATCATATTTTTCTTTCAAGGAACTGAAAATTATTAAAAGTAATGACTTATGAAAAACACATTTCAGCAATCTATAACACTTATATGTTTTAAACACCTGAATCGCTATAAGGAGCAATGCAAAAATTAACATTTTGTTTAAAAGACCATAAATAGTTAAGCTTTTCAATTGGCAAAATGGCTGCCATAACCTTGGATGTGTTAACTGAAATTAAAAAGTTATAACTGTAGTTTCAGAAAAAGTATATTTTAATAAATTAAAAAGGGCATACCGATAAAAGCACAGGGGACAAAAGAGTGTTGATCAATGAGTGCCCTTCCAAATGCATGACGTGCGGCGACAAATGCATTCTGCTAGTAAAGGTCACGGCACCATGCAATTTGAAGTGCCAGAAGCAAAATTTGCAAAACACCATAAAAAAGTGGAAAGACACAAAAATCCATGTAAGTTACAGAGTAACATACAGTTTATAGCACCAGGATAAATTCATAATTTTCTTAGAACTTTGAGTGCACATTCAAAAATAGCATTGTTTGATATGACAGTAACAATCTGTCATTTTCTTCACACTAGGGCTTGACTTAAAAGTTTAACGTAGGAATTTCAAATGTTGTGATCCTGTGGACAATTAAGGAATAACCTACTAAAACAGAATACAAGGCTTATGCTGAATTCAGCATTTTCATAGATACATAGAATATCCATAGACATTTGGATTAAGTTCCCAAACTGTGTGGTTGACAGTAGAACTTTAAGGATCTTCAGAACTCGACTTGATGTTATTTTGGAAGAATTAAGTGGATAGGACTGGCAAGTTTGATTGGGCGGAATGGCCTGTTCTCATCTAGAATTGTTCTAATGTTCTAATTTTACATAAAAAATACAAAATATTATGTACAAAAAAACACAAATGAATTCTTGGTAATAATTAATATCAGATTTTGTACATTTTATCAAACACAACAATTCAGCATTTCAATACCTGGGCCATTGATCTAACTTTCCATAAAATTTTAAACAATCCATTTTAATAATAATGCAGCTTTATCTCCACATAATTGTTTTTCTGCTGATGTCATTGTTTAGAGGTTTTGTGTTTAGCCCTTTGCAGTAGATTCAGAATTTAATAGAACTTTTTCTCAATTTAAGAAATATAGAATTATGACAGTATACAGCAGATTAAAAGAACTGACATACTTTTTGTGTTTTCACATAAAATGTGGCCACAAACACATTAGTCTAAAGTCATCCGTTTATTTAATCAAACTGCAGCAGTTATTATATTCTGGCGATGTATGCATCTTGAAGCTAGAGCCTAGTTTAAGTGTTGTTTTCTCCTTTTGATGACTACTATCTGAAATTATTGTTGGATCATAAATGTTGGTTGTACAATTTCTCTCCTAGGCCAACTGGTAATGCTCATGTGGAGAACCACTAGAACATAGTAAACTTTTATTTCTGCTGAAGTACTGGCATTCAAGATTTCTGCCAGACAGACTTAAGAGATCTTAGTTAGGCTGTTCAAGGGAATCTGACACTTAGATTCCTCTACGCCTTAGATTTTTCCTGGCTACAGCTTCCTTGGTTTCTCTAGTTAGTTTCTCACATTTTTTTCTGTTATTTTTCTTAATTTACTCATCTGGAAATGGATCAGTTACATAATTTAAGTATTTTGATTGTTCTTTAAGGATATTGTGGGCACTGCTTTAACAGGCTAAAAGATAAAACATCTTTCTTGATACTTAAGTTTAACTTTGATATACAACCTTACTTCATCTTTGTTTAATTTTGTAGTTAATAAACTGATTGCACCAAGTTCATTTTCATGTTAATTCCTCATTTGCTTTGCACAAACTGCCCAGGAGTGTGCAAATTTGGATTTCAAGTGCAACAACCATTGCAGGTTCTTGCTGCAGTCAGCTTATTGTCCTGTATTTTTAGTTTTTGGTATGCACCCCGGGCGGATGGCACAATGGTAGTGCTGCTACCTCACAGTATGGAGACCAGGGTTTGCATCGTGGGTCCTCCTTGCATGAGGTTTGCATGTTCTCCCCATGTCTGCGTTAGTTTCCTTCTACAGTCCAAAGACATACAATGTTAGGTGGATTGTCAATACTAAATTGGCATTAGTTTTTGTGTAGTGCTAGTGTGAGTGTGTTCTGCCATGTACTAAAGCGCTGTCCAGGGGCTGTTACTGCCTTGTACCCTATGCTTCCTGGTAATGACTCCACCCCCCCAATATCCAATCCGGCTCAGGATCAAGTGGGCTTAGAAAATGGTTTGGCACAGACCCATGCCACTTATAATCAATGTCTTGCATTTAAAACTATTTTGCCTGTTGAATTTCTATCGCTTTCTTGTAACCATTGTGTTCACTCTTCAAATTCTCAGCATGTTCATCTATTTGTAAGTAACTTCTGAATAAATGGACGGCAGTATATACAACAAATGCTGCAAGACATTGTAACATTCTCAAACTTGTTTAATGAAATTTAAGGCTCACTGGGAGCCGCAGCCTATGTTGGTACCAATGGACACGAGACAAGAAGTAACCATGGATGAGGTTATCTGTCTATCACAGGCAAATACTATTTAATACTTAAAAAATTTACTTAAACATTTTAGAAAAGAAATGATATGTAATAACCGGTTTCATTTGTTAGAGAGATGAATAGGCCCTCCATCATTCCATTCATTCATTTTGAGTACCGGCACATAATGTAATTAGAAGTAGCATCCGGTGTGAGACAGGCATAAACACTTGACAGAGTGTTAGTGAATCACAGGGCAATCTCATAGAATTCTGCTCATACATGTATACAATCATGAAAAATATTAAAGAGTTTTAAAGAATGCTGGAGTAAAAACTAAAAACTAATAAGGAAACCAATAATAGATGCAGTAGATGTCCAACTCCTGTGCTTCTTCTATCCCTGACTAAATATGAATTCACAAATTAAATCATAACATCACTTAACCTTGGGAGCATAGGATATAAACTTTTTAGTGCTTAAAACAAAATCATTGTAAATGCAATAAAAACCAATTAAAATAATGTACATTTTCACAAATAAATGAACCTAAGCAGAAAAACACATTTTGAAAAGATACAGTGAACAGGAAAAATACAGAAGAAGTATGATATATTTGCTAAGAAAGTGAAACTTGCAGAGGTTAAACAAGGCAATTGCAGTACAAAATGCCAAAAACATTTACATTGTGTCAGCAACTACCAATATTTTTAAAACTAGGCCATTAAGCCCAACTAGTTAGAATTTATTATGTCTTGTCTTAAAAAATAGTGCAAGCATCTGTAATGAGAAGGAGTAAAAGGCAAAAATGTGAGTGCTTTAAACAGTAGCTGAAAGAATCACTTTTAACTAACAATAATGCATTTATTAAGGAACAGAAGGTGTCAACACACTCTAAAAAAGAAAATACTTTTAGAAAAATGCCTGGCAAAAAGTCTAAATTATTGCAAAACATGATACAATTGATAAAGAAAATTTTGCCCATTTAATTAAAAGTAGTTATGATGCTTCTAGCATGGCTATGGCTCTGCTTCTTTTTAAAACTTTATTAAGTGAGTTTTGCAAATTGGTTGATTTATATACAGTATACAGTTGTGCTGTGAGGTGCCTATCACACAAGCTGGTGAACCTCAGAAACTTGTCTTCTGATTGGGTTGTGACTTTGGGTCTGCCACATCTCTGACTATCACAGTCTGTTCCAACTCTACTTAAAGACAGACAGAGGGTTTTAAATAATCAACAGAAGTTGGGACACTTGTGCAAATTGCTTGCTTCAATTTGCAAGGCTTAATTCACTTTAACTACTGCAGAACATCTGTAGGTTGCAATCTATTAGTTGTTCCCTGAAGAAGGCCTATATTCTGATATTTCTTTTCTTTTAAGTTTTTGCTAACCTAAACTTTAAATTTAAACCTTACTTTTTCACCATTTTAGGTCATTCTTTGAATTTCAATCCCTGGCTCCCTGGCTGACGATGGTGCCTCAGTTTTCCGCAAGACTTCATGGGCAATGGAGTTCTCCACAGCCCTGTTGGGATCTGGGGTGGCCGGCAGGGGTTGCTGCATGGGTCCATGAGCCGGCCTGGACAACGCTACAGTCCTGCCCAGAAGTGCAATCAGAGGCAGGTGATCAAGCACCTGGAGCACTTCTGGGTGGGCTATAAAAAGGGCCAGCAACCACCACTCAAGAACCAGAATCGGGAGGAAAAGGACGAGGTTGCCAAAGAGGAGTGGTGGTGCCAAACGGGAGTATTGTGTTGTTTGGATTAAGTGCTTTTGGGACTGTGTTGTGGCTGGGGGGTTCACGGGGAAGACGTGCCCTCCAGCTGAAGAAAATAAAAGTCTCTGTGGTTTTACACGTGCCTCTGTCTGAGTCTGTACCGGGTCGGGCGCTATACAGCGTCCAGTTCACACTGGCGTAGCCGGCATGATTCTGGTCTGTCCATTTGGGCCGGGACCTGCATAAAAAAGTTGTGTGAAGACCTGGCATAGCGAAGCGCAGCAGTGCACCCGAGGCCGAAGGCAAGCACACACAGCCCAGCGCGAAGAGCGCGCACCCGAGGCCGCAGCGTGAGGCACGCACCTGCACTAGCTGGAGGAGCTCCTAGGGATGTCGTGAGAAAGGAGAAGAAAAAAGCCAGGCGGACACAGAAGTCAGCTGCCAGACGCCGCCACGCTAACCAGCACCACAGGTTGCAGCAGGAGGTAGGTGACGAGCTGAGGGGTGACGGGCTACGGGTCGGTTTTTCCGCGTTTGCATCTGCCTACCTCCTAGATGCCGAGGGGCGAAGCACCCGTTGCTGGCCTGAGGACATTTGTACGTGGTGCGACAGCGGAGCGAGCTCGGGAGAGAGCGAAGGTGAGCTTTGTCTTCCCTTTGGCCTGATCCATCAGTTGGAGGGGGAGAGCCCGGACAAGCTTCCCAACACGGTGTTCCCGCTAGAGAAGCAGGAGTTCCTCCCTGAAACAGGTAAGGGGGGTGAAGGGTGTGTGTCGGTTTCCTGTCGATGAGGGCATCGAGACAGGAACGGCGAACCTCCACCCTGATCCAGAGGGACCCCCGAAGAGGCCTGCGAGTGTCACACAGGGCCTTGATGACTTGCGGTCGGCGGGAGAGGAGGAGGTAACTCCAAGTCCACCGCCGGCCAAAGAAACTAACTTTTCATGGACTGTACAGGAGGTGGAAGCCGTTCTCCTACCCCTGCAGTCCCTTGCTAAAGTTTTTCAGGTCCTGCAGGAGATGAAGGAGGGACTAGAAAAGAAGCTTGGCGCGCCATTGGGAGCCATTACCGAGTGGCTTCAGAGACATGGCGCGTCATCCTCTTAGAGGAAAGAGGAGGACGGAGCGCAGCGGCCGCAGTCATGATCAGTACTGCTTGCCAGGCCGCCCTGCCCACTACTCAAGACGCTGCCGCAATGACCGACAGTGTGGCAGGGGAGCATGCGGGGAGGCAGCTGGTGGATGTCGGCTGCCAAACAACCTTGCTCAGACTGCCGGCGCCGGTCTTGTCACCGTCTAAAGGGGTGCAGACTCCAAGGGGTCCCTCTTCTTCCCAAAGAGGGACTCAGACCATCAGTACACCCCAGAGAAAGAGGAGGACCCGGAGAAAGAGACTGGGAACTTCTGACAAAGTGCAGCGTAAGCCCGTCTGCTTGACAATGCTGAAGGGCTGCGCTGCAGATGGACAAAGCCTGGAGGAGAGGAGTGGAGGCGGTCAGAGAGAGAAAGGCATTAAGGGAAAGGCCTGGACTGAGGGTGATTGGTGCGGGAGCACTGGGTTGTGCGTACACCTGTAAATATGAAAATGTATAATAAACATGTGTTGGTGCTTGAACCCTCGGTGTCTGCCTGTCTGTGTCCAGGCTACATGCCACAATATATACATAGATACATACATACTGTGGCAGGGATGCCCCTTCATTATATGTTCAGGGGTAGCAGCCATGGACTGTGCAATACCTCCTCCTGGACGCTAGATGGCCACCCCCTGGGTTGGAGCAGTGCCTCGGTTTCCGGCAGGGCTCCATGGGAATTGGAGTTGGGTGCAGCCCTGTTGGGTCCCGCAGTGTGCCGCCAGGGGGTGCTGCAGCTGGGACTCCTGAGCCCGTATGGGCAGCGTATTTGCTACACCCAGAAGTGCAGCCGGAACTCGGCAGTCAACCACCTGGAGTACTTCCGGGTGGACTATAAAAGGGGCCAGCAGCCACCACTCAATGGCCAGAGTCGGGAGGAGGAGGACGAAGCTTGACGGAGGAGTGGTGGTGCAAAAGAGGAATTGTGTGTTGGTGTTTTTGGTGGACTTGGGACTGTGTTGTGCCTGTGGGGGTCACGGGTAAGACGTGCCCCACAGGTGAAGAGAAATAAAACTTTCTTTGGTTTTTATACGTGCCTCCAGTGTGAGTCTGTGTCGGGTCAGGTGCCTATATAGTGCCTTTTTACAATACATACATACATACATACATATATATATATTGTGGGGAACAGGCCGGACACAGACGGGAAGACATGATTATATGCACCACAACACGTTTATTTTACAACTATTTACAATAGTGAACACACACAACCCAGTGCCACAGCACCAATCACCCTCAAAAGTCCAGGCCCTCAACAATGCCTTACTCTTCAGGCTGCCTCCTTGCCTCTCCTCATGAGCTCTGTCCTCTTCCACCCGACTCCAGTGCTGAATGAAGGGAGACGGCCCCTTTTATAATTCCGTGGATGTGCTCCTGGTGCTTCCCGGCAATCTTCCACCACCACGCCCCCGGTGCCAGCTGTATCACCGGATAGTGCCGAGGTCCAGTGCTCCAAAGGCATCCTGGCACCCCCTGGCGGTGACCACGGGCCCCTACAGGGTTGAGTTTCCAAGCTCTCTACCCGTGGTCCCCAAAGCAACCAGGGCGGTCGCCCCCTCGTGAACTGTAGGAGGTGCAAGCCGGTCCTCCTGGGCGTCCCAGCTGGATACCACCCCCAGCTGTGTGCCACTATATATATATATATTTATATATTTATGAATATATATTTTTTAAAGATTTTAAAGCACAAATATAGTTAATTATATGATAGAATGCACATCTAATAGTAAACTAAATGTAAAAACATTGAATAACACCGAGAAAACCTTGAACGACAGAGAAAACTAACATTGCTGTAAACACTTTTTTTAATGAGTTTTAAGCACAGGGGGAAAAAAAGAAACATTTGAACAAATCTGAACTTTATTTAAAAACCAACCACAAGCAACCAAGAAAGTAACATTGCAGGAGTTCACGCTAATAGCCTTACAACCCGATCGCTGTACAGTAAACACTTTTTTAAAAATGAGTTTTAAGCACAGGGAAAAAAAAGGAACATTTGAAAAATCTGTAATTTAATAAACCACCAAGAAAAGTAACATTGCAACAAATCACGCTACGAACCACTCCCTGTAAACACTTTTTTTTTAATGAGTTTTAAGCACAGGGAAAAAAATGAACATTTGAAAAAAGAGAAAAGTAACATTGCAACAATTCATGCTACGAACTGAAAAATTAACTTTTGAAAAATCTGTAAAACAAAAACCATAAACCACCAAGAAAACTAACCTTGCATGAGTCGAGTTCTGGCATGAAGTGAGGAGGAACTGGGTGGAGAGGAGGTTACAGTTTTGAAGGAGAGTCAAGCTCCGCGATGGAGGGATGTTTTCCTTCAGGTATTTTCTCTCTTGTGATTTCTTGGGTTTCTGGTGTTTTTAGCTATTTAGCTGGTGGATCAGTGTGATCAGTTTTTCACAAATTCTTTTGCAGCTTCAGCGTCGGAACTAGCAACCTCTCCATGCCTTACCACACTATGAATGCCACTTCTTTTGCGAAACTTTTCAAACCATCCTCTACTGGCTTTAAATTCCTCACTTTCGGCACTCGTAGAAGGATAGTTTTGCAGCAAATCGCCATGAATCTTCCTGGCTTTCTAGCAGAATATCGTCTCGCTTATGCTATCCCCTGCAAGTTGCTTCTCGTTCAGCCACACTAGCAACAGTTTTTCCACCTCTTCCAACACTTAAGGCCTCTGCCTGGTTAACGCTGTAACTCCTTTTGCAACATCAGCTGCTTTAATAGATTCTTTCTGCTTTTCTGCTTGTACTCAGCGGCAAGATCAGTAACACAAACGCCACGCTCAAACTTTTCAATAATTTCTTTCTTTACTTCGATTTAAATTTTCTTTAAAACTTTCTTCTCACCACTCTTCACTTGCTTAGAAGCAAAATTTCTAAACGCTTCTAAAATTTAATATCAGTTTTTACATCACTCTTGGGGAATTTTATCATACTCTTCTTGGCAGACATGCTTTAATTCAGGCAAATTGGTAGGTTTGCAAAAGCAGACTTCTTGTTTCAGGTCCTGCCATGGCATCTCTGCTGGGTTCAAGTCAAGACAGATTAGGCCAGTTTAATTTTGTTTTTTGAGCCATTCCGTTTAAGATTTGTTTTGGTGTTATGGCTTATTGTCCAGCTGCAAAACTCAGTTACACTTCAGCTTCAGGTCACAGACTGATGACTGAACATTTTCCTTATGAAAACTCCAGGAAAGTACAAAAGTACTGTTTCCTTTAATAATGGCAAGTCTTCATGAGGCAGCAAACCTTTCCCACACCATCACACCATCACCCAAATTATTTATTGAGAGTATAATGTTCTTATTTTATTAGATTTATATCAGACTCCGTTAAACCTGTGTCAGCCAATGAAATCTACTTTTAACATTATTTCAAAAGGCATGGGGAACATCCAGGTGTTTTGTATGCTAATGCAAGATAAGCATTGATGTTACTCTTAGATAGCAGATGTTTCTGCCTTGCTCATCTTCAATGAATTCCATTTTTACTCAGTCTCTTTCTTATTATGGTGTAATTAAGACTGACCACATCTGAAGCTAGAATGGACTGTAGTTCTTTGGATGTCCTTCTGGGATCCTCTGTGAATTCTTGAATGCATTGTCGATGTTCCCATGGGGCTTACATGGCAGGTCTTTCTGGGAAGACTCCCCACTCGTTCAAATGTTATCTATTTGAAGATAATGGCTCTAGCTGTACTGTGGAAGAGGCCAAGAACCTTAGAAATGGCTTTATAACACTTTTCTGATTGGTAAATTTCAGCAACTTTTTCCTCATTTCCTCAACAGGGCTGGTTGGAGTCAGGTCTGGCTATGTTCAATCAGCTGAATGTAATTATCAATTAACTTTGGTCATCTCATAACTAAGGGGGTAATTAATAATAATAATTAATTTTTATTTTGTCACGCATGCGTGCATAGGGAGCCGCATAAAGACGCGGACTACAGCGCGAAAACTCATGCCAAGAGGGAAAGGTGGGGTACTAATATCTCTCTCTTTGTTCCTACAGAAAGAAAGAAGCAGCACCGCCATGAATCTCCGCAAACTCCCTGACCACGTACTGCCACTTCCATGTTCTTTCCCTTCCTTCTGTCTACCTCTGATGACGTCATGACTCCCAGCATCCATCTCGGTTCCCTCCCAGCATGCCTCTCTGTCAATTCCGGTCACACTCCATAAATCGTCCCCACTCCGCCATCTTGACTGTCTGATATATGGATTATTGTCTGACCTACAATTTTTTTGCAAAACTGTACAGTATATGGGGTCGGAAACCCCAAACCTTTATGCTGTGTTGTACTTTATTTTACAATTTATATAGTGTCTTTCCCCTGCTTAAGGCGCTTTGCTTACAGGCTAACTTACATATATTAAGTAGCAATTTAGAAATGATGTTATATATTTACTCTGGTTTCTTTTATCTAATACTAAATTTTGTCTAAAGATCTGAAACTAATATTTGTGACAAGTATACAAAAATAAAGTTTATCAGGAAGGGGGAAAATACCTTGTAAAAGCACTATAACACGTTTGTCTATTACTGTTCCAGTCCAGAAGTTGCTAATTCAGAAGAATAACAGTAATCCTGACCTTGCTATTTCAATTAGCTATCCTACCTGACTGCCATGACAGAAGGTCCTCTGGAGCATTCTGCTGATCCATTTTAGACTGGATAGGAATACAATGTTCATTTCCAATTGTATTCTGGTTTCTCCCTTCTAGAACCCCAACGTTTCTACATTTCTTTATCTTTTTAAAGGTTAATTGAGATGGGTTACATTAGTACCAGAGGGGTACTACCATATAAGAAAGACACTTTAGAGTTGTTGATTCAATTAAATGGATAAACGTGTGATTTTTGTCCATCAATCTACACCCGACAACCCATAATTACAAACATGTTTTCAGAAAGGTTTACAATTTTTTTTTTTAAATCAAGCAAAATGCTTATATGAACAAGCATTCAGACCCTCAATTCAGCACTTTCTTCATGCCCCTTTGACAGAAATTAAATCTTCAAGTATTCATGGGTAAGTTACTACAAGCTCTATACACCAAATTTGGGGAATTCCTGGCATATCCTCTCAAGCTTCATTGGAATGGATGGAAAGCATCTTCTGGTCTCTCTACAGATGTTCTATTGTGTTTAAGTCTGGGCTTTGGCTGGACCACTGTAGGAAAGTCAAAGACCTGTCTTGACTATATGTTTCGGCTCATTGTTGTGCTAAAAACTGAACCATAATCCTAATCTGAGGTCACATGCTTTCTGGAGGTGGTTCTCTTCAAGGACCTCTCTGTATTTGGCTGCATTAATCCTTTGCATAATTCTGACCACTTTCCTTGTACTTGGCACAGAGAAGCCGCCCCACAGCATGATGCTGCCACCATCGTATGGATGATATTAGGCAGGAGATGAGCAGTGCCTGGTCTTCACCAGACATAGTGTCTGGAGTTCTCCCCAAACAGTTCAGTTATTGTCTCATCAGACCAGAGAATCTTTTTCCTCATGTTTTCAGAGTCCTTTAAATCCTAATATATGTTTGGTTAATGGTGTGTTGGTCATCTTTCAGATTCTGGTTCTGCCATCTTAGCAGAGGACCTCTAAAGCTATGTTAGTGACCTTTGGGTTTTTGGTCACCACTCTGATCAAGCCCTTGAAGTCCAGTTATTCAGTTTGGTCACAGCAAACTCTTGACCTAGTCCATTTCACAATTATTAAGGTCACTCTGCTCCTGGTAACAATCTCAGCTTTAGAAATGGTTTATTCTCTTGCCCTGCTCTATGCCTCATCACAATTTTATTATAGAGGTCTACAGAGAATTGCTTGGACTTCATGGCTTGGCTATTGTCCTGACAAGAAGTGGGAACTGTGGAAACTTATATACACATGTATGTGCCTTTCTATACCAGGTCCAATAATTTAGTTTGGTACAAACAGACACCAGTCACGTTCTAGACACATCTTAAGGAGAATTTAATCAGACTGGTGTACTTGACCTCAATTTGGAGTGCCACAGCAGTGGGTCGGAATACTTATATAAATAAGAGATTTCAGTTTTTGATTTTTATATAAATTTACAAATCTTTCTAAAAACATGTTTTTACTTTGTCATTATGGGTTACTGAGTGTAGATTGATGTGCAAAAATCACACATTTATCCTTTTAAAATTAAATCTACAACACAATAAAGTGTGCAGAAATTGAAGGAGTCTAAATACTTTCTGAATCAACTGTACACTAGAGAATGTGAGAGCAGGGATTTAAAGACAACCAAGGTTAACAATTTATGTAAGGTATTAGAAAGTAGAATTAATACAACTGTATCCAAACACAGACCAGACAAGGTAATAAAATATAACTGAAATTACTAGCCAACAGGGAATAACTAGGCATAGAATCAGTAATGCACAGAAAATTGCTTGTCTTAAGTACTACAAGTACTAGAAATGAAATAAATGAATTATATTTATATATAGCTGTACAACAATAGTGCATTATAACAGTAACAGAATGGTGAGTAAATCCAAGCAATGGGGATGAGTATAATATAAATTGATACACTTTATTTGGAAAAGACAGGCAAAATGGAAAAGGTGGGGGCTGTCAATATACAGTACATAAAAGGGAATTTAAATGATTTGGCTCCAAATGAGAGGTAATATCTTAGTAAGGATATGTGAGTTAGAATACAAAGCTAAAAGAAAAAATGCTTGATACCAGAAATGTGTTCTATACTCGCATCTAACGCAAACACACATATTTATAAGTGTTACATATTTAACACAAGGACCAGAAGATGAGAGAAAACTCATACTCAAAGTTCTTAGCCAGAGGTCAAAAATGCCAATCAGAACAGGCAAAACACAAACCAAAAAAAACAAAGAGACACCCACAATGCTGTCCAAAATTCTCCAATGACATGTCACTCTATGGCTGCTGACATCGTCTTACACCCCATCATGTGCACCTGAAAGGATACAGGTATGTGCTATTTCTCTAATCTTTATTTCTAATACTGAGGACTATCTGGGCACAGTTCATTATATTCAGCAGGACATCTCAGATTGAAACTACACTGTCCCGCAGAACGCTGGTGAGTGCACATATACCACTAAGCTGTTGTCAAGGGAGTTGCATCTTCACGATATTCCTTTAAATAACATGTGAAGATCTCACATGTAACTCTCTAAAAAGGATTTTGCAATGTCTAACACACAAATGATTTATTTTACCTAATCCAGAAGTTTGGACGTCAACAACAGCATGCCACAATCTAATATATCTACATGACAAAATCTCATGTCAAAGTTCTGAGGGCCATGTGGCAGCAACAATATGGTCAAAGTCATGAACAAACACACAAAATGCTGGCAATATAATGTTTTGAAACAGTTGCTAAAAATATTATTGGTATAAACAGATGTTACAGAGTAGGGCAGTCAAATTAGCTGAAATTTACATTTTCAATATTCATATTTTAATATAGATTTTTGATACACATTTTCATCCAGCAAGAGGCCCATGCTCCCTAGGAATATATTCATTAGAGATTGTAGCTTATACTAAAAAAAATGTCTAAATATTAGAATATAAAATATCATATCCTTCCCTAGTGATATGGCAATGATTCTAAGATAAAGAAAGAAAAAATAACACTAAAGAAAGAATATACTTCGCTTCTCTTAATCATCTGGTCATTCACAATACAATATTCCAAGAAGAGCTACCTACAAAAAGCAGGCAGTTGTGGAGTCCCTGCGGTCAACTGTGGCCTACTTCAAGAATGTGCAGGAGGCATGTTTCCTAGGTACGGGCAGGAGCGATGTCTTCCATCAGTCCGTAGGCGAGCTTTTAAGTTCTGGGCAATAGCCAGAGGCTTTTTACTTTAATACAGTCCAAAGTTCCTAAAATAAGATCATGCAATTTCCAAACATGAATACAGTCTTTGCTGGCATTGCTTAAAAAGAAAAGACACAACCATAAAAGTTGATCATAAACTGACCATGGAATACACCTACTTTCTTTTAATAGCCTGCCTGAGTAGTCTCCACTTGTCTCTTCGTATCTTCTTGTCAGGTTGCTTACATGGACAGTAGTGTTTCTCCCTCTCAGCTGGTTTGCATGGTCTCAGCTCTGTTTATTTATAGCCTCAATTACCAGCTTTAAATAAAATAATGTGTATGGATTAAACCTCACAGATCACAGTGCCATATTTCAAACCTTTGGCTATAAGGTTAAATATTCTGGGTGCTACATATAAAGCAATTGTGTGAAGTATATGTTGTTTTATTATATTTTCTATTATGTTTAGTTTTTTTCTCACAGTACATCTGTAAAGCATGAAGTTCTTATTACTCTGCACTCTTCTTTAAAAGACACACGAGAAAGCAGCAGTCTTCAAATGAATGTGACACTTGAAGAAACAGCCTTTCGCAGAAAGTGGAGCTGGGCACTCTTTACATTGCTCTTTTTACTAGTAATCTGCGTAAGAAACACACAAAATCACTTGTGATTGCTCAAACATATAAAAGGCAGTCATCAATCAATTTTTCTTTTTTCCCAGCTATGGTTCTTTTGGCTCCTTGAGACCAGAAAATTTGATATTCCCAACCATTTCTCTTTTATATAAATTGTGCAATATGAGTCTTAGTTTATAAAAAAAGGATACATATTTGTTAAATGTTGTATTGTAATATTTCCATCCATTGTTATTATTTATTTAGCAAATGCATTTATTCAGAGCAACTTTAAAAATATCTGTTAAATGCATCTGAATGTTTATCAGGAAACTACTAAAGTTCATAATACAGCAAAGCACAAAGAGCCCTAGCTATACAGTCGTTGTTCTATGACTAGATGGGAGAGAAGGGCCAATAAACAATATACTGTGCTGGTGCCAACGAGAACCGAGCACAGCGGGTGGTAGCAGTCAGTCAAAAAAGATAAAAAAACACATGGAACTGAACTAAAATGATACTCCCTTTTAACCTTTACAGTTTAAACAAAAATATAAAACAGTTGACTTGAATATGTTTTTTTTTAATTATACCTTATTATTTTAGACAGTATATGTCAAGTCAGCAGCCAACTAAGATGCAGACTGTGTTTACAACTGCGGGTTGGCCAAGGTCCCTAAAATGAGCATTGCTGACATTTAAAAAGGCTATTTAAGTCTTTTTGCAGTTATTTTATATTGTGCCTAATGAAAAAAGGAAAGCAGCATTTGCTTACTGCAATGGATGCTTAACATGTCTAATGTAAAACAGCAGAAAATCAGAGATGTCAGGTTATAGTGCGACTCTCAAGGCACTTGATGTGTTTCAGCCAGGATTCTGTTTTGTTCATTTTTAATTCCTATATTTATTTTACTGTTACTTTTGTTGATTCTTTGCATTGTTCTTTATTTTTGATTGTGTCTATGCATGTAAGCTTAGCTGGGTTATGTTTCATGTGTTTTGTGGGTGAACCTCCTCCCCCCCCCACCCCACCAAGAGACAGGTTCACCTGCCAATCAACACCAGGAAGTGCCCCCCACCCTATAAATCCAGAGTCTCCCATAGTTCCTAGTGGTTCATTTCAAATGTGTGTGTGAGTTCTGGTGAGTTCTTTTGTTTACTGTGCATTTTTAAAATTTGTTATTTTTCTGACTTTTTTGCTCTGTTTGCCCTCACCATTCTCTGGATTTGTAATTTGGGACTGTTTACTTCAATTGCTTTTCGTTTTAGGCAACTTCATTTTGCCACTGTTTTCTACAAACTTTTATTTTGAGCTACAGAGCATTTTCATTAAAAAATAAATCTTTTATTTTTATAAAGATTTATTTTGTGTTTACCCTTTTATCTAGTTGGGGTTTGGTGGTATATCCTCCCCCTAGTGGGTATTATTAGAAAAACCTTTTGGGACTTGCATGTCTTAGAACTCCTAATTCTGCAAAATACCGAGACATTACAGAGCATGTCTGAAGAAATACGAAGTTATAATTGGTGTGCGGTAAATACCCAGATCACTTAGCATTCAAAATAAGATTTTTTTTGTAATACTTTCTGAATTATATTTGAATAGTGATATTCAGTCTGACAGCCCTATTTAATCTGTAATACAAAATAAGCAGCATATTAAATTCTGCTGGGTGAAAAAGCCCAAAACATGACAACAATTATATTGAAAAGGTAAATTTAAAAGTAATGAGTGACTATTAGTTAACTAATAAAAATATAGGAATGTTTGAGAAATTGTGGATCACATAGCAAGGAATTAATGTAAATTGAAACGACAGCCTGTATTGATCTAATATTTTGTTGTAATCAAGTGTCTTTGAATGGGTCTCTTCCTTGATGACACTGACTGGTGTCCCATCTAAGGTTATTTACTGCCATACTTCCAAAAACAGGTCTATCACATGTGTGACTGTGTATTGAGCTAAGCAGATTTAAAAAAATGGAGGAATGGATGGATTGAGATGGATATGCTGCTAAGATTCAAAGAAATTTTCATTTCTTTAAACATTCACTGCAGAATAACTTCAGTGTGGCTCAAAATTAAAGTTTCATCTTCCCTAATGGTAAACTGTCCTGACAACCACATTATGAGTTAGATATTCAAAAAGGATTAAAAATAAATTATTAAAAAGACAAGTCTTTAGGAAAGAGTTATGATAACATATACAAGAATACTGTATTTTGTATACTTTTGTTATTATATGGAGTTGCCTTATGTATTTAATTTAATCCTTAAGAAATTAATATACATCTTAAAACAAGGTTATTTGTTATAAGGATAGAAAAAGAGGCAAGGCTAATTAATGTAGGATCTCTACACAAAAGTAAAATCAATCTCTTTTACAACAGTCTGAAGCTACAATATGTGATGCACATGTGCATGGGAGGTTGCTTAAGGGCTCTGGTGATGGTAGTTACCCACCAACCAGGGGTTGGTACTGTGTTCAAATGATTTCTCTGCTCCTACCTCTGCAGAATGGATGATTGATGGCTGTTCCTCCCTTGACGTTACTTCAGTTGTCAGCCCTCCTGGACCCACCCCTTCCTGCCTGGAATCCATATGACTGGAAGTTCAGCCATTTTAAATAATTGGACTCCGGTCTGAAAAGTTGTAATTTGCACCTTTGTAAAAACAATCAAAGGTTTAATTTATTTCCATTTTACAGGGTCACGGACGTCACCCCAAACCTCTTCCTGTGTTTTCTTCTTCTCTTTCAGGTATTTTCAGTCAAATAATCAATCCTTATTTTACAATACCATTAATACCATGGATCACAAAAAACCTTACATATCCAACCAATATAAAAATGAAAAGTAGAGAAAAAATAAAAGTGCAAAAAAAAAGAAAAGAAAAAACAAATGCATCTCAAACACATAAAAATTATCACATTCTCAGACAGGAAAAACAAGTTGTGAACAAAAGCAAAGCCTACAACATACTTCACTTTAAGTTTTCTGTTACAGAAACAATACTAAAAGCAAACAAACAAAGGAAAGCAGCTATGCTCTTTATTAGAAGATTAGGATCAGGCAGGCAGGAGATAAAAGTGTTAGGAAACAAAACCATCAGCACGAGCAGTAATATAAGTGAAGATCATAATCAGAGTAGTAACATGGACATCTCTGAAGAACTGATGGAAAGGTCGAAACACAGAAACTAAAATTCAATGACTAAAATCAGAAGACATATTTAAAAATTGTGATTGACTTAGTCAAAACAGGCGATGGAGGGAGCCTTCCTAAATACTCATGCCCACTACTGTCATGTGACTCTTTATAAGTGATGACTCTAGGCAACTCAAAAAAGGGTGGAGACAAGAGCATATCACATATAAAAGGCAGGGTTTAAACTTGCTAATGGATGACACACCTTAGAAAAATACAGTTCTGAAATAGAAGACAAAAAGAAGTCAGAGAAGAGATTAGAAAAACAGAGTACCTTAAAAGTAGCCACAGTAATTTGTTCAAAAAGAAATCTGGTCAATATCAGGAAAGCGTCAGGCAGAAAATGGGGCTGAGAAGGATTGCCTGAGAGCACTAAATTTGTAAAAGTATGATATCTATATTTCAAAGAAGCACACAGTCCTGGTGTGGAAAGAACAGGTATTTCAAAAATCAAATTGACACACAGTGATTAACACAAATATTCGACAATGCTAGAGTCTCATATGTTGTATTATGTGTCATGCAGTTTCTGTCCATGTTATAGTAACCTCAAAGGCATTCAGTTTTAAATTTGAGGTGTTGCGGTTTCCACTTAGGCAGTTTATAGCCAAAATATTTTCCTGGGTTGTGGGTTGTTGCAAGGCTCTTAGTTGTCAGATGATGACAATGGCCTGATCATATATATTGAAACAGACTAAGTACAACCATTCCATTGTTTTGTTGATTTAAATTATAATGGAAAAAGTGCCTGAACTTGCATGTCTCGCTAGTTATTAGTGGGAAAAGGGGCAGATATTATTAGTCAGGCAGGTTAATAATTAGGCAAAAAGTCACACCTAAAGGAAAATTCTGGTATGGCCCACCAGAATTTTCATGCCAAAAATGCCATTGATTATTACAAATTCAATGATTTACAACAGGGCTATTAAAACATACTTACCACTCTGCTGTTCCATAAAGCAGACATTCCCATTTGCATTAAAAGCAAGAGTATCAGGAGTAATGCAGAGTGTGTGGAAAAGGGCAGAGTGGTCAATACTCTTCATGGAAATGGCACACTCCAGGCAGATTGCCCATATCTCCTGCTCAGTAAGGCAGTTGTCCCGAAGTGAAAGGATATCCATAAGAGACACATTTTCCTGTTAAAAAAAAACAAACACTAATTTATTATTTTGCTTTTAGTCATAACTCAGTTTAAACTAAATGTGAATTCATGGCTGTTAAATCTGTTTCATTATCTGCCCCTCTACCAAGTCACATATAATGAAATATCCAAAAAGCAAAAAAGTAAAAAAGATTGTTCCATTAAAATGATTACACAAAGAGCATTAACCAAAAACATGTTGTTTATCTTCAGTTATATGTTAGACAGCAGACTTGAGTAAAACTGGAATATTCTGTATTTCCTTATTATAGGGAATTAAC
>JANRMT010062813.1:56374838-56400850 GCA_026402145.1 Polypterus bichir lapradei
GATAAACATTATAAATATACCCGAAGAAACACTTTTAAGGAAATTTAGAAAATTTTGCTTGGAGAAGGGGGTCGGCTTAAATACCGGTCATCGGCAAATACATGTAATTTAGTCGGTAGAGAAGGGGATCGGCTAATATACCGGGTCGGCTTGTATTCCGGGATCTACGGTATGCTGAAACCTATGAGACAAATCTATATCCAAATACAATGCAACCACAAAATACCATATTTGGCTAAGCTATCTATTCATTTTATGTATATTTTATATAAGAAAATTAGGTGAGAGTTCGACTTTACACACAAGAGTCAACAAGCAGACAGGAAACAGAAATGTGTCAGACATGACTGCTAGGATTTGTTAACTGAGCTGACATGAATTTTCCATTCATGTGTAGCTCAGGCAGGTGACACAGAAGATGGGGTCATGCAACTCTTCTTTAGGCTGATGGTCTGCAGCTACTGTACATAGATAACACAGAAACATGTATGTCTAGATATAGAGCAGACTACAAAACACAAGAATAATATTATCTTTTTGGTTGATCAACTGAACAGAGACTTAGAAACATACATTTTGCTGAGCACAAGATAGCCAGACTGGACATCAACCACTCAGTGTGCCACAGCCAACAAGGAATTGCTGCTGCTTGGTCAAAAAGTCTAGTTGCATGGGATCTAAACAAACAAAAGGACAAAGATCCTTCAAAAATGTTTCTTAATTGCTTTGCCTTGATCAACCTCAAAAAAATGATCATTTCCTGAAAAGGAAAATAAAAACCAAAAGAAAACAGATTACAGTAGAACAAATATTCAATAGATAACCATACAATCCTACAAGTAAAAAAGTAACTCGACACTAACTGCCAATCCTAATTGTTCCTGGGATACCATAAAACTAATAGGTAGTTATACAGTTACAGTTGTAGATATTACAAGTCAGTCCTAAATTTAATTTTAAAGGTGCTGTATAAACATAAAACTAGACCAATGAACAAAGGTTTATTGACAATGGTTTGTGATGGTTCAGGTCGGCCTCACATCGGTGGTCCTTTCTTCTTTCTTTTTTCTCACTCAAGCGTATCTCAGATCCCTAGAGGGGACACCACCTTGATTGCACCCACTCCACTACAACTATTCACTGGGGACGATCCACCCCTAGAGCACCAATCATTCGCTGCTTCACGAAACCAATGACCGTGCTGCCTTTCTACATACTGTCTGTCTGGCTCGCTGGCTGGTGCTATCTCTCCACCCCAATGCTGTTCTTACGGCTCTGCTTCTATTCTGTCTTTCTCCTCTTCCCCTCCTCTGTCCAGTGCAGGCTCCCCTTATACCAATACTTCTAACACACCATGCCCTCCAAGGAATTAATGATGCACCTGCCTGATGCGCTCACTCACATCTGTGTCTTCGTGATCAGGCAGGCACCCCCAGCCGTCCTTAGAGCAAAACATGCTCGTGCCAGACTACAGGCTGCACTCTTGTGGGGCATGATTACTTATTTAAAATGAACACAGAACCACGGGCCACTTATCACATGGTTCTTCAGGACTTACAAATGGAGAAGCCTGTACTTCTGCTGGCAGCCTATAACATGACAGACCATCCCATGGCATACCCAAATATTGCTTCTTAACCTAGAATATTTAGATTAAACATGCTTAAGTCATTTTAGCATAGTGGGAACAAGATCCTTATCAGGTGACATTGGGAACAAGGCAAGAATCACCCATGGACAAGGTATCAGTCTACTGCATGCTAAAACACCATTACTTGGGCTGGACCAATAAAGAGCTGCTAACTAATGTAACACGCATGTCTTTGCAATGTGAGACAATACTAGTTTAACCATGGAAAACTCATTTAGATATCTAGAGAACATGATACACAAATAGTGCTCAGACTGGAATTCAGACCAGGACGCTGGAGTTGTGAGGCAGCTGTGCTAAACGCTAGGCCGTGGCAGCGCTCAAGGTTTTGAAAAATATTTAACTTTATGCATAAAGAGATTATATTGTTACCAGTGTTTGGGTTAACACATTAAAAGTAATTTTGCATTATGTAATCAGATTGTGTTTTAAAGTAACAAGTAACCTAATAAAATACCTATGTTATTTAAGCAAAAACACCTGTGTTACTTAAATAAAATACAGATATGTGTTACTACACTATAATGTACATTTATTCCTGACACTCAAAAAAAAAAGACATTGAAATTACTGCATTATTTTGCTGAAGTACTGCATTTATTTGTTAAGACGATGCCTACCAGGGTCAGTAACACCATGCTCCGACCATGTAGTGACACCTACTGAGGAAGAGGTTAAGCAGATGCATAGCGTGCAATCAACTGAAAAGAACAGAGTACAAATTATTAGTATACATTTAATCTTTCATGTGCTGAAGAAGAGACCTAGTTTAGTATCATAGGGAGCCAATGATTATTGCAGCACTCATGGTTATAAGGCAAGAAGCAAATATGGTGGATGGCACGCCAGTCCTTAATTACACAGCCAAGCAGAAAACAATTTGCTGCATGCAGTGCAGTAACAAAACCCATAAATAAAGTGTCAGTTTAGTTTTAATGTAGTTATTTGCTACACATATGATGTAACAGTGTTATCTAGTGGTGCAGTGGCTAGTATTCATATTGCAAATCCTCTGGGGGCTTGCACGGGGTTTGGAAAAAGGGGATGGATGTTGTTTACTTCACAGTACACGACAGACTAAACATTTTTATAAAACACACGAAAATGGTCAGATTTGGCTGTGTTTCTCATCAGCTTCATGAAGGTTCATATATAGGATTAGGATTTAATTAACAAATGCTGGCCACTGAAATGTGCACATTTTCATACAGAGGAAGAAAAAGTAATGACTTGTTTGTACAAAATTACATTTTCCAATAAGTAGCTATATAATATAATTACATTTTTTGTAAGTAATGAGTAATATCACTAAGTTACTTTTAAAAGTAACATTCCTCAACACTGACTGCTACTATCCTCCTAAGGAAATAATATTCATTTATTATTTCAAGTGATTGGCTTTATATGTCTAAAAAATCTCTATTTCTAATTATGAACTGCAGGAAATTTCAAATAAGTTTTGATTCATACACTGAAACCTACTCAAAATTAACTTTTTAAAAAAACGTCTTTTTAAATAAAAATGTTAAAAACTGCAAAATAAGATCTTTGTTGTTGTTTTGAAGTACAATAAAAGAAGCTTTAAGTGCATGTCTGCTGCAGAAGGTTAAATCAGGAATTACTTAAAATAAAATCAAGAGTGAGAAATGTGTAGTGTCTGTGTGTGCTGCAGTCATGAAAGCCTCTAATTTATATGTTCCTGATATCTGAAACCTCATAATTGCTGCAGAGGAACATAAGCGATTACTAATAATAGCTACTGTTGCTTAGTTATTACAGTAAAATCGTATACTGTGCTTCTTTTTGGTTTTCTGTATTTTTCTTTCCACAGAATACTATTTAAGTTGAGTCAATTGTTAGTAGCTGAATAAACCAAAAGAAAGTCCATTACTGCCAGACCTCACTAGTGGAACTGGTTTAAAATATCTGGAATATAAACTACATTAATTGTCCCAGAATTCAAGCTTAAAGCCTGCAGCAGTACGACCGCTGCATCAGTTGTGTTGCCAGGGCTAGACTCAGCTGGAAAAAAACAGAGTTTTAACATCTTGTTGGTTTCTATCAGCATGAAAAAGATGTTCTGGAAAACATTATGCATACTGCACCGTCTGAATATTTCTAAAAACATTTACGTTCCTGCGTAATAATTAAGCTGAGCATCATAAAGTTGTCCAGCTGATCCAAAAACCTGTTCAGCTTTACAAGACTTAATGAAAGGTGTACAGTATCTATAAGAAGTACTCAATCCCCTTGGAAGTCTTAACATTTTATTGTTCTATAACTCTGAATCAGAGTTGATTTAATTTGGAGCTGATCAAGACTCTTCAATATTAAGGTGAAAACAGATCTCTGCAAAGTGGTCTACATTGAGTATTCAAGTCAGTATATAGTAGATGCACCTTTGGCAGCCATTATAGCTTTCATGTGCATTGCACTTCAGGACACTGTTATTTTTTTCCCCTGTTATTTTCTTCTTTGGAAAACTGCTTCAGGCTCTGTCAAGATATATGGTGATTGTGAGTGAACAGCTGTTTTATAATCCAGCCAGAAAATCTCAGTTGGATTGAGGACATTAACATTGTTGTTTTTAATCCATTCCTGTTCAGCTTTAGCTGTATGCTCAAGCCTTCCAAGACCCACTGTAGAGAAGCACTCCCTCAATATGATAATGGTGCCATTATACTTCACAGTGGACAGATAATGTGAAATGTTTGGCTTATGTCAAACATGGTGTTTAGTCTAATGGGAAAAAAGCTCAGTTTTGGTCTCACCAGACCATGGAACCTTCTTTCAGATAACTTCAGAGTCTCCCATGTGTCTTCTGGAGAAGTCTAGCAGAGATGTCATGCATGTTTTTTATTTATTTTTTTAAAGTGACTTTTTGCCACTGTCCCATAAACCAGTGACTGGTGACGCAACAGGACAATAGTTGTATGCACAGTCTATCCCATCTGAGTCACTGTAGCTTTGAACTCCATTAGAGTAATCATAGTTGCCTTGTCCTGTCTTGGTTGTCTCCCTCATTATTCTTCTTTTTTCATGGTCACACAGTTTTTGAGGAAGGCCTTATCTAAGGAGATTTACATCTGTGTCATACTCTTTCCATTTCTTAATGATTGCTTTAACCAGACTGGACAAGTGATACTGAGGGACTTGGACAGTTTCTTGTATCCATCTACAATCTTTTTAGAGAGTTGTCCAAAAATGTGTGTTCTCATTAAAGAATCATGTCTGGCCCCATTAGACCAGTCACATGAAGGAATGTGATTACACTCCCACCCATGCCCATTCACATATTGGCATTTGGAGTAACAAGAAGTAGAGATCTGAACCTTTCAATTCAATTTTGAATATTCAAGCTGATACAACATTCAACTATTTTCTACATTCAGATCTGGATGTGACAGTCCCACTGAATAAAAAACAGACTCAGATCAGACCAGACTCATTAACAAGCCCAAGCAGGAGGGTCAGACATAGACGGGAAACAAAATACAAGTGCTGCATGTATGCTGAGGAATGTTTTTCCCAGCTGGCACACTGGTCACCATCTCTCCACATCAGGATGTGAGCTTATGTCTTCCTGTCTCAGCTCGACTTTCATTTTGTAAATTTACCCACTTTTGCTGTACTCAATGATTTGCTGTTAAGAATATCTTTATCCTGCCACATTCTGAATTTTACCTCCAGCCTTTTTTCCATTCATTTTCAGCTTTTTTTTAAACTTGACATCGAGTCCTCATCTTGTATTTAAGGAAAGCTGTATATGGCAGCTGATACTGACAGTAAGTATTGAGGGGGTAACTAATGGGACTCGATACGATTATCATCAAGTAGAAATAGAGGGCATCTCTATTGTGTCTACTCAATCTGCTTGATCCCCTACCCTGAGTGGCTTGAAAAAAATGTTTTCTTAATTTGGACTGCCACAATGTAAAAGATAATCACATCAGAAACCTGTTCTGAGCGGGCATTACATAAGAGACTTAACAACCACAATCAGACAGTTGGCTGCGGTGTTAGATTTCTGTTGGATTTTTGGACGGTGTGATTTCATCTCAGACAACCAGTTTGTCAGGCTTTTCTTCTGCCAAGCTGTGGTATTCAAGAGCCAGTAAATCCAGACACATCAAGGTACATCTTTGTCACCCACTAAGAATAATTTGTAGACAGGTTTGAACATTTGTACTTAAATTTACCCATACAGTATTGGATTACTCTTGTCTCCTTTCACATCTCAAAGACATGTACGTTATTTATTTGGGTCTCTAAATTGGATGATGTGGGTGCATGCTTCAGGACCAGCTCCTGATTTGAGCCCAATGGTCCAGGAATAGGGTATCAATCCCCACTACCCTGTAATGAATGTGGACTGAGTTAAGATACTGGGAAATACCAAACTAATTCTGTTAGCTACATATAACTATTCCTGATATGCAATAGAACACAATTAAAATACATAAACTGTGTATTAGGAGTGGCCGATAAACCTATCAATCTAAAATACTGGATGAAAGAAAAAAATAATGATAATTTAATAATATTAGAAAACTTGTGAAACACATTTAAACATACAATACATTGTACCACTAAATGTGCAAATGTGTGCATAAAAAAGGAAACCAGAAAAGTAACGTTATTTGGATGTACTAGAATCTTAAACATAGTGACATTTTCTAATTTTCTTATCTGTGCTTATTACTACTCATGTCATTACACTCTCAAATCATTCACAAAAGCATTACTTTTATTTCTCAACTTGCACTGTAAAACTGATATAAATTTTTTGATTTTCTTCGGTTTTGCCTAAAAAAAGTAGCAGGACTTTAAGGTTTTATGAAACTGGATTGGATTTTAAAATAAAGCAGCTCATCAATGCTCAAATTCAAGTGTTTTAAAAGCAATTTTAGCCTTCTTTGGATCAAAATTAATTTACCGAAAATGTACTTTTGTCAAGGATACCAGGAGAAAAGGGCTGTGGTGTTGGGGCTGCTGTTCTTCTTAATAAATATAAACAATCTGAATAAGAATATAAGAAGAAAATAAACAAACAACCTGGTTAAGTTTGCAGATGATACTAAACTAGGTGGAAGGGTACATAATGCAGAATCAGCTGAATCATTCCACAGAGAACTAAAGAGCATGCAGGCTTGGGCAGGTGATATTTAATGTAAGTACATGTAAAATATTACATTTACAGTATGAAGTAAAACTGTTAAGATCTGAATACTCAACTGGAGATTTAAAACTGAAAGTACGCCTTATGAAAAGAATCTAGTGGACTTTTCACTTTCTATATCCAGGCAGTGCACAGAAGCCATTAAGAAGTTAATAGGATGTCAGAATATGTATCAAGATGTGTGGAGCACATCAAGGAAAGTTATGGCTTAGCTGCTGTACTGTATATAACATACTTGTGGGGCTTCACATGCAGCGCTGTGCTTTGGTCTCCACATTACAAACAAAAAAAAAAAAAACAGCACACAAGAGAAAGTTCAGACGAGAGCAACTTGGTTGACTCCAGGATTGAGTGGTATGAGCTATGAGAAGAAACTATAAGAGTTAAACTTTTTCAGTTTAAGCAAACAGACGTTAAGAGATGGCACGAATGGTGTTTAAAGTTATGTAGTAAATGGATCCATTATTTTTCATTGAATTCTTCAACAAGAACATGGGGGCACAGTTGCAAATTCTGCACAAGAAACAAAGTTTTTCTTCACACAAAGAACCCTAGAACCATAAATTACCAAGCACTGTGATAACTGAGATTTTATAGACCTTCAAATCTCAGCTCAGTGTTATTTTAGAGAAGAGGTGAACAGGCCTGTCTGTTGTTGGACTGAATGGCTCATTCTCAAGACAGTTGCTGTAAAATTCCTATGTTCTGTATTCTAATGAAAAAGAGAGTAACTACAAATCATTTCATTATGTCTGAAATTCTAATAAAAGACTTCTAAATTAGAACTGATGTGAAGTGCAATTTTCAAGAGAATTTCGTCTTTAAAAAACTTTACGCTTTTAACATTTCCAGCCTGTATGTGGTTGCCTCAATGTAAGAATATATGGTGGATATACAATACTTGACAATTTCTGGGAATCAAGTCCTTACACAAAGGTTTCAGTATACATCTGGTTGCACATGCACATCACAGGACCTTCTCATAGGCTCTGTTGAGGTATGTAAAAACTCGCTAAAACGAAAGGGAGTGGTATCACTAAATCTCTCATCTTCTTCTTTCCCGACAATGCCGAGAAGCCACCCTGTGAGGGCAAGTGACCCATTTCGGATAAGCCTTCATAAAAACCTGCTGGACAGACTCCACTACCACATTGACCTTAGCTAATCTGCCCGATAAGCCTCATTTCTTTCAGTTGGAAACCCACATAATGGGAAGAATACATGCTTAAGTGCATTGCCTTTTGTTTTGCTTTTTGTATCCGTGACCGTCCAAAATTTTCTTACTGCATGAAGCTGTCATTTTTGCACCTGGCCACAATTCCCATTCTTAAGTATGGTAATGAGCTTTGATTAGTGTTGAAAAAAAAGACAGAGTATTGTGATGGTCCAGGTCGGCTCCACGCTCCCTGGTTGCTTCTGGCAGCTTCTTGAACCCAGATCTGTTGATAGTCATGAACCAATATGAGCCGGGCAGATGAGCAGACACTATTTCCGTAAGGGGTTGGTGCAAATGTGAAAAGTTCTCTTAATAAAACCAGATAAAAGTGTTCATAAATAAGTGTAATGCAATAAATGATCTTCTATAAATACTCCAAACAATCAAAGGTGTCAAGTGGAGGTTAAAATCCAATAAATAATCCAATAAAACCGGGGATAAAAATCATGGCAAGAATCTGTCCATCCATTTAAAATAAACACAAACCCCAATGCCTCTCTATATAAATATGACATCTCCTCAGCTTATCCCATCAGGACATTGCAGTATGATGAGATGCCTGCCAGAAGGTGCACTCTTTCAGCAATTGTGGGTTTGGGTTCCTTCCATCTGTCAATCAGCATCCAAATCCCACTCACATCTCCCTTAGCCAGTCCGTCAGCTTCTAAAAGGAAGAAGCTCCACAAGGGGGCAGCTCCTACTCTTCCTTATGCTCCATCACCATAGTTGAGCGCAAGCCTGTTGCTCACTTCCCTTGGGGCGTACTCCTGACCACCTGTCTCCATTCTTGACAACACAGGCTCCTCATTGTCCTGCCTTTTTCCTCCTGTAACCGTTGTCCTTTCTCTTCTGTTTTCTTTGATCCTCTGGATCTTTTTTCTGATCTTTTTGATCTCCGATCTTTTTTTCCTCCTCATTCTGCCATGCAGGCTCCCTTTACACTGCCTGACTGGGTGCAGGTGTGGTCCTCCACCTACTCCATAGTGTGAATAAGACACTTGACTGACCCACTCACATTTGCACGTGAATGCATGATCATCAAGCACTCCAATCAACCCCGAAGCAAGCACAGGCATGCACACACACATGCTCGTTCTGAACACGCACACTCCACTGACCCAACTATTTACTGTATTTAAAAATCACACTTTGCCACAGACCTCTTATCACAAGTACAAGTAACCAAAATGAGGATCCTGTGCAGGACTGGTGGGCTCACTCTTTGTGATAGAATGAACTGAACAGTACAAGAGGACCTTAGAGTAAAACTACTTATTCTCTGGATTGAAAGAAGCCAATTGAGATGTCATGGCCATGTATACAAAAAAACCACATTGGTGCCTTCCACCACTGATACACCAGAGAAAGCCCACTGGGAGATGACCTGAAGTAGATCTAGGACTTGCAGGAGGGAGAATATCTATCAGCTTGCCTTGAAGTGTCAGGAAATTCCCAAAGAGTGGCTAGTAGGGTAGCTTTCTGCCACTCTGACTTCCACCAGAAAAAGCAAATTCAAAGCCGAGTAAAACAGATTGAACATTTCAGTCTGAGTATGCCCACAGTACAGCATTTGATTACTTTTTTAAAGAATAAAGTCATTATTTTGAAACAGTAAAAACAGTGTTTCTAGTAATGTAAAATGGCAATGAAAAAAAAAATTAATTTGAAACCAGACATCTATTATCTGCCCAACGATCCTCTGTCTATCAAAAAATGAGGATTAATTTAATACATTATGTTGTTTTGATGCAAGTATACTGTTGAGTCTCCTTAGTGTTTGGAATGTTTTGACGCTGTGAGAACAATTTGGCATTCACAAAAGTTGTTGTCTTCTGTGTTATGTTCTATTTAGTTTGAAACTGGGTCACCTATCCTGATGATACCCGAAGTACAACAGTAATGGTGGCTTTTTTAATTAATGTAGAAAGTTACCTTGCATTACATGTGTGTGAGACAGAATATAAATGATTCAGTTGTTAATGACTGAAAGAGAATTTTGCAAGATAATAGTTTTTTAAAAATGCATTAACAGATTAGTGTTGCATTCTTCAATGAACAAGAAGTAACATATTTATCAGTAATTTATTAATTCAAAATGTTTTGAAGTACATCTTCATTTTAAATTCATCCTTTTATCTATCAATTGTCTTACCCACTTAAAATGGAATTCAGGGTCACTTTGAGGCAGAAATATCCTTCATCAATGAACACAACACCAGGATCCACGCTAGATGGGATGCTAATTCATCAAAGGTACTAAATTCTAAATTTTCTAAATTCATAGATATTAAGCACAATATAGCAAATGATGGAAATAGTGAATGAAAATAAACATAAACTGCTGAATCCATTTCTGAGTACTACAGAACCCACCTGTAAACACACACCGATAGGGGGCCAAATTAACAGTTAATCATAAAAGCATGTCTGTTGGAATGTGACAGGAAAAGTGGAGTATGCAAAGGAAAATTTGTACGGAAACAGGAAGAAATCAATAAAGACAGAAAAGACAAAACATATCAAGAAAAAATCTGCACTGTATGAAGCTGTAATGCTGTGAAGATTGTTTCAAGCTGTATGTAACACAGCTAGACATTTAGTATCTAGCTACTGCTCACCCCTGGTGGAGTTTGTGACTGTTGGATGTAGACCTTTTTATTTACTATGGGAATTTCTTACTGTGTTTATAATCAGATTTTACATTCCCCCCAGCACAAATGCTAAGGAAACACTCTGTGAACTATATAGTGTTATCAGAAAACTCCAATGAGCTCACCTAGACAGATTGTTTATTGTCGCTGGAGATTTCAACCATACAAATCCCAAGTTAGTGCTTCCTAATTTCCATTGGTACATGGACTTTCTACAAAGAAGGGCGAATGTGCTGAATTTTGTTTACACAAACATTCCTGTTGCGTACTGGATGAAGACCCACCCTCACCTGGGCTATTTAGACAACCTCTTTGTTATGCTAATGTTATGCATACACACCATTCGTCAAGCGATCCAAACCGGTTCTAAGGCAGGTGAAAACATTGCCAGCAAGAGCAATCTCTGCTCTTCAAGATTGCTTTCAGCACACTGTCTAGGAGATGTTCAGAGAGGCTACAACTAGCAGCAACTGAACTAACTTGGAGAAGTAAACGGCACCAGTGACCAGCTACATCAGCAAGTGCATTAATGACGTCACTGTCTATAAATTCATTCCCACATACCCCAACCAGAAGCTATGGATTACTGCTGAGGTGCATTTGCTACTGTGGACTCAGCATTCTTTTCTCAGAGCTGGTGACAAAGCAGCCCTGAGAACAGTGATGGCCAAACTATCCCAGGCCATTAGAGTAGCAAAGCATATACACACCCAGGGAATTCGCAGCCACTTCCAGGACAGTGGTGACATACGGCATATTTGGCAAGGCAACCAGGCTATCACCAACTACAGGACAACTCTACCAACTTGTGAAATGTGATGCCTCCCTTCCAGATGCACTGAACAACTTCTGTGAACAGTTTGAGGTGCAGAATGATGTGTTGATGAGGAAGACTACCCCTCCTGCCAACGATCAAGTACTGTGTCTGACCATGGCTGATGTGAGGAAAAACCTACGCAGAGTCAACCCACGGAAGGCTGCTGGACCAGACAATATTCCTGGCAGAGTGCTCAGAGAATATGCAGATCATTTAGAAGATGTTCTCACCAACATTTTCAACATATTCCTGATCAATAAGACCATTCCAATGTGCTTCAAGGTAACTACCATTGTTCCTATGCCGAAGAAGTCCTCAGTGTTCTGCCTCAATGACTATTATACCGTTGCGCTCATACCCATCATCATGATGTGTTTTGAAAGGCTGGTCAAAGTCAAGTCAAAGTGAACTTTATTGTCATCTTAACAATATACAAGTACACAGACAGACAAAATTGTGAAGCTCAGGGTCCACAGTGTAACAACATGACATGCAAATAATAAATTAAAAATAGAATTAAAATTAAAATTTAAAATTAAAACACAAGCAAGACATTGTGCAAAGACAAGACAAAGAAGTAGCAGTAATATTGACGTGTAATTACAGTAGCAATATGAACATTGATGCAATGTATGGCATTTTCAATCTAGATACATAAATATATGTAATATAATAAATAAATGATAAATAATAGATATAGATAATACAGAAATTGTCAGTGTATTATAGTTTTTTAAGACATGTGTAAACAATGACAGGTCAGAATGTTTCACAGCAGAAGGATATCAAGATTGTCAAAATACTTAAAGGTCAGTATGAGATTTTCAGTTCTTTTTTACATGAACACTCGTCTTTGCAGGAAAGTGGCTTGCATGTATAAAAGTTCTGTTTTTAGAGGTGGTTGAGGCAGTGTGGAAGATCCCAGGGGGCAGCATGGTGTTAAGGAGTCTGACAGCTTGGGGGTAAAAACTCTCCTGCAGCCTGGCAGATCTGGCTTTGATGCTGCAGTATCTTCTCTTGGATGGCAGAAGTGTGAAAAGTCCATGTAAGGGGTCCTGCACAATTCTGCAGGCCTTGCAGACACTGTGTTTGTAAAATATGTCCTGTAGTGAAGGGAGAGGCACCCCAATAATGTTCTCTGCTGTCTTCACTATCCTTTACAGGCGCTTGCTGTCAGATATGTTGCAGTTGCCATACCAAACAGTGATGCAGCTGGTCAGAACACTCTCAATGGTGCCTATGTAGAACGTGGTGAGGATGGAAGTGGGAGGACTTGCTCGCTTCAGCCGCCTCAGGAAGTGTAATCTCTGCTGGGCTTTCTTGATTAGTGATGAGGTGTTATGTGTCCATGTAAGTTCCTCAGTTATGTGCACACCGAGGAACTTGGTACTCCTAACAGTCTCCACATCTAAACCGTTGATGCTGAGTGAGATGTGGGAAGGATGTGATTTTCTGAAGTCCACGATTATCTCTTTTGTCTTGTCAACATTGAGAGATAGATTGTTGTCTTCACACTATGTAGACAGCCGTTCCACCTCATCTTTGTATGCTGTTTCATCATCCCTGCTTATCAGTCCCAGCACCGTCGTATCATCCGCAAACTTGATGATGTGGTTGGTGTTGTGCGTGGCTGTGCAGATATGAGTCAGCAGGGTGAACAGCAGTGGACTAAGCACGCAGCCCTGCGGCGCTCCAGTGCTCAGTGTAATGTTGCTGGAAGTGTTGCAGCCCATCCGAACTGACTGGGGCCTTTCTGTCAATAAGTTCAGGATCCAATTGCAGAGGGTGGTGTTCAGGCCCAACCTGCTTAGTTTTACAACCAGCTTTTGAGGGATGATTGTGTTGAAGGCAGAGCTAAAGTCTATGAATAGCATCCTGACATATGTGTCTCTTTTATCCAGATGTGTCAGGGAGAGGTGAAGGGCAGAGCATATGGCATCCTCAGTTGACCTGTTTGAGCGGTATGCAAACTGAAGAGTGTCAAGGGAGGCAGGGAGATTGGTCTTTATGTGTGACCTGACTAACCTTTCGAAGCACTTAATTATGATTGGCGTGATTGCAATTAGTCGGTAGTCATTCAAGCATGTCACCGATGACTTGGTATGATGGTGGTCGACTTGAAGCATGCTGGGAATGACGACTGACTCAGAGATGTGTTGAAGAGGTTTGTGAGGACACCAGCCAGTTGACTGGCACATTCTTTGAGCACACGACCAGGTATGTTGTCAGGTCTTGCAGCTTTGTGTGGATTGACTCTGGATAGAGTCCTCTTCATGTCAGTTATGGAGAGGCAGAGTACCTGGTCAATGGAGGAAGGTGTTGCTTTTCTTGCAGGCTCTTTGTTCTGCGCCTCAAACTGTGTGAAAAAGTTGTTCAGCTCATCTGGAAGGAAGGCATCACCATCGCTGCTGTGTGGGTTGGGCTTGTAGTTTGTAATTATCTGAACGCCCTGCCACATACGACGTGTGTCTCTGGTGCTGCTGAATTGCTTGTTAATCCTCTGCGCGTATGCCCACTTAGCTCTCCTTATAGTGCGAGACAGGTTGGCTCTGGTCACCCTGAGGGCGGCCTTGTCTCCAGATCTGAAGGCTGCATTTCTGATCTTGAGCAGCTTGTGCACTTCTCTTGTCATCCAAGGCTTTTGGTTGGCTCTGGTGGTAACATCCTCTATGCATTTGGAGATGTAGCCAGTCACAGAGTCTATGTACTCCTCCAGATTAATGGAGTCACCATCCATAGCAGCCTCCCTGAAAATGTCCCAGTTTGTCAATTCGAAGCAGTCTTGGAGAGCTGAAACAGCACCAACCTGCCAGTTCTTGCGGGCTGGTTTAGTATGCTTCAGCAGGGACTTGTATGCAGGAACCATAAAAACACTGATACGGTCTGAGTAGCCGAGGTGGGGGCGGGGTAGGGCCTTGTAGGCATCAGGAGCACTTGTGTAAACATTGTCCAGACAGCTTCCCACTCACATTCTGGGAGAATTTTGGGAGAACTGGCTTCAAGTTGGCATGATTGAAGTCTCCAGCAATAATGAAAAATGCCTTGGGGTGCATCGTTTGCAGTTTGATGATGATCTTGTAGAATTCCACTAGCGCCTGGTTAGAATTTGCGCTAGGCAGGAGGTAGACGGCAACCACCAGCACGCAACTATATTCCCTTGGCAGGTATTAAGGTCGACACCTTACCGATAAACATCTATTAGTGGGGAGCAGTGTCGCGCAACTGAGGCAGCATTCGTACACCACTCTTTGTTCACATTAACACACAGTCAATCCCAACCCCTGCGGGTCTTACCTCACAAAGAGGCGTCTCAGTCCACTCGGAAGATGGTCAGTCCATCTAGCTGGATGACCGAGTCTGCAATGTTTTCCTGGTGCCATGTCTCAGTGAAAATAAAGATGCAACAGTCTCTCAATTTCCCACTGCTTGGCCAGCTGCAGCTTTATATAATCCAGCTTGTTGTCCAGCGATCAGATGTTTGTGAGCAGAATGGATGGTATTCCCTCATTTCTGCTTCCAATCGCTGCGCTTGCCTTTTTGCCAGCTCAGCTTCTCAGGCTGCCGAAGTAAGCAAAGGCTGCGGAGCGTCTCTGTCACTTCACTGGCTATTTCAGCGCAGTTTCTTCGGAAATCGAGCAGAATTTGCCGCTCATAAATATATGTCTGCGTACTACTATCACTTAAATCTACTTCTTTACTTATACCAGTTGACAAAAACGAACAAAGATTAACACTAAACACCATGGACTCGGGAGCGCTGTAAGCCACAGCATGCACGGGCGCCGCCATCTTCAGAAGAGGTCATGAGGCATATCAAGACCCTGCTGCCCCCTTCACTGGATCCCCTACAGTTCCCATACCACCGAAATGGTTCCATAATGGTAATGCCATAGCCACCACCTTCCATCTGGCTTTTTCTCACCTGGACAAGAAGGACACTTGCATGCGAATGCTGTTCATAGATTGCAGTTCAGCATTCAACACACTCATTCCTCAACACCTGAGGCCTCATGCATAAATGGTGCGTACGCACAGAAATGTTGCGTAAGAACGTTTCCACATTCAAATCGCAATGTATAAAACCTACACTTGGCGTAAAGCCATGAACATTTCCATGGTACCTCATACCCTGTCGTACGCAAGTTCTCCGCTCGGTTTTGTAGACTTGCGGCACCCAGCGTCAAAGCAGTGCTTCTGTTCCTGTGTGGTTACCCTTTATTTCTTAGAACCACATTTCTGAAGCGGCTTTATAAATACACTTGAACTAACCGCATATTGTTTATTAGTGTAATGCATCTGATTGTAGATTACCTGTAACAATATAATGGCCCAGGGAATAGCCATAGTATTCCAAATACCATAACTGCGTTAGCGTTGTTACTGTCACTGCAACACCTTCTTCTTCTTCTTTTTCTTCTTTCAGCTGCACCCTTTAAGGGTTGCAACAGCAGATCATCTTTTTCCATATTACTCTCACTGCACCACTCGGAGTATTTATATTACTGTATCTGAGTGGGGAATCACAGCAGCAGCTGATCGGAAAGAGAATTATCGGTATACAGCATCAAGCACATCCTGCCAAAGCCACGGCAAAACGTTTCAAAGCCTTTCCTGTACAGACCTCGCGGTTCAGAAACAGTTTCATCCCAAGAACTATAAACGCACTCAATCAGCCCATCAAGTGCTCCTCGTAGAACTGTTTGTACTTATTAGTACAATCACCTCACTGTAAACTTGCACTACAGTTATAATATTGCACAACCTGAGCCACTTTATAAAGCGCGTATTTACATATGATGATAATGTCATTTTTAAGATGAAATGCAGCAAAATATGTTGATTACATTAAACAGATAAAACTTTAACTTCATTTAAATAATCTGTATTGTTAATAATTAAACATGTGAGGACACGGTGCCGCAGCGCTAGCAAGTTCACGTATTGTTCCTGCCTTGCATGCTGTATATTTGCTGAGGATGGCGCAACACTGGAAGGATAGATGGATAGAATAATTAAACACATACTATGAAGATATTTCGATGTTCCTTAAAAGTTTTGAAGAATCATTGTTGTAAGCTTACAGATGGCTTAACGTCTATTACAGAGCTGATTGTGTGGCGATTGGGTATTTGGGGAAAGAAAAGTAACGACAGGAATTGGAGGTTAGTACGTTTGAAAGAGACAGTACTGCTACAAAAAATGATTTCATCGAAGGTCACGCATGGCGCAACAGCATCTTGTGTGAGACATGAACAATCACTGCGCCATCGTGTTCCCATGTTTAATAACATGCTTTCATTCCAATCATCATGAAAATCATATCACGTATACATCTCAGTATTTTAATTATTCAGAGAGCTGTAATATCACGTATATAATGGATTCTGTGTCCTGTCGAAAAAAGAGAAAGAACGGAAGCACGTAATGATTCACACACATAGATCTTTTTGAAGATCAAATACAAAACAAAGCATTTAATGTGCTACTTTAGTTACGATGGGATTTGAGAAATTAGTAAATTAAATGAATTTAAGATGAAGTTTATGATGTTCTACTTTAATGACAAAATAAACTACATGATTAAAGTGGAAATTTCGAGATTAAAGTTGACATATTATGCTTTTTTCCCCACTGTGTGCCTATTTTTTTTTGTCTGTACCCTAATAAGCTCAGAGGGTGGGCTACAACTCACCTTTTCATGGTGACTTTGATATGTGACTTCTTTTTTATTTTGGCACTGTGTGACTTTGTGAACTTGAGCTTTCGAGTTTCTCCGACACGCTATGTCACTTGATCAGCTTCCTTTTGTTGTTTATTCCACTGTTTAAATCAACAAATAATATGTTTTTCCTTTGCCTCCACTTGGTATTCGCTGAAATTCTTATATTTTCCCCCGTGCTTTTCCCATTGTCTTTTCACAGAACGCTGAGCTTAAGAGCTGTTTATATTGATTTGCATATTCACGCTGACCGGGATTTGTGGAGCGGATTAACGCGGAAGTTGGAGTGCGCACAGATTCCTGCATCTGGATTTTTCCGTGCGCAAGCACATTTTGGCTTTTGTGCTTGCGTCATGTTATAGAGCAAATTCTACGCACAGCGTTATGCATGAGGCCCCTGATCTGAAAGCTAAGCCTTCTGGGCCTGAACACCTCCATCTGCAATTGGTGCTCCATAGGGCTGCGTGCTTAATCCGTTGCCATTCACTTTACTAACACAACTGTGCAGCAAGGCAAAGCTTGAAACTCATCATCAAGTTTGCTGACAACACGACTGTGGTGGGCCTCATCAGCTAGAACAATGAGTCAGCATAATGAGAGGAGATGCAGCAGTTAATGGAGTAGTGTAAAGCCAACAACTTGTCTCTGAACTTAGATAAAACAAAGGAGATAGTTGTTGACTTTCGAAGAACTAGAAGTAGCTATTCTCCATTGTAGATCGATGGCTCAAGTGTGGAGATCGTCAAAAGCACCACATTTCTATACTGTTACCTTCTTTTCACTTCCAGTGTTATGTTTATATTTGTTCTTTATATTAAGATATTGTCATATTTGGCACAACAAGCTATTGCGCCCTTAGATCTCATAAATGTGTATTGATAAGCACTGCACTGTCTTGTTTGCATCACTGTTTGTCATTGCACTGTCATTTAATGTTTGTACATGCTTGCACACAGGCACTTTATGTTTTGATGTACAGTTTTTTGTAGTCTTGCTTTCTAGGTAGCACCATGGTCCTGGAAGAACATTGTTTCCTTTCACTATGTACTCTATTACAGCTACTTGACTTGACTTGAAAATTCATATAATACACGAGAAAGACAAGTCATACATCAATGAACTCAACATGAAGAGGATCCAACATGTCTTAAAACTTTGTAAATTTTAGGCATTCAAAGTCAGTGGAAACCTTTTTAGTGAATGAGTGCATTACATTTTCGTTCATGACAGCATTTCCCATAGGTGCTTTATTTAACAATATTTTAGTAACATTATACATGCTTGGAACGTTGTGAGCATACGACTGGATGACCTGACACCTGGATAAGGCAACTTGAGTAAAATGAGATTTTTTTTCTTGGTTGATTTTGATATTGTTTGCTGTTGTCCAGCACTGGTCACAATAGACACCTATTGTATCAGAAACTTTGTTACCACTTTTTTACATTTACAAATATAGATTAAAAAATAATGGAATAAGTTGGTCTTGTCCGTTACGGGAAATGGACGTCTGAAGCAGAGCTCCGTTAACAGCGGCTTTATTTTTTCACTTATTTCTTATTATTTTGAGGTATCCTGTATTTACCCGACCCGAGGGGTTTCCACTACAATATATAAACATGAGTAACAAGAAAGGGGGTCAGAAAGAACTGGAAAAGAAACTTAAAGCTACATCCAAGACTAGACAGACATCAAGCCCAAGCCCAAGTGCAAGATACGGCCTTTCAGAGACTGACCTGGAACAGGCAGGCAAATGCACATACTTCCCAGGACCCCGCTCCACTGCAAATTCTCCAGTCAAGAGCGAAAATGGGAGTGAAAATGGGAGTGAAGGTGCAAGTGATACAGGTCACGAGAGCTCGCCGATTCCAGTAGATCACATGAAGCCAGAAATGGCCTTGCCGTCCGTGCTTTCATTCATCCCTCGCAAGTCTGAAACATCGGCTATAACCGGGGTTGCCACTCCACCTGCAGAACATGAAAGCCGAAACGATTTCCCTGAACTGAAGGAAATGATCACAACATCGGCCACGGCCATAAGTGAGCTTAAGAAAGACATTCATAAAAATATGAAGAAAGATATTAAAGAACTGGAAATGCATCTATACAATCGTTCTGATGCAACCTTTAAAGGTATCCTGGGGAAAATTGAGGAACACATCCAAGAAAATACGTCAAAACTGAAGAAACTTGCTGATCAGTTGGATGACTTTAAACAGACATTCACAGCCCAAATTGACGCAGCGGAACAACTGGCATCTAACACCAATGAAAAAGCTACAGCTGCGAATTCTGAATGCAAGAAACTCGGAGGCAGACTTGCTGCTCTGGAAGATGGATACAGAAGGAATAATATTAGAATCGAAGGTCTACCTGAGAATCGTGAAAGTCCAAACCCAGTGAAATTTGCAGTTGAACTTTTCTCTAAAATAACTGGAGAAGAATTTAAATCAGATACCAAGATAGCAGCAGCTTATCGCATAGGCGGATCTAATATCTTTAGACCTAGGTCTTCTGTTGTCCGCTTCGAGAGATTATTATTTAAGATAGATGTGATGGCACGTCTCAGACACAAGCAAGAGATTATATTTGAAAATAACCACATTCGTATTTTCCCGGATTTCTCTCCGGCAACAACTGCTAAACGTGCAGCCTTCTACAACATTAAACAGCGTTTACGGCAAGACGATATCAAATACAGCCTCTTGTATCCTGCCAAAATGAAAGTGGAATTGCAAGGTCAATTCTATGTTTCACCAGCAAGTAAGAAGCAGAAAAGGAATTAAGGAAGCTGATCCCGACGCTTTTTTCAAACACAATAGTGAGTAACATCCTGTCATGGCATGGCAAGTACTGTAGATATCACCTGCTGTCTGATCCACTTGTAAAGATACGGATATTATAATTCTACATTCTTTTCATTACTCGGACGCTTTCTGTTTATGTTTTACTTACAGTTATAGACGTGTGTGTGGAAGAAATTAATAATTTTTTTTCTTTTTTTTTAATGCCCTAAAGGAGACTGTTTAACATCATACCCTTGGCTTATTGTTACTGTTATTATTGCATTTGGATTTACTATGCTTATTCTGGACCACCTTTTAACACCATTCCCTGGTTTTTATTATCTTAATACTTTAAGATTGCTGAAGATTATATTTTATGCTTATAGTTTGTTAATGATTATATGTAGGCATATAGTATTTAGACTATATTGGCAATAGATATCTATACTTTTTAATCCTAAAACACCACTGTGTGGGGGCTTGTTTTGCTTTGGACGTGCTTTGTCTCTAGGTATGTCAGAGGACCGGGACTTTATGAAGTGGGGTCCAGCCTCACGTGGGGAGGCAAAATGGGGGGGTGGGGGGATAAGGGAGGAAGAGAAAGAGAGCAGGCTATATCTAATCTATCCTTTTAACCCTTATAATTACAATTATCAACGTAACAATAGGTTGCATGGCAACAGCTCATGGGGGAACTGGAAATTAAGGTTAAAGCTGTCACACTTCCAGTTAAGACTATAAAATAACATCAAAAATTCAGAATCAATGTCTCCATGATGGGACAGTAAACTTTGTGAGCTGGAATGTTAAAGGCATGTATCATGAATTAAAGAGAAAGAAACTATTCTCTCACCTAACAGGTTTAAAAGCTAAAATAGTATTTTTACAGGAGACAAAAGACTGGACTGGCCAAATGTTCCATTCTAGCTTTACAAAGAAAGCTAGAGGAGTGGGAATTTTCATACATAGAACAGTCTCATTTGTAGCATCGGATGTAGTATCTGATCCTGAAGGGAGATATGTGATTATCATGAGCAACTTACTTGATTGTAAAGTGATTTTGATAAATGTTTATGCACCTAATATTGATGATAAGGAATTCATGCAAAATGTATTTGCATCCATTCCCAATGTGAACACTCATAAAATTATAATGGCTGGGGACTTTAATTGTGTTTTAAACCCACTTTTAGATAGGACTCTTGTCACAGCGGGAATGACATCTAACACAGCTAAGACAACTACACAGTTTGTAACTGACCACAACTTATCAGACCCCTAGAGGTTTCTAAACCCAAACTCAAGAACAAATTCGTTCTACTCACCAGTACATCATTGCTACTCAAGAACTGATTATTTCTTTATAGATAATAATTTCTTGCCTACGACTAAATCTTGCAAGTACGACGCTATTGTTATCTCCAACCATGCACCTCTGATCTTGGAGCTAAAGTCATTATGCCCAACACTCTCACCTCGCAGATGGCGTCTTAACCCGCTTCTATTAGCAGACGAGAACTGTACAGAATTCATATCCAAACAAATCAGTTTCTTCCTAGAGACAAATAGACCCTCATAGGTGTCTGCAGGAATACTCTGGGAAACTCTCAAGGCCTTCTTAAGAGGATAGATTATTTCATATCTTTCCCAAAGGAATAAATTTAAAAACCAAGAAAGTATCAGAGCTAAGAGGCGAAATTACTAAAATAGATGAAGAACATGCCAGGCATCCAAGCGAGGCTCTACATAGGAAAAGGCAAGCTCTACATTCAGAGTTCAACCTCCTGACAACTAAAGTAACTGAACAACTAATTTATAAATCAAGACATCACTACTATGAACACGGAGAGAAAGCTAATAAGTTTTTAGTTCAACAAATCCATAAGCAAGAAGTTTGCAATGTAATCCCAGCAATCACCAACACGAACGGAGATGAAATCATTGACCATAAAAACATAATGTACACATTTAGAGACTACTATAAATTCTTATATTGTACTGAATTTAAAGAAGACAACACACAATCTAATACATTTCTGGATACATTACAGATACCACAATAGACACTTTTAGTGCAGAGGAACTCGATAAACCTTTGGCGCTATCAGAAATACTAGATGCTATAAAGTCACTTCAAGGCGGGAAAGCAGCAGGATCTGATGGCTACCCTGCAGAATTTTATAAGAAATTCTCCGCTCAGCTAGCTCCCCTTTTATTAGCAACATTTACAGAAGCTAGAGACAATCAAATTTTACCTCAAACTTTTCACCAAGCATTAATCACCATCTTTCCTTTTTTTTTTTTTTTTTTTTTTTTGGGGAAATTTTATTACAATCCATACAAAGCAATCAAGTTTTTACAAAGAGAAAAATTAAGAACAGATCGATCCCCACCCCTGAGAGAGAGAGCAAGCCAAACGGCGTTAAATTTAAGGCTTGGAGACATACCTAAGTTAATAAATTCTCTGTGCCTTTTGAACTTATTTTAAAATATTACTGATTAGATCCTGCCATGTTTTGAAAAAAGTCTGTACGGATCCTCTAACTGAGTATTTGATTTTTTCCAACTTCAAATAATATAACACATCGGTTTCCCACTGACTTAAAAGAGGAGCGTTTGGGTTCTTCCAGTTTATGAGAATAAGTCTACGTGCCAAAAGTGTAGTGAATGCAATCACAATTTGTTTGTCTTCCTCCGCTTTAAACCCATCTGGAAGAACACCAAACACAGCTGTTAATGGGTTTGGAGGGATTGTAAGTCCAAGGCTATCTGAAAGGTAATTAAAAATGTTTGTCCAGAATAATGTTAATTTGGTGCAGGACCAGAACATGTGACTTAGTGAGGCTGGGACTTGGTTACAACGTTCGCAGGTTGGATCATGCCCTGGGAACATTTTGGAGAGTTTTAGTCGAGACAGATGTGCTCGATATATAATTTTGAGTTGTATAATTGTATGCTTTGCGCATATGGAGCTCGAGTGAATTCTCTGCATTGCTACTTTCCACTCCTTTTCTGATATATTAATTGAAAGATCTTTTTCCCAGTTTCCTCTTGGATCTTTAAAAGGGAGGGATTGTAAAATGATTTTATATATTGTAGAGATGGAGTCTAAATCCTTGAGATTGAGCAATATTTTTTCCAGCATGGATGAGGGTGCAAGATGAGGAAAATCTGGAAGGTTTTGTTTAACAAAGTTTCTGATTTGAAGATAGTGAAAGAAATGTGTAGCTGGAATGTTAAATTTGGAATGTAATTGCTCATAGGATGCAAAGACGTTGTCTATATAAAGATCTCTAAGCAAGTTAATTCCAAATTTTTTCCAAATATTAAAAACTGCATATGTTTGTGAGGGTTGAAAGAGGTGGTTCTCTTGCAGGGGTGCCACAGATAGAAGCTTCTCCGTCTTAAAATACTTTCTACATTGGTTCCAGATTCTAAGTGAGTGGAGCACAATTGGGTTATTAGTGTATTGCCGATAACGTGTGTTTATTGGAGCACAGAGCAAGGAATACAAAGAAGTACTGCAGGAATTTAATTCTATTGCGGACCAAGCCTGTGTATGTTCTTCTATTTGTGTCCAGGTTCTTATCGCCTGTATATTTGCTGCCCAGTAATAAAACTGGAAGTTAGGTAGAGCCATGCCACCTTCTGCCTTTTGTCTTTGTAGGGTCGCTCTTTTGATGCGTGGATGTTTTGAATTCCAAATAAATGAGGTTATTGTCGAATCTAATTGCCTAAAAAATGATTTATTAATGTATATTGGGATGTTTTGAAATAAAAAAGGAGCTTAGGAAGAATATTCATCTTAACAGTGTTAATTCTTCCAGCTAGTGTGAGATGAAGGGTTGACCATCTATGCAAGTCTTGTTTAATTTTTTCCATGCAAACGGCGAAATTTTGTTGATATAGAGCTTTATGTTTACTTGTGATGTTTACCCCTAGGTATTTAAACTGTTCTGCAATGATAAAAGGTAGGGTATCTAATCTAATATTATATGCTTGAGAGTTCACTGGAAAGAGTACACTTTTATTCAGATTAATTCTGAGACCAGAGATCTTTTGAAATTCTGTGAGTGCTGCTAAAACTGCAGGTACAGAATTTTCTGGGTCTGATATATACAGTACCATGTCATCTGCATATAATGAGATTTTCTGTTCCAGTCCTTCTCTGCTAATCCCCTTTATCTGATCAGTATTTCGACAATGTATTGCCAGTGGTTCAATGGCAATCGCAAACAGCAGCGGTGACAAGGGGCATCCTTGTCTAGTGCCACGTTCTAGTTTAAAGTAGTCTGAGCAAATGTTGTTGATGCAAACTGAAGCTTCTGGGTTAGTATACAGTAATTTAATCCATGCACAGATGTTTGGGCCAAACCCAAACTTCTCCAATATAGTAAAAAGGTATTTCCATTCAATCATGTCGAATGCTTTTTCTGCATCTAATGATAATAATATTTCTGGGGTGTTTGATTTAGTTGGTGAGTATATTACATTAAACAGGCGTCGAAGATTGGAAGATAAGTGCCGGCCCCTAATAAATCCAGTTTGGTCTTGTGATATTACCGAGGGGAGCACTTTCTCCACCCTTCTGGCTAAGATTTTAGAGAGTATTTTAACGTTGTTATTCAGAAGTGAAATTGGTCTGTATGATGCACATTGTAATAAGTCCTTATTTTGTTTTGGAAAGACAGTGATTAGTGCTTGGCGAAAGGTTTGTGGAAGAGATTGGTTATCTCTGGCTTCTGTAAATGTTGCTAATAAGAGGGGGGCTAGCTGAGCGGAGAATTTCTTATAAAATTCTGCAGGGTAACCATCAGGGCCTGCTGCTTTCCCGCCTTGGAGTGATTTTATAGCATCTAGTAATTCTGATAACATCAGAGGTTTATCAAGTTCCTCCGCACTAAAAGCGTCTATTTGTGGTGTCTGTAATGTATCCAGAAATGCATTAGATTGTGTATTGTCTTCCTTAAACTCAGTAGTATATAGGGATTTATAGTAGTCTCTGAAAGTGTATATATATTTGGTGATTTTATCTCCGTTCGTACTAGTGATTACCGAGATTGCGTTGCGCACTTCTTGCTTGTGAATTTGTTGAGCTAAAAGCTTATTAGCTTTCTCCCCATGTTCATAGTAATGATGTCTGGATTTGTAAATTAGTTGTTCAGTTTCTTTAGTTGTCAAGAGGTTTAATTCCGAATGTAGAGCCTGCCTATGTAGAGTCTCGCTTGGTAGTCTGGCATGTTCTTCATCTATTTTAGTAATTTCGCTTTTTATATCTGCTACTTTCTTGGCCTCGGATTTATTTCTGTGGGAAAGATATGAGATAATCTGTCCTCTTAAGAAGGCCTTAAGAGTTTCCCAGAGTATTCCTGCAGAGATCTCGGGGGATGTATTTGTCTCTAGAAAGAATTTGATTTGTTTGGATATAAATTCAGTACAATTCTCATCAGCTAATAGAAGCGGGTTGAGGCGCCATCTGCGGGGTGAGTGCATGGGGCTTAGTAATTTTAGCTCCAAGATCATAGGTGCATGGTCAGAAATAACAATAGCATCGTATTTGCAAGATTTAATCTTAAGCAAGAAATTATTGTCTATAAAGAAGTAATCGATCCTTGAGTAACAATGATGTACTGGTGAGTAGAAAGAATATGTTCTTGAATTTGGGTTTAAAAACCTCCAGGGGTCTGATAAGTTGTGATCAGTTATAAACTTTGTAATTATTTTTGCAGTGTTAGATGCCGTTCCCCCTGTGGAGGAGGTCCTATCTAAAAGTGGATTCATAACACAATTAACAAATGAATTTCACTTGTATCATGTGACATATTTATATGTAAGCTTTCAGAAAGAATAGTACATCTCATGATGCAGATAGCATAAAATATGAACAACATTGACTTTATATTTTTAAAATATGAATTACTTGAGTATGATTCTTTTTCTTAAGCGGTTAATTCCCTATAATAAGGAAATACAGAATATTCCAGTTTTACTCA
>JANRMT010062813.1:56430850-56448231 GCA_026402145.1 Polypterus bichir lapradei
ACAGACAGACAGACACCAGAATGTCCAAAACACACACGTTTATTAATACACAGCACCACAATGCCTTTTCACCAACAGTCTTGTCTCTTTTCTTTCTCTTTCTCTGACCTTCACTCCCCTCCTCACAAGCTCCGTCTCCTTTACTGGAGGGAGGCGGCCCCTTTTATAATGACCCAGATGGGCTCTAGGTGCTCCGTCTGAGGACACTTCCTGGTGTGGCGGAAGTGTCAGGAGAGCACCCAGAAGCACTCCGGGTGCCCCTGGGATTTCCTCCGGCAGCACTTCCTGGTGTGACGGAAGTGTTGCCATCCTGGGTTCCATAACCGGCCGGGCGCCCCCTGGCGGTGGCCATGTCCTCCCATAGGGATGAGCTTCCCAGCTCCGTTCCAGTGGCCCCCAAGCAGACCCGAGCGGCTGCCCTCTCGTGGCCCAGGGGAGGTATTGTCCCTCTCGTGGACTTCCCAGGCATCCCGGCTGGGTAGGGTCCCCAGCCGTCTGGCACAAAATGTATGTGTATATATATATATATATATATATATATATATGTGTGTGTATATATATATATATCCATTTTCTAACCCACTGAATCCAAACACAGGGTCACGGGGGTCTGCTGGAGCCAATCCCAGCCAACACAGGGCACAAGGCAGGAACCAATCCTGGGCAGGGTGCCAACCCACCGCAGCTATATATATATATATATATATATATATATATATATAAAGAGAGAGAGAGAGAGAGAGAGATGGAACAAAGAAACACAGCACTTACCTGAAATAACAATATGCAAACAAGAGTAACACAAAAACAAAACACTAAAACAAACCCAACAAGAATACATTAAGGACTGTGAACATGAACAACAGGCATCCTGAAATCTATACATCTAGAAAGATAGAACATTGGAACAATCTAGATAAGACAATGCCATTTAGCCCAACAAAGTTCACCAGCCCTATCCACTTAATTCTTCTAAAAGAACATCAAGTCTAGTTTTGAAAGTCCCTAAAGTTCTACTGTCTACCACATTACTTGGTAGCTTATTCCAAGTGTCTATGGTTCTCTGTTTAAAAATACTTTGTAATATATTTGTGAGAAATTTACCCTTAGCAAGTTACCAACTGTGTCACTGTGCTCAGACTTGATCCACCGTACTAATTCCCTTCATAATTTTAAACACTTCACTCATGTCTCATCCTAATCTTTTTTTGCTTAAACTGGAAACGCTAAGCTCTTTTATTCTTTCCTCATAATTCATAGACAGATAGATATGGAGAGTATATACAATATATACAGATATATAAATATGGTTATCATAACAGCAATCACCATGTTTAGTTGACCAGTGTAGCACACTCTGCTCTGCCATTCCTAGTGGCCCATTGACACAGACTTCCAGCCAGACTTCTTTTAAATATTTGTACACCAGACATAAAGAAACAGTCATTAGAGAATGTGTTTCTAGTGAATTTGATAGTGGTCAGGCATTTAGGTAAGACTTTCACTGTACTCTGTACAATATATTTACTACTATTATAACTGCTTAATTTTGTATGTTCCAATGAATAAAGTCATTCATAAACATAACTTCTGTGTAAAAGAAATGGGAACTCCTTAGAGAAATTAGAAAGTAAGAGATGTCAACCAATGTGAACACTTTCAATTTGTAAATAATAATATGTACTAGTAACTTGCTTATGGGTTATTATTTTTAATTTGTAAACAAACTTAATTGCACAAATATGCTGGCGCAATTGTGCCATATGTTTTGATCACTCCAATATCCTAGTCTGTTTTCCAACACTGAACATTTGTTCTCTCCATGGATTCTGACAGTTTCTAAATATCCCAGCAATAAGCAATAACCCTCATTTTTCTAATGCTGCTTCTTGTTATCCCAATAAATGCAGTACCATCAACACAAACCCCAGTTTCAGCCTCACTTTAACTTTCTGAGCCTGGCCTGACCATGCAGAATATCAGAACAAAAGTCCAGGGAAATAAATCTTGACTGAGTAACAGAAAGAGCACTCATAACTACTAACAAACTGCAAATAAACATTCAAAGACACAAAATGAAAAATGATCATGTATATCATGGTAAATAAGTGTTTAGGGTTTCTACATTTAAATAAAGTTACTGAAATCAGTGCTAAGAAGGAGGAGGAAAATGAATTTCTCAAATTAAATAGATATTTGAAACATGAGTTTTGACAGAATTTCATTACAGGAAAATATATAAACAATACACTGATGGATGTATAAAAAGGGTAAAGAAAAAGCAGCAACATGTTAAAAAGACTGATTTGACTACGCATTACATAAATTACCTTCCCATGCATTTTGAAAATGATTGGATTCATAACCAAGTATGAACTTTGGATAAGGTGGTTAGACATTAATTTTGAGTTTGTTTATGCAGAGCATGCTGCTCGAGTATTAGTAGCAGAGATATTCTGGGCATTAAGTTTTTTGAAATTGTTGTGAAAACAATGAAATGCTGAAGTGGTCTGTTGCTTAAATCAACACCCTAGCCTACTAACAGAAATCTGGCTTTTCACAGAATAATAGCTCTTTGTTTAAATAATTGAGAGCATCGAACTTTGATAAAAAATCTTGCTTGCACTTCGCCTCTGTTTTTTTGTGTTACACAGTACATGGTCAGTATTGCACGGGTCTCGCTTTCAGAGCTCTTCCTAGCGGGCTCATTCTCCTGTTTTGTAAAATGTGCGCACCTTTGTTTTCTTTCAGTCTCCATTTCTTTATTACACCTGCAGAATAAAGCAGGCGTTAACAGCCACATTTGTAAAGAGTTGCAGCAGCAGTAACAGATTTTTTATTTAAACTACAGTCTCAATCAGGAGCCTAATTCTCATTGGCAAGTATGTGTCTCATGTTCTTGTATTTACTGGCTTGTAAAACACTTTAAAGCAGTGGTTCCCAACCTTTTCTATGCCCTGCACCCCTAAAAACTATTTGATTCATGTTCTCACCCCCTACAAAAATAAAATCACATTTGAAGATGAAGAAATCAAATTTCTAACATTTGAACCACAAATTGAACCACATACGTATACTGCGGGTGAACAAACTGAACTGCAATTTACCTTTATAAATCTCAATAATCTGATAAATGTGTCCCGTGAGAAGCTTAGACACTTGATTGACAATGCACGGTGAGGGTTTCCCACAAAGGAATGCCAATGCTGCAAGGAAATGACACGTGATCAACAAATCGAGATTTGGGGGACTGGAGACCCCAGTAAAGCAACACAGTTGACATGTTTTGTCACCCAACACCACCTGCACTGCAGTTTAAAAAACAGATGCACCGCACAGTTGAAATTGCTACGCTACTGCCAGGAGCACCAAGAGGAAAGATGGGTTGAATGTAAGTGGCATGTGTTGCATGCAATTCAGTCCCCTTTGTCCCCCTCTAGCAAAAATATCAATCAAACCTCAAAATCAGTGAAGTTTCTCGATCAGGGCTTGCACAGAAATCAAGACTAGACTTCACACTTCTCTACATATTATTGCAAGGTCCAAATTCAATTCTTAAAAAAAATGATTAGCCTTTACAAATGCTCCACCTGCTGCAAGGAACCCATGAGAGTGTTCATTTGTGCAGCTCATTCACAGATGTCAATTGTGTGCACAATGCTTGATTCTTTTCATATCACAGAACAGGAGCACTAATAGGTGACCTACAAATGGCAGCACACTGTAAGACACCTACTGCACCACGAATAGTCGGAAGAGCAACTCACTCAGTTTCAGTAAATCACAATGCAGCCTTCCTCTACTGGCACACCCCTTGAAATGCCATCTTGCAGCCCAGGTTGAGAACCCCTGAGTTAAAGCCTACAAGTTGTATTCTGACTTGATCCACAGCAATGCAATTTCTGTTTTATAGTATTTGCTTTATATTTCTTTTAGAGCAACGACATTTTCCTCGCACAGTCTACTTTGCAGAATATGCATATACAGTACTTACAGCTAATATAGTTTTTGAGATTTTTCAAAGCAGAACTCTGAGAAAACGCCAAGGAGGCAGATCGCAGCTTGTTAATGAATTATATTGCATCAAATACATTCATGAGAAGGAAAAAGCATACCGAGTCCCTATACATTCACAAGATTGACTTAAAACCAGAAATATTTGGTGAAGTTTGGAAACTAGTATAATACAAGAATAGGAATAGGACTGCAAAAACTGGTTGAAATTGAAATCTGTGGCTACTGAATTGAATCGGGTATGGCAAGAGTGCATATAGATTCTGCCCAGATCTTGAGCTGCATTTCTTATTACGGCATTGACATTTTGATCGAATATTTAAATAATCTCTCCCTGGTGAAAGGATTGTGAGCAAGTTTAAGCCCCAAAACTATACATATGTTCTCAGTTTTCTCTAAAAGAGTCCATTTACTTGTCCGTGATAGCATAGGGTTTACTAATGATTGAGTTGGTCTTGTATTAATACCAAGACATCGATGAAGATCTCAGCCTTACTATGTTTTCACTATCTCCCAGGAACCAGGGAGAAGTAAGCTTAGCTTCCATCACATTTTCTCCTGAAAGTTCCTGGAATCAGCTGTGAAATTTCTTCCCGCGTTTGATTCCTGCTCTTTATGCAGAAATGGTGCCAACCTTGTAACTCCACGGTGATGCTGAAGAAACACTGCAGCCCCTAAATTAGTTTACAGCCTATGCTGCCATGCAGAGAACTAGCCAGTACCACTTCAAAACACTCTATTTTAATTGTCTACATTTACTTTATTTTGTGCAAGTCTTTTAATGTAAATATTTTGGAATAGAGACACTGCCAATGTTCACATAAATTGGGAAACTTCAGATCAAAACTAAAAGCTGTTTATAAGAGAATATAAAAGACATTGGTAGAAATGGGCATTTTCTGCTCCAACAGCTGTGTAGAATAATAAAAAAAAACTTACACAACAACATAAACAAGGAGGAATTTCACAAAAAAAGGAATAATAATAAGGCAGTTCTTTTTTGAGGTAATTGATACTGCTTAAATTTGATGTACTTTATCTACAAGTAACATCTCCAGTTTGTAAGACCCCTGGGAGCAGCACTTCAGCTATAGGTTCCTGCGGCTAGGAGAATGCAGCAAACCTGGAAATCCACCCATCCATTTTAAGATTTGCTTATCACTTCATGGTCACAGTGAGAAAATAAACATCGTGCCAGCATATGACACAAAATGGGGGGTCAACCATGGAAGGATCTTGAAATGATGTTTTAAATCTTTAATGCAGGATGCAGCACTCTTGCCACTTTATTTGTTTATTGCTGAATACCTCACCATTCACATGCAGTGTGAGGACCTTGATGAAAAAGTAGTCTTCTCATCTTGTAGTTTGTATCTTTGCCGTGTCTCATTAGAATAAGAATACAATTCAGAACACGCTAAATATCTGAATTGGTTCTGACAGACAACTGTCTTGGGCATGTCAATTTGGTTTCAATTGCTTTCTTGTGTAAGTGCAATCATTATTTAAAGATACAACGAACAAGTTTGAGAACGCCACCTCGAGACGTCTTTACTCTCTCGCAATAATAGAAAAGTACCGTTTGAAAAAGGCACTGTTTTGCTACATCCTTCAGAGATTTTCTCTGAAAAACTTTGTTCAAGAACCTCCATCAATGTGAGAGTTACCATTTCTGCTTTAACATTCTCACATAGACATTACTGTGCCATTTTGTGCCAGTTTCTTTTGCTTTTACTTAGTTTCTTTGTTCCCAAGTGTATTCTTTCCAATTGTTAATGTCTGCCCTTTTCATGTACCTCCCAGTGCTATATTAAGGTCTTTTCTTTTATCATTTCAATCTTATTTTACCACAAGAATGGCAGTTTGAAACCGTACTGTAATCTTATTTACTCTTTCAAGTGCCTTGTGACGGCTTGTACCCTGCCAAAATAAAGATTAACTTATTGAATGATGTAATAATGTGATTATGGAATAACTGTCTATTCTAACCATTCCACATCTGTAAAGCTATGTGCTTTGTGGAAGCTGCAGACGTAAAGGAAGCAGCGAAATAAAAAATTCTGCACTTCAGAAAATGCTAAGAAGGAAATGTGGGCACACAACATCATCTGAGTAAGTTATGTGGAGCTGCTCTTTATTCTGCAATATAATGACCGTACACTGGCATGGGTGGCACAGTGGTTAATTGCTGGTGCCTCACAGATCCAGTATCATGGATTTCAACCATGCACCCGCTTGTTGTCTCTCTGTGCCCGAATACTCACCCAGTATTAATATTGCTTTTTTTGCCAGGTACTCGGATTTTCATCCCACATACCCAAAGTTATGCAAGTCAAGCTGCCTGGCACCTCTAAGTTGGCCCTGTGTGGGTACGGGCCCAGTGATGGGTGATGTCCTGCAGGGCCCTAAATAGGATCAAGCAGGTTCTACAATAGTTTGTTAACATTCTGGCATACATTAATTCAATACTGCAAAATGAGCAATGCAGCAATAAGAGAATGTGCCATAATGAAACAAATTACTCAAAGAAACAAATGTGCAACCACGTATCAATGCAGGATGTCCAAAACACTAATGACTTTTTGCATGTTTTGTTCTCAATTTGTTACGCAGCAGGTACACCTTTCGGCCTTACTTCGCATAAACAAACTGTTGCAGTTTTTAACTGCAGTTGTTGCCAAGGAAAGAATAATAAGGACGAGGAAGAGCGAGACAGACCTGAAGAATACCATAAACATTCCTCCACTCATTGCAAAGGTTTCATTTCAAACCGTTTGTCCACAAATCTTATGTTAAATGGAAGAGTGCTGAATTCTAAGCTCACCAGAGGCAAAGAAAATAATTCTGCGTGACTTTTTCAGTAACCGAAAATCACTGCCATTCCCCCTTATCAGAAAAAGAACGAAGAACTCCGAGAATATGCCTCAAAATGTGCCAATATTCGTGTTTGAGATTTTAAAAAGATTTAGCTGACTGTTCTGACTATTCAACCTTACCTCGTCCTCTAACAGTGCTGGAAGAGGCTCGAAATCGCAGTACTCTTCGCCTTCGTCCTCGCCCATCTCGTCAAGATAAGAAGCCACTGCAGTTTCAAAGGTCCCCATATCTAAAAACAGGCATATGCAAAACCGAGCTCAGTGATATGATTTCCTTGGGCACATTTCATACTGCAGTGCCCCGGCTTTCACAACGCAACATGACTCCCCCCACCACCTACCCTTAGCAACAGTCAGATCGGGACTGATTACATGCTTGATCGGCTCAAAGGATACCGAAAGACAGAGAAGACTTTTTTTAGGAAGAGCGCTTCGCATTTGGAGGTTGACTGCAGTTTGTCTCCCAGTACGGCGCAGGCATTTCGTATACTGCGGAAAAATGTCCCGTGCCTATTTCGCTTTTAAAAGTCTTCGAAGATTTGCATTCTCTTTTTGTGTATGTGTACAATATGTACCGGATTGCTCAAGAGTTTGATAGCTACAGCGCTGCCATGACAACAGTCGGCGCACCTCCACGGAAATCCACGAAGATGACGGCGCTAAGTACTCGTCTCTGTGCGCGTGTCCGAGCCGAGCGCGTTCGCGTCGGAGCAAAGCGGCACTGAGACGCGCTAAGAGATTCCCCAGTTTGTCAGCCCGCCGCTAGAATCAAGTAACGAGAATTGAGTCCCGACTTTATAAAAGCAGGGAAAACAGGACACTCTTGCTCATTCAGGGTAGAGGTAAATTTGATTTAAAGAAAATGAACTTTAGGTGAATGAATGCAATTTTAGAGATAAAGCAGCGAATTGGGCTGTTGGGGACGTGGTCGTAATTGCATTAGAAGAGATGTGATCACAACACGAGCAAAATGTCCGGTATGTGGACCGGAGCAGTACACACTTCTGCAAAATTATTCCCGTTCCTGAACACAAGAAAAAAATAGAATTGGAATGTTTCCATCATGTTATGTTTAAGTACAAAATTGAAAAGAAATGTACTGTCATTAAAATTTAACAAACTTCTCCAATATTGTTCTAAATCAATTTTACATGAAAATATTTATTGAATTTACTGTTTTTAAGCAAGTATATATAAAGAAAACACCCATACGTATTCTTTGGCGTACATATAGCTACTTTAGTTTTTATCACTTCTTAGTTTATTATTCATTTGTATGTGTACTTTTTCTAGTGCATCTCTATGAACCATCCAGCAGTATTCTGCCATCACACACTGACATCCCATCATCGCTGATATTCTGATGGAATCTTTCACCCTGTTCATTATTCACTGCTCCAAGATTTTCAGGGAAAATCCCCAGATGCAAATCCAAAAAGTGAACCTTTGAGACTCATGGTACAACCAAAATGTAACCAATGCATTTTTCAAAATTAATTTTATAAATTGGATCTTTATTGCTACCTACAATCTTAAAAATTACTAATTTGAATGCCCTTCTAGGCTGTTCATCACACCATCAAATTCGGCCTCAGAAAAGAGTTTTCTAATATCAATTTCAACTTAACGTTTGTCACAAATACATAAAACAGGCTCAATCTTTTGATAGGGCTTTGTAAAATTGCTTCATTAAATCAAAGTTAAAGTAAAATGGTGGTAGCAGCCGGTCTCTAGCTTTTGATTGAATCAGGGTCTTAATCCCACTTTATTGGTGTCTAAGTATAAAGGTACAGTGTATGTGGTGGGGTACCACTTGGGGTTACAAGGACACTGATGTTCAAAAATGACCTTGAGAAGCAGGGGGGTGGAGAGTACCCCCATTTCAATCTGGAGGATGTTGATATTCACATACTGTATATATCACATATCATACATAATCACATATATAACATAGGTGTGGGGGGGGGCTCCCTTGGGGTTTCAAAGTTGTTAATATTTTCCTTTAACACGGAGGAGCCAATGGTTGGTGTCCTTTGTTGTTTCGACTGCATTTAAATACATATAAAAGAGTGAAGTAGGGGTTTTAACCTTCATAATTAAACGAGGACAAGTTGAATCCAGTGATGCTTTTGGTGGCAAGCTGTTGCTTTTTTCTAGCTGGCCATTCCTTTGGAACTAAGTGTCAATTTTTGGCCTTGCCGTCCTACTTATGGTACTAAAAAAACATGGGAATTGTGTATGCCCTGACTTGCTAACCCAATAAAATACACAGAAATTTGTTTTGTGAAAAATGAAGAAAAAATATTTTAATTTTAGAAATCAGCACTCAAAAATATATAAATTTTTTTTTTCGATGTATAAATGTGTTATTTTTATCTAGAGATAAATCAGAATGATTTTAAGTAAATATAGCTTAAAGGAAAATTTTTCCATTTACAAGGTGATTCCCTTCACGTTGTTTGGAAGTTGTCAGGACTGCTTAAGCAGTAAAACCAAATGTAGAAGTAGTGTAATACACAGAGTTTGTAATAGCTGTTGTGTATACTGCTGGTCACAATCTTGGATGTAGGCTTAATTAGAATAACTGAACTAAAATACGCTGTATTAAAAAAAAAATCATTAACTTATGCATATGTGTTTCTTGGGTATGTGTGCCAGATCTGCCAACTTAAGACCCTGGGCTTACTGCTAAGGTGAATACAGACAAGTACAAATGGTGAGCTCTGATTTAGGTAGTGCAAAGTAAATCAAAAAGAGCTGCTTTGTAACAAATTATACTTTGATTAAACAAAATACATTTATTACAATTATTCTAATTCAACAAATTCTTAAAATCTTTTCATACTAAAATAATGGCATACTAAAGTAATGGCAGACACTAAGGAGACAGCAAAAATAATTCACAAACATTTGGAAAATGCAGTTTAACACAGAAAAGTGCAAAGTGCTGCTTGTGGGCAAAAGGAACGTCAATTATAAATGCAAGATTAGAGTCACTATCATCCAGGAAGCAACCTCAGAATAGGATTTAGGGGTTTGTGTTAACACAACATTTTCATCATCTAAGCATTGTACAACATCAGTTCAAAAGGCAAATGAAATAAAAGGTTATATTGTAAAAAATGTTAAATATCAATTAAGGAAAATTATGCTTAAAGTATATAATGCACTATTGAGACCACTTCTGGAGTATTCTGGTCAGCACACTACAAGAACAATATAGCAGAACTTGAAGCTGAGCAGAGGCGAACGACCAAGTGCATCCCAGGACTTAAAGACATGTGCTACTCTGACAGACTCAGAGAATTAAACCTGTTTATTCTCGAGCAGAGAAGACTGTGTGGGGACCTAATCCAGGTCTTCAGAACTTTCAAAGGCATTGATAAAGTAGATCCAGCAACATTCTTTCAATTAAACGGTGAATCAAGTACTCGAGGACATCAGTGGAAATTAAGGGGAAGTTCATTTTAAACTGAAGTCAGAAAGCTCTTCTTTAAGAGTTGTGGGACTTTGGAACAAACTACCAAGACACGAGGTTAAAGCAGAAGCCTTGACAATTTTTAAGAAGAATCAGGATGAGATGTTGGGACAGCTTAGCTATTAGCTAAAGTAACAAGCTTGATGGACTGAATGGTTTTCTCTCATTTGTCAAATTTCTTATGTTTTATAGCCTTATAAAATGTACTTCCACTTATAAGATCACTCCACACAGTATATATTAATTACAACTGCAGTAAAGTTATATTAAAATCCAAAATGACATGCAACAAAAACACAAAATATTATGTTGTAGGAGAAAAAAACAAAACATTCATTTCATCCAAACAAAAAAAACACCCATATAACATACATCTGTTGTATATTTTTAAATACTAATTAACTTTGTAAAGTCACAACAATTCTAACTGCAAAATCCAAACTTCCAAGCTCCACTCCCTTGCCCCACTGTGGGTGCTATGTGACACACAATAATAACAAAGGCAAATAATGATGAATCCAACAGAATATCACAAATGTTGGACAACAGGCAAATAAATGGCAACAACAACCAGTACAAGGTGCCAGTATATGGCATAAGGAAGTGGAATAGAATTGGAAACTGTTAAAAAATTTTTTACAGTTAATAAATAGTGATATAAATACAGTATCATGAGCATCATCAACATCATCAAAAGGAAAACCTTACTAAAATAATAGATGTCTTGTGTAAAATAAAGACAAAAACATTGTCAAAGGTTTTCGGGAGATCCCCCATATACTGTCACACAAGCAAAGGAACTGACATCTTTACAGACAGAACGAGTTCAAATCGGAAATGACACAAGAGAAAATAATGGCGGTATATAATAGACTTTGCAGGAAGTGATGTTATGAAGAGGTGGGATTTTGAGGACTGGAACCAGAAATGATGTTACTGGGTGGATTCTTCAGTTGTTCTGTCAGGAGAGAGGAAAAAGAGAGTTAGAAGGCAGCACCAACCGCTGGTTTGGTGGGTAACTACCTCAATTTGAGCCTGTAAACTGTCTCCCAAAGCTGGATATAAACCTGACAACATAATGATGGTGGTATTTACTGCAATGGTTAAATAAGCTTATCATTCACAGCAAAAAGCCTGATTTTTGAGCCGTGACTATCGGGAAAGCCAGACTAAAAAGTTTAATAAAGGGTATGGTTTTTAGGATAGGATTCATGTTTTCAGACTACAATGTAAAAAGCATTAAAAAGAGTATGTAAATGTTACATTGGTCTATTAATGAGATTTCTTAACAAAAATCTGGCAGTAGCTTCTTTGGTGGGGTAGTGCAGGTAAAACAAGAAAAGCTGTCTGGCCTTAGTGCTCATTTACTTGATGGACTTAACAAAGAGGGAGTCGAGCACATCATCCTCAGAATAGGAAAATAGTAACTCACATCATCCTTGGAGTACACAGATAACAAGCAACACTAGCCTTAGGACACAAAACTAACAAGCTAGGGATATGGAAGAGAGCAATGTCAAGATACCAAAAGGAGGAAAAGACAATGGGCTACTTATGCTTTATCTGGTTGTTAACAGGAACAATATTTTATCCAATGTAAACAATGCTTTAATACTAATTACTGTAAACCAGAACAATACAACAATTTTGAGCCTATTTAATAGGAGTGGAGACACATGCAGCAGCAGTGAGACTCAGAGCATCATTTTCACTTGCCTAAAGCCTTCAGGACTGTAAGACCAAGCTCAACCATGATCCAGGATGGACAGAGACAGATTAAAAGGTCTATGCTGTTGAGCCATATTGAGTACCTGTGCCTCCCTTCATTACTGTATATCCTTCTGGAAAATGTATTGAAACACTTAAAAGCTTTGCAAAAGATGCAGTTGATTTGATGAGCCTAAATAAAAGGACTAATCCATGATTATACAGGTGAGAATCGCGATTGGGCCATTCGAAAATGGTAATAATTAGTTGGGGACCTGAAAAACATATACAACCATCACTAGCCCGCTCTAAAGAACAGCAATTACAACCATCTTTATAGACTGTCAATAATGCATGGGCTTGAGAGGACTTGTAGAAACTGGCTAACAACAATTACAACAAATTACAATACTAAGCACACGTATCCCATACACAGTGCTGGTACTACATTATTTTGTGCCCTAGGCCAAGCTTTTTAGTGCACCAACTGACTTTTCGGTAGCTAACCCATGCAGTTATGTCCTCTCCCATCAGCAGCCAGATTTAGAGCGTGGGGACCCAAAGGGATGGGGTCAATTTCCCTCACTGAGTGCCTTCTTCGTGCTGTGGTAGGAATAAGAGGGGAAAAATTTTAGAACCAGCACCCACTATCAACCGAAAAGATACAACACTGATTGTGGGGAGCCTGGAGAATGGTTAACAAATGCTCATGGCGGACAGTGTGAATTTGTCTGTGGAAACATATGTACAATGATAACTTCAGAAAAAAAATGTACCTATATTTTTCAAACAAGTTGCATCATGTTTGTTTTGCCACAAGCTCAAGGCCTACTGATTTCGATCCAATACTCATCTCTATATCAGTTTGACATACAGTATGTCCAACGGTAACTGCTGCAGAAACTGTTTAATCTAAGCAGGATTTAATCATAGGAGCAGACCTATTAATTTGCAAAATATTTGCATAAGCAGTTTTTGAGATATGCAATTTAAATATACTGTATGTATATACACACACAGAGGGACATGCATGAGTGCACTCACAGACACACAAACACAAAGAAATTTATAAGTGAAGATGGCCAACAGCTTGTTTGCCCTACCAGAGTAAATACTGGATGAAGAACAGAAACAAATGAACATCTGTACATAGGTACAAAGCCACCATTATACTAATCTATCTATGCATTCTGCTTACTTTATTTGATTCAATGTATCTAGTTTCAAATTTAATACATTTACATTGTTCACTTCATTCAATACAAGTTAATGTGCTTTATTGGGTACTATTTTACAGTTCAATCAATTGAATTATACTGTAAAATCTTCTGTTGAGTGAATTCTTGTGGTATCACTAAAGGGACATTCATATGGAAGTACTTTGTGCACCATTACAAACCTATTTTCTGTAGTTATGGTAATGCCAGAGACTTTTTCAATATTATTTCAATGAAAAAGTTAAGTGGTACATGCAGCACAGGAGAAATAAATGCTCTGCTTTGAAATAATAAGAAGTAGGTAGAAAAGTATGAATGCAACAGTTACTATTCTAGATTATCTAGGTCTGATTGTTAAGTGTTAATGCATATCTACTAATGGTGGGCACCATTATGGAGCAGTAAGAAATTTAACCACAACGAGAGAGAGGACCCCTAAACCTCCTCCGCTCCCTAACACAAGGCTGTTTAGCTAGAAAACCAGCCAGACAATACAAGGAAGCAGAGCCTCTTATTACTGACAGTTGTTTCACAAGAGGATCACTATTTATGTCCTTATTAATAGAATGTAATAAGGATTACACAGCACACATTAGAAATTAATTACTGTATTTAAAAACTTTTGGAAAAATTTTCATTCATTCATAGCTTCACTGTAATTAAATAACTTATTTAATTATGTGACTGTAGAAATGTCAATTATTTTCATGGAGAAATAAAACTAAGTAAGTAGCATATCAAAAAATCATATTATGTTTTCAAATTCCATCTACTGATGACAACATACAAGGAGAAATAAAAAGAATTGTTCCAAGTGTTAAACCCCAAGAGACGCTGTGCCCAACTTCAGGAAGGCTTTTGGTGCTGTTTTAAATCTGTCACTGAACAAGTAAGATGGTTGACATATTGCTTTTACTATATTTTGACATACTGCATTGCTTTTTCATATTAAACATGTGGAGAGACTGCATCATTCTGCAGTATTCATGAAAGCACAGCCACTGAATTCTGTGTATAAAACAGTGTGCTGGCACAGCGAAGGATAACCCAGTCACACTAATTGCTGTCTCCACATCTATGCTTCTCTCACAGAAATATAGAAGACACAGAGCCAAACATAGAATAAGAAAATAAATACCAGGTTACTTTATTAAGAGTACTGTGCAGTTGTAGAATATAAATATGATCTGAATTTTCAAGAAACTAATTTGTATGGACAAATAAGGTATAATCTATCTATCTATCTATCTATCTATCTATCTATCTATCTATCTATCTATCTATCTATCTATCTATCTATCTTTCTGTCTCTTGGAGTACTTCACTTATCACGCACATTTTCCTTTTTAAATACACAGTATTGCAGTATCTCGTGTGCACACATATTAATTAAAGGGGAAAGAATTATAAAAACATTTTTTCTCTTTTTTATAATGCTTCTCAGTTAGTACTACAGTATATACTAATTAGTCAATGAAGTGTTTGTAGAAGTGAGGCTTCAGAATAAACATGTATTCTAAAATATCCCTAAAAAGACAAGAGAAAAATGTACTGGTGCAGAATTAGCCAATCATTCAGAGCTCTTTGGTTGACTGTCAAATACTTAAAGGGGCAAAGGAAGGTCATGTGAAATGGTTGAGTATGTGGGACATAAATACTTTTATGTAGTTTTTCTGTCAAACATAATGAATTTAAAATGTAAAAAGTGTGAAGGGCATCCTGACCATTTTATAATGTTTTTCTTTGGTTAATAAGATTAAGGTTTATCTTTTGCTAATATTAGTGTTGTTTCGTTTGGTAGCCAGATAGTGCCTAACTAATGCATTTCCACAGAACATGTGTTGGTAGTGGCAGAGCAGGGTCAGCGCTGCTGCCAGATCAAATGTCCTGTGCTCTTCTCAACATGTGCTTCAGTTAATTGTTACAACACCTAATCCTTGCTATAATATTAAGGTAGAAATTTTCAACAAAAAAGTTACCATTGTTTTATGTTGTAGTTGAGTTATCACTTACCCTTATATTGCATACTGATATTTTATTTGCACTGAATAATATGAAGAATCAATGACTATTATTAAGTAATTGTATATAAAGCAGTACTGATTAAAACCATTTCAAATGCAATTACTTTGATATGACAAATCCCATATCTGTAGCTGCTTCTGGACCCAGTGGATGTTAATTCTGAGTGTGCAATAAATTCAAAATGTATTTACATGAAATTATCAGCAGGATTCTGGTTTCCTACTGTCTACCTCTCACAGGAGATCATTATAATGGTTCTTCTGTTCTCATTAAATTCAATTACTTTTAAAATGGTTCACTTAATGTCACCCATAAGCAATGCAGTGCAAAGAGGAGGGAGTTGTTAAAAGGGCAAAGAAGTTGTGGTTACACTATTATTAAACTTATTAAGAAAATTAGGAAGGTCTCACCATTACATTGGCGTGTTAGCAGAAATTTAGTTTGGTAACGTAGTCAAGCAGAGGTCAGATGAGGAAATAAACCGTTATGGCTCTTTGTATGGTTAAATATGAATATTATGGCATATGGTAAATTTGAAAAGAGTACTATACATTTTAATAATATCCTTTATATCTGACCAAATTTATTGTTAAAACAGTGATAAACATAATGAAAAGTTACAAACAACTTTAGCCAGGGTACCTACAACAGCAACTCATGAAATAATATTTAAAAGCTCTATACCCAAATTAAGAAATGAGAATAATTACTCAAAATTAAAAATGTAACCAAAATAGCAATATCACAAAATCAAACGGTCTGAAGCACAGTATAAAATAAACATTCTATCATCATTAACATTAAAATGAACCTCTTCAATATGCATATAAAATTGTAATTATATATAACTATAAATATATAAAATTATAAATATTGTAAAACAAGAAGCAGACACAAAAAAGGTTTGGGCATTAATATCTCCTAAAATAATAAAAATTAACAAAAATAAATAATCTTTTTACAACTTGAGCAAACATCTAGGAGTTCAATAGTGAAATGACTCCAAGATGGCTGAACTGCTGGTCATATGTGTTCCAGGCAGGAAGAGGCAGGTCCAAGAGGGCAGGAAGAAGTGATGTCAGAGATGGAACAGTCGTCAATCTTCCATTCTGCAGTGGGAGGAACTGAGAAAGCATTAGCACACAGTGTCAACCCTTGGTGAGATGGTAGAATTATAGTCATTGGAGCGCCTAAATGGAACCTCAAGCAACATGTGTGTGACAATATACAATTATTTTCTAATATAAATAAACAAATTATAACATTGTTCTTTTATTTATAGACCTATTCATTAAAAAACAGTAAAAGTGTTTTCTGTTAGGATTTGCATTTTTATGAATAAAATATAAGAAAAAGTAAATGGGGACAGGAGGTCAGAAATTTTTGGGAAATAAAAGTGCTATAGTATTTTCATATTATGTCCACTATTATTAGATACATTCAGTGTTTTAATATACCATCATTGTGACTCTAAGGCAATACAGTAATCTATACTAATAAACGGCAAAGCCCTCACTCACTCACTCACTCACTCACTCACTCACTGACTGACTGACTGACTCATCACTAATTCTCCAACTTCCCGTGTAGGTAGAAGGCTGAAATTTGGCAGGCTTATTCCTTACAGCTTCCTTACAAAAGTTGGGCAGGTTTCATTTCGAAATTCTACGTGTAATGGTCATAACTGGAAGGTATTTTTCTCCATTTACTGTAATGGAGTTGAGCTTGACCGCCGTGGGGGCGGAGTTTCGTGTGACATCATTACGCCGCCCACGTAATCACGTGAACTGACTGTCAACGCACTATGTAGAAAACCAGGAAGAGCTCCAAAATACGCTGAACAAAACATGCATTATATAATTGAGAAGGCAGCGAAACATTAAGAAGCGAGCGAGTGACATACTACCATATTCATCAGTACAGCTACTTCGGAAACAAAGCGAGGTATAAACCTAAACTTTAAATTAACTTAATAGACAGGCTGCCGCTGGTGCTTTTCGTGCCCACGGGTAATGCGGGATACAAGTTTAATGAGAGGACGCAGGATATAAACGAGAGTTTTGA
>JANRMT010062813.1:56463231-56553606 GCA_026402145.1 Polypterus bichir lapradei
GATATTTTAGACTTCCATCATTGTGAACTAAAAATATGACCTTTGAGGTCCAGTGCAAATTGCAAATCATTGAGGCTGTCTGCAATTTTTGCTTTGCCTTCTAAAGCCAGATCCAAAAGCTGATAACACTCAAATATGCAATCTGATATAGTGCATGGCTGGCACCCTCTCCAGAGATAACATTGATGCTGGCTACAAGGACTAAAAAAAATTTCCTCTTCAGCACAGTGGATTAGATCACTTCTGTGTCCACTCTGTAGTGGAACTGTGAAGAAGAAGAAGGCCATTGTTTGATATCCATGCATCTTGTATCCTATTTTTTTTAATCTAATAAGAACCATTACCGTAATCTTCAATTAATCTGCCTACTAATGAAAATGTTTCATTGTGTAATTAAGATAAAAGTATGAAAAGGACATCAGAATGCTAATTTTCACTTGAAAGTAACATGTATGAACAGCATTCCAACAGCGGTGAGGTTTCTATGCTAAAAAAAATCTGTCTATTGAAAGCTCAGGTTATGGAGTGGATCAATGAATTCTGCAAGTAAAAGGGGAAAAACAGGCTTGTTTTTGAAAAACAACCAGGAGATGACACAAGATCAAAGCAAAACCAGAACTCGAAAACCAAGAGGACGATTCATCGGGATATCAACGATCACCGCAATGTTTACCGCAATAACTACGACATTCGGAGAGGACCTACATGAGATATAGAGCAATATAATGAAGATCACAAAGGATATAAGGAAAAATATAAAGGACATAAACATGACAAATGAGAAACTGTTTCAGGATCTTAAAGACTTGGTGGAAACGACTAAGTAGTCTTTTGAGGCAACCTTTGAAGGTATGCTAGAAAAAATACGGAAAATGTGAGTAAGTTTGAAAATAAATTTACAACACTTGATGCTCAGCTTGAAGACATTAAGCAAATGTTCACGACTCATATTAAAATAGTTGATCAATTGGCTTCTGCCACAGACGAAAAGGCAATGGCTACTAAAACAGAATGCAAAGTGCTTGGAGACAGATTAGCTGTGCTGGAAGCAACATGAGAACAATATCAGAATTGAAGATCTCCCTGAAAACTTAGAAAGCCCAATCCCAGCAAAATTCATCACTGAACTATTCCCTCAAATAATTGAAGAGGACTTCGAATCTGACACCAGGATATCAGCAGCTTACAGCATACGTGGATCAAATGCCTCAAAACCTAGAATCATCATTGCACGTTTCAATGAATTAAAATCTAAAATTAATCTGATGTTGCTTCTCAAAGAGGATGAAAGTATTCTCTCATCTAACATGTCTAAATGCCACTATAGTATTTTTACAGGAGATTCACTTAATCAGCAAGGATCAGTTTCGGTTGCAAACAGACTGGACTGGCCAAATATTCCACTCCAGCTATACAATGAAAACTAGAGGTGTGGGAATCTTAATTCATAGAACAATTTCATTTGCAGTATTAGATGTAGTATTAGATCTTGAAGGGCAATATTTGACAGTTATGGGTAATTTGCTTAATTGTAAATTTATTTTGATAAATATCTACACATCCAATGTTGATGATAGAGACTTCATCCAAAACTTTTTTGCATCCATTCCTAACTTGAACACTCACAAAATTACAATAGCTGGAGAGTTTAATTGTTTTTTAAATCTAGGCCTGGAAAGGTCTTCAGCTACAGGGGCGATAACATCTAACACTGTAAAAATAATCACACAGTTTTTAATTGATCATAAATTATCAGACCCATGGAGATTTGTAAACCCATTTTTAAAAGCATATTCCTTCTCAACAGTGCATCATGGTTTCTCAAGAATTGATTATTCCTTTATTGATACCAATTTCTTTCATACAATCAAATCTTGCAAATACAATGCTATTGTTATCTCTAACTATGCCCCTCTCATCATGGCGCTCACATCATTATGCCCCACATACTCATCTCACAGCTGGTGTCTTAACCCCCTGTTATTAGCTGATAAGAACTATACAGAATTCATATCAAGAAAATAGATTTTTTTAGAGACAAATGCATCCTCAGAGGTTTCTGCAGGAATACTATGGGAAACTCTGAAGGCATTTTTAAGATGACAGATTATCTCATATTTCTCCCACAAAAATAAATCAGGAACCAAGAAGGCCTCAGAGTTAATCAGTGAAATTACCAGAGATCAGGAACACGCCAGGAGCCTCATGTATAAATGGTGCGTTCTCACAAAAATGTTGCGTAAGTCCGTGTCCATGCTCACATCGTGATGTATAAAACCTAAACTTAGTGTAAAGCCAGGCACATTTTCTACACCATGCGTAGAATTCAAACTAAAACATGGTGTACGGACAAAAGCGGAAATATGCGTACGCACAAAAAAATCCAGATGCATAAATCTGTGCAAACGTCAACTTCCACGTTCTTCTACTCCATAAATAACGGTCAGTGTGAAAAGTAACGCTGGGGGAAAATAGAAGAATTTCAGCGAACACCAAGTGGAGGCAAGGAAAAATGTACTATTTGTTGGTTTAAACAGTGGTATAATCAACAAAAGGAAGTTAATCGAGTGACATAGAGTGTTGGAGAAACTCAAAAGCTCAAGTTCACAAAGTCGCACAGTGCCCAAAATAAAAAAGAAGTTGTCAGATATCAAAGTCGCCATGAAAAGGTGAGTCGTAGCACACCGTCTGAGTGTCATATGAAAGCTTATTAGGGTACAGAGAAAAGAAAAAAAATAAGGGACACAGTGAGAAAAAAGATTGAAATGTCAACTTTAATCTCAAAATTTCCACATTAATCACATAGTTTATTTTGTCATTAAAGTAGAACATCATAAACTTCATCTTTAAATCGTTTAATTTACTACTTTCTCAAATACCATCGTAACTAAAGTAGCATGCTAAATGCTTTGTTTTGTATGTGTTCTTCTATGTGTTCTATGTGTGTGAATCACTACATGCTTCTTAAACGGGCTTTCTCTTCCTCTGACAGGACACAGAATCCATTACATTTGTGATATTACAGCTCTCTGAATAATTAAAATACTGAGATGTATACTTGATATCATTTTCATGATGATAGGAGTTAAAGCATGTTATTAAACATGGGAACACGGTGGTGCAGTGATAGTGATGAGCTGGCGCCCTGTCCAGAGTTTGTTCTTGCCTCCTGCAAGATGCTTGCTGCGCCGTGTGTTACCTTCAATTAAATAATTTATTGCAGCAGTACTGTCTCTTTCAAGTATACTAACCTCCAATTTCTGTCCTTCCTTTTCTTTCTCCATATACCCAATCGCCACACAATCAGCTCTGTAATAGACGTTAAGCCATCTGTAAGCTTAGAACACCAGTTCCTCAAAAATATTAAGGAACATTGAAATATCTTCATAGTACATGTTTAATTATCCTATCCACCTATCCTTCCAGTGCCACGCCAGCCCCAGCAAAAACACAGCGCAAGGCAGGAACAATCCCTGAACTAGGTAGCGCTGTCACACCGTCTCCTCACATGTTTAATTATTAAAAATATAGATTATTTAAATGATGTTAACATTTTATCTGTGTAATGTAATAATCATTTTTCTGCATTTCATCTTAAAAATGATATCGTCATCATATGTAAATACACACTTTATAAAGTGGCTCAGGTTGTGCAATATTATAACTGTAAGTTTACAGTGAGGTAATTGTACTAATAAGTACAAACAGTTCTACAAGGAGCACTTGATGGACTGATTGAGTGCGTTTATAGTTCTTGGGATGAAACTGTTTCTGAACCGCGATGTCCCTACAGGAAAGGCTCTAAAGCGCTTGCCATTTGAGAGCAGTTCAATAGACAGCATGGCCGAGGCAGCGTGTGCTTGATGCTGTATACCGATAATTCTCTTTCCAATCAGCTGCTGTAGAGCTGTGATTCCACATTCAGATACAGTGGGATAAATACTCTGAGTAGTGCATTGAAAGGAACAATGCTAAATCAGCTATGGTATTTGGAACAGTTTAGCCATTCTGTGGACCATTGTATTGTTACAGGTTAATTACAATCAGATGCCTTAAACTAATAAACAATATGCGGTTAATTTCAGTGTATTTGATAAAGCTGCGTCAGGGATGTGGATCTAAAAAAGAAAGGGAAACCACACTTGAACAAAAGCACTGCTTTGACACTGGGTGCCGCCAGTTTGCAAAACCAAGTGGCTAACTGGCATACACCAAGCATTTAGCTGGCGTGAAAACATGCATGGCTTTACGGCAAGTTTAGGTTTTATACATCGTCATTTGAGTGTGGAAATGGGATTATGCAACATTTATACATGAGGCCCCTGATCCTAATGGCTATCCTGTTAAATTTTATAAAAAATTCAATTCAGTTAGCTCCTCTTTTATTAGCAACATGTATAGAAGCCAAAGACAATAAAATTCTACCTCAAACTTTTCCCCAAGCATTAATTGCAGTTTTTCCTAAGAAAAATAAGGACTTAAGATACTCTCCAAAGTCCTAGCTAGAAGGATTGAGAAAGTGCTCCCTTCAGTAATATCACAATACCAAACTGGATTTATTAAAGGTAGACATTTGACTTCCAATCTTTGATTCCTATTGAATGTAATATGTTCACCCATGAAGTCTAACACTCCGAAGATCTTATCATCTTTGGATGCAGAAAAGCATTTGATAGGGTTGAATGGGATTACCTATTCATCACTTTATATAAAGTTGGGTTTGGCCCGAACATATATGCATGGATCAAACTACTGTATACTAGTTCAGAAGCTTCAGTTTGTATTAACAATATTACTTCAGCCAACTTCAAACTAGAACACGGTACTAGACAAGGATGACCATTGAGCCATTGGCTATTGAATTTTGAAATGCACCAGCGAGAAAGGGGATTTTCAGATGATATGGTGCTGTATATATCAAACCCACAAAATTCCGTGCCTGCTGCCCTAACTGTACTAGCAGAATTTCAGAAGATATCTAGACTAAAAATGAATCTGAACAAAAGTCTGCTTTTTCCAGTGAATGACACTACCTAATTTTCAATTTTATTACTAGGCGGCAAACATACAAGCTATAAAAACCTGGACGCTGACACAAATAGATGAACACACACTAGCCTGCTCAGCAATAGAAATGAAATCCTGCAGTACTTCTTTATATTCCTTGCTTTTTACACCAGTGAATACAAGGTATCATCAATATACTAATAATCCAATTGTCCTTCATTCACTCAGAATATGGAACCAATGTAGGAAGCAAAAATATTTTATCTGTGGTACCTGTACATAATGACCACCTTTTTCTACCCTCTGAAACTTACACAGTTTTTAATTTTTGGAAAACGTATGGGTTTAAATCATTTAGAGATCTGAATATAAATAATGCCCTTGCATCCTATGAAGAATTACACTCCAAATTTAGTTTCCCATCAACACAATTTTTTCACTATCTCCAAATTAGATACTTTTCTAAATGAAATCTGCCCAATTTTCCTCACCTCACCTATTTCTATTTCAGAAGGGATACTGATCAGTCTTGAAGACTCAGACAGCATTTCTATAATATATAAAACCATTTTAAAGTTCCTTCCTTTTAAAGATCCCAGAGTTCAGTAGGAAAAGGATCTCTTACTCAACATTTCAGAAAAGGAGTGGAAGGCAACCATGCACAGAATTCACTCTAGCTCCGTATGTGCAAAGCATTCAAGTATTCTTAATTTTTTTTATCACACACTTTTGTGTTCTTTAAAATTGTCCAAAATGTTTCTAAGGGCAAGATCCATCCTGTGAATGTTGCAATCAAGCTCCAGCTTCAACTGGGCCACATTTTTGGGGGTGTACCAAATTAACATCATTCTGGACCAAAATCTTTAAATGCCTATCAGACAGCCTTGGTTTAGCAATCCCTCCTAATCCACTAAGATCTGTGTTTGGTGTACTCCCAGATGGAATTAAAGTGGAGAAGGACAAACAAACTGTGACAGCCTTTATTTCACTATTAGCTCATAGACTTATCCTCCTTAACTGGAAGAATCCTAACCAACCTCTGTTAAGTCAGTGGCTGACTGATGTTATATACTATTTGAAATTAGAATACAGTAAATCTAATTCTCTCTTAGAGGATCTGTTCAAAACTTTTTTTAAAACCTGGCAGGATATAATCAATAAAATTATTGAATAAGCACTCATATTGGGGAGAAAGACTCCTTTCCCTCTATACAACTCTCAAAAGTTTTACTCTGGCTGTTCGCCTTTCTCTCTTTCTCATGGGTGGGGGTTGAACTGAATTTAGTTTTGCTAAGTTTGACTTGATTGTATGGAATGTTACATGCTTTTAATAAATTCAATAAAAGATAAAAAAAATTGTAAAAAAAGAATAATGAGAAATGGATCCTAAAATGAAGCCACAATAACCTTATTGGAAAAACAATTAAAATAACAACTATAAGAAATACCATATTGGCCAAAAATTAATAAAAACAAGCTAGAAACAATAAAATCAAAATTTATAGTATATTTAATAATAATGTTTGAATTATCTCTGGAAAGGATTTATGAGTTTATTTTAATGTAACATTCTCATCCCCTGGGAAAAGTATGGAAATATTTAAGTCAAGTCAAGTCAATTTTATTTATAAAGCACATTTAAAACAACAGAATTTGGCCAAAGTGCTGTTTAAAACAGAGGCAGAAACTTCTGATATTGGGAGACACAAAGCTATTACTTATAGTTAATCAAACAAACGTGAGGGACTGAATGCTACCATCTTGTGTGCACTCATCTTTTGCGGAGCTCTGTTATTTTAATAACCTATATTGCCCTCCATAATGTTTAGGACAAAGACACTGCACTGCTGTCCTGCTGGGATTCACTTCTTTCAACAATCTCAATGTGCTGTATCATATTGTAATAATATTTAACATGTTGACCTGATACAGTGCATGGCTGGCATCCTCTCATTGATTGACAGGAGCCTGCTCCGCGCACGTCGCTCCGCCACAGATGTCAAACTGTCCAGCTCCAAGCCTACAATAGAGCCTGCCTTCCTCACCAGTTTGTCCAGGCATGAGGCGTCCTTTTTCTTTATGCGGCCTCCCCAGCACACCACCACATAGAAGAGGGCGCTCGCCACAACCGTCTGATAGAACATCTGCAGCATCTTGTTTATAATACATATATTTATATATTATCTCATCATCAAAGTAATGTGCAGAAGTAATTAAAAAGGTGAATAAAATATTAGGTTATATTGTAAAAAGTGTTGAATTTAAATTAAGGGACCTTATGCTCAGACTGTATAATGCACTAGTAAGACAGCATCTGGAGAATTGTGTGTAGTTCTGGTCACCAAGGTACAAGAAAGATATAGCAGCACTTCAGGCTGTGCAGGGGAGAGCAATCAAGTGCATCCCAGGATTTAAGGACATGTCCTACTTTGACAGATTCAGAGTTAAACCTGATTAGTCTCGAGCAGAGGAGGCTGCATAAAGACCTAATCCAATTCATCGAAATTCTCAAAGTCGTTGACAAAATAGATCCAGGCAAACTCTTTCAACTAAATGGCATATCATGTACTCAAAGATAGCTGTGGAAATTAATAGGGCTTAATTCAGAACTGAAGCCGGAAAGCAACTTCTTTACTCAAAGAATTGTGGGACTTTGAAACAAACTACCAGGTTATGTAGTTGAAGCAGAAACCTTGTCAACCTCTAAGAAGAATCAGGATGAGATGTTGGGGCAGCTTAGCTAACAGTTAAGCAAACGAGCTTGATGAACTAAATGGTCTCCTCTTTGTCAAGTTTTATACGTTCTTCCAGAAAGTAGCTCTATAATCACACAATAGTACATATAAACCCTACAAACACTGTTTCACCTAATTATACTTTTGGATTTTAGCATGCTGTTAGATCAGCACAGCAGGAAAGCAGTTAGCAGTGTGAGTCTTAGCTGTTAGCCCCATCACTGTTTGGAGTTTGCTCATTCTCACCTTGTCTGTATGAGGGAGGGAGAAAGGGAGGGAAGAAGCAAGCGAGTAAGTGAATGAATAAATGTTCAAGTGCATGCCTGTGTGTGTGTGTGCCTTTTGTACTGGAGATACCTCCAATGCACGATTTGTTACTGCCTTGTTCCAAATGTCATGAGGGTGTATTTCTGCTCCTTATGATCCTGTAATGGAAAAAAGTCAGTACAGAAACTGAATGAATGAAAGAATGAAACACTGAGATGTATAATCAGGATTTACTGCAGAATCATATACATTCTATTTGCAATTTGCATACAGTTTATTAACTGCTGTTTCAAATAAATCCTGCCATAAGGCCTTGAGGAAACCTTATTGGTCCATTGTTTCTGGAAATGTGGAACAATACTTTTCATAATTACATGAATGAAACAATATTAATGGATTACTATGGTCTCAGTTTTGAGAAGAATCATACAGTTTCAGTATATGACAAAAAAGCTAAATGGCAGAAGCGAAGAGAGTAAAGCTCCAGGTTAGCATGGTACAATGGGGCAAAGTCTTTGAAAGCACATGGGCCCATAATAAAATCAAAACAGTGGCAAACAGCAAAAGAATAAGGGGAAATATCCAATGTACAAGTTTGTTTAAATATCGATACTCTTCATTCTCCCAAACTCACATTGTAAAAAGGAGCCTGTGTCAAAACCATGAACCACCCTGCAGACTTTAATTGGAAATGGTCCTGGATGTGCAAAACTGGTTAAATGAAAGAAAGCAATCCATTCAGAAGGGCATTCGTGAAATTCAAAGGGCAATCTTACATCAAAGTCAATTTCTTGGTTTTTAATCTTTGTACATGGCCTAATCTCAAAACAATCAATGTTCACACAGACGATATTCATCTAGCTTAGCTGATTGGGAAAGACAGAAAAAGCAAATTACATCTGTCTTGTGTCAGTTCCGCTGTAGGACGTTCTGACCTCTCTGTGATTTGATATTAGATAAGCAATCAAGGAGTACAAAAGCAGTTTGATTCACAGTAGCTCTAGTGCTTTGTAAGTAAATCTTAATGAGAATTATCCTACTAAAGAAGGCAAAGCAAAAATAATATTTTGTTACAGGAATGAATTTTGATCAAGTATATTTTAATGTGAAATTGATGGAACACAGAGACCTGGCAGGAAATCTTGGCCATCTCAATTTAAGCTCTTGTGGAAATATGATAGGTACTGTACATGTATTCCATGATGTGGCATGCTCATGAGCCATCTCTGAAACCCAAATAACACCCAGAAAACTAAAGGAACGATAACAATGGATGTTTAGCAAAGAAAAATAAACTGCATAGGGAAAGATTAACGTGGAGAGCTAAAACAAATAAACTTGGGCCATGCTGTATTGCTGTTTCCAATACGTTGCTCCTTAAACTCTTTTTTCCACTTCCTTTATCTCTCCAGTCTCTAGCCTCTCTTCCTGCTATTAGCTAAGTGCTTGTTGTCCACTCCTCTTTGGACTTTACATTCAGTTGGGGTTTGGATGGGCTTTAAACTCCATCTCAGGCATACTTCGATCAAAACCCCATAACCACTTACATTGCCTGGATCAGTCTTCCGTATGCTCAGGAGAAGTCAGGCTGCAGTCCCTCCTAACAGCAATTGGTATCCCTAAATTTCAAAGTCTTCAGTAAGTCTAAATAAGCCATGTCTCCACGGCAAATAGTTGAATACAGTATGTTGTCTAAGAGGCAGCAGAGTCCCACAGACTTCCTTGTATGACCATGCTGCATTGCCATTGCATGTGAATGCCTTACTTTGCTTTGTATGATCCTACTTCTCCTTCGTGTCCACTTTCCCTGTCCTTACTCCCTTCCCTGGCCACACTGTAACAACCAGATTGCTTAGAAATAACCACTTGTTTTACTTGTTATTATCTGGAGTGATGAATATAGTTTGGTTAAGCTCAATATAGTTAATTTGTAAGAGGATATTTGTTCTGCAGGGAACTATCATTTACCTCACATAGAAGTTCTTAAGAAAAAGATGGTCCTCAGAAACTGCGTTTGTTTAGATTTTTGCTTTGGAAGAAGTTTTACATTTTTCTTCAGTGTTCAAGTATGCATATTCTTGTGCACATAGTCTAATAAGGAAAACTGGTATTGCTCTATTCTACCCAACGATTATAATATGTAGACGACTCTATTCCTTTTCATGTTCTTCCTTTTATATTTGCTTTCCATTTCCATGTGGCACTATGTATGTAATATTTTAAGAACCATTTAACCTTTGAAGTGCAAGAAGAATTTAAAAGGCACTGAAATCCCTGCACACATTTTCAATAAATGAGTTTATTCGTGGAAAACACTTGTTACTTAGCTTTAGAGAACTTATATAAATTTACAAATATAGTACATAAACAGTGAAGTATACAGCCATGCAATGTTTACACAGGAATAGGCAGACCTCAATTTAGGGGATGGATACAAGAAAATATCCAAGTCACTGAATATCCCTTAGAGTCCAGTTAAATCAATCATTAAAAAATGGAAAGAGTATTGCACAGCTGTAAACAGCTGGTACCCTGGTAGGGCCTAGCACCCTGGAATGCCCCCAGCTCGTGAGGCCTCAAACAGTGCAGTAACCCTGGCTTGGGTCTCTTGGAGCAGACAGAGATAGATTGGGAGCATGTGTTGATAGCATGTTGCTGCACCCACCACATGACACACCACGTGGATTGTGACACGAGTGCAGTGGGTGACACCTCAGCACCATACTGGAACAGGCTGAGGTTTTTTACGGTGGCTGGAATGCCAATCCTACTACCAACCCATAAGTTTTCCCTATAAGTTGGAGGACCTGCATGCAGGGCTGGATGCAGATTAATGTCATACCCAGGATGAAACAATTACAGGTTAAGGGACCAACAGAGTCACTTCTGGCATTTATGGGATTCAAACCTTCCAATTGCCGGCGCCGATCCCTGGCCAGAGAGCCACCACTCTGCAGGTCTGTAATGTAAGGCACTGGAGCAGGCAGCTCTTGAATATCAGGTACGGGAGACTCAGAAATTCTGGATCTGGTACTTTTGGAGGAAGCTCAACCTTCAACACCACTGTAGTACTCTCTGGATCTGGCACTTCTGTGACAGATAAATTAAAAACAGGAGCCCAAACAGACAAAAATCTAAGAAAACATACAGTGTGATATTTTTCAGAGCACACAGAAAAACACTGTTTTTTTCGTCAAAAGCTGCATTGTCTTAGGTGAAGAAAACCGATACAGAAGTATTCACAGGAGGATGGTGCTCAGTCAGACAAGAGCAAGCAGAGGACTGCAGCACAGCGTACTACACTGTAAAGTGTTTATGACTAACAAAATAATATTGCAAATCAGTACAAGCCACCCAAGAAGCAAGTATGATGGTAAATAAATTGTTTATTAAAAAAAAGTTAGGCAAGATTTTATACACAGGAAGACAGGAAGAACAAATCTGTAAGGAGAATAGCTGAATTAGCGATTAAAGCAACAGAACACTAGACTAAATCCAAAAAGGATTCAATAAAGCACTGAACCGGAGAAGCTCAAAGAAAGGCTGTCACACAGGTAATGATGCACAATGTTTGCACAAAGTCTTCCTCTGAGCTTGTCAGTTTTATTTCCACTAACCCCCCTAAAGACATGTCACTGTTGTATATTAGGATTAGTTTAGCAATAGCTACAGAGATGATAACCAGAAAGAGAGACCAGAGTGGGGACCCAAAGCATTTCTAGCCCGAAATACAAAATAAAGAATGGGATAGTGGTGAAGCTGCAGTCTGTTCCTGACAATATCAAGTTGTAAAGCACAAAGATGAAATGCATAATCATTTATTCCACACCCATGCTGTGCAGAAATTCTGTATCCTCTTCAATGCAAGACCTCTTGGGGACTGACAAGGTGGCTAAATGCTAAATACGGTGTTTCTCTTCACTAGGCATAGATGGAGGAGTTACGCAAGGTGTGAACATGCACATCTCATCCCAACCTCGTTTAAGAAAATCAATATGTGACATTGTGAAATATTTAAAGAAAGGGCAAACTGTAAAAACATGTGTTTATCAATCCATAAAATAATTTGCTAGAAAGATGTAATCAAACAAAATAACAGATTTCAATGAAGTTAATAGCAGAAGATGAAAATATTGTGAACTTTATTTCATTTAACATTGTGTGTTATATATTTTCAGTATGGAAGTACTGTTTTAATTATTATTTTTGTTATTATTGTTGCTGCAACACCATTTTGTTGTTTTCTTGTGGTTGCAGCCATATTGGTGATGGCTGCCAAAACATTGACTTTAAAAGATGGTGCCAGCACTGTCAGGTGTCCTATTTGACGAACAAACACCTGAATACTTTCTTCAAAAATCCAAGGATTGTTATGGAAATCTCTGCTAGTTTTGTTAATCATCTCCTATGTTTCTTTTGACTATGACGTTTACTCAAGCATTTTGTTTTGTTTAGGAAACTAAGGATTTTGAATTGCATGTGCTTACTAATGTCATTTTTTGCCTTGCACATTTAATTCAAGGTTGGTCTAATCATCTCTTACTTTAATTGAACATGTTATGTATTCAACATTGAAAGAAATTGTGACTTAATTCTCCCTTTCACCTTATTTGTACAGTTCCTAGAGTGCTAAAAGACTCAGTTATCAGGCCATTGTTTATTAAATTAGAGCTACAGTAGACCCAAGTCTACTTTAATAATTATAGATGATTTCCAATGTACAGAATACTGAGACAATACGCCCAGGCTTCCGGGACTGTGAGTGAATTTATTGTAGCTTTTGCACTACAACCCACTATGGACCCCACAGAGGTTTGATGTCTCCAGAAATACTGCTGACAGGAGTTTATTTTTCCTATCCTTTGTTGTCAACTGGGCATATCTCAAAGATAGTATTAATAGACATTTATTGTCAGAGTTCTTTCACACCAATCAGTTTAAAATTGCTTAGGTTAAGGAGCACTATACTACAATAAATTGCATTAAATTTGCATGGGGGGAGGTTCCACAAGCATCCACAGGCGTTTCTTTTTTAATTGTTGCATGGTTAACATGAGGAGTGCTGGAAGGATCCTGGATCTCATTCATAAGAAGCAGTCAAACACACAGAGCAATGTCTTAAGATATGTCACCCTCTTGAATGAGCATTTTGAAAAATGTTTGAAATAAAGAAGAGAAATGGGCTGGTAGATGACATGATTTTATAAACTAATAACAGAATGAAATCACTGCATCCTTGGGCGCCATGTGATGCCAGTGAAGAAATGGGGCTGGTATTACGGGGCTGTTATTTCAAACTTTGCTTTAAACCATAATTGACTACTGCTTATAGGCACCAAAAACAGTTAAAAAAGGTAGAGACGATAGTGAATTGCAAACATAGAGAAGATAGTGAATGTGCATTATTAAACTATCATGATGTTTATAGCAATCCTGAGGATATGGTCCAAGAATTATCATTTTATGTATCAAATGTGAAATGGATAGGAGTAGAACATGAAAGTCAAAAGAAAGACCAATTTTGTAGCAAGGTGTTATTGAAGAAAATCCTACGCGCTTGCCAATGGTCTAACCCAGTTGTTCTAGTTCCAAAGCTATGCACATAAAAATAAGTGTGAATTCTTTAAATCTTCTGTCATCTTCTTAAGTTATGAATTCTGATTCAGAGTACTATTTATAGATTCAGCAAAAGTATCTGACAGGGATACAAATTGATATCATGGTTGTTGAGAGCTTATTGCTCCAGAATAGACATCAAAATTAAACCAGCATCTTTTTATTACATTCAGACAAGCATATTATCATGATTTTAAGGTGCTGGCATATGTTTTATTATTTATTTGTACCATGTGTTATTAATACTTTGTCATTACAGTAAAACCTTGGATTGTGAGTAACTCGGTCTGCGAGTGTTTTACAAGACAAGCAAAAATTTTGAATAAATTTTAACTTGATAAATGAGCGAGGTCTTGCAATACGAGTAGTACGTATACGCTTTGCCTGCCGAGCGTCATGTGATCACAGCTGAGCCGACGGTTCTTCTCTGTCCGCAGGATTGTGGGTAATCGTCTCCCATGCTTGGTCTCAGTCGGCGTTCCTTACTCATATAGTCAACATCCGTACGAGTGGATACTGTTTACTATAGCATTGTGACCACGTGTGTGTGCGTAAAGCATTTTTTTATTTTGTGTGCGAGTGATGAATCTATTTAACGACAATGTAATGTCACATTTCCACGAAATCCTCAAAAAGAGGCAAAAGCAACTGTCATTGGATAGGTTCCATGTTAAAAGTCGCCAAAAAAGAAAAAGAATCCAGTGAGCCAACAGACAGCAGTGATTCCGTTAGTTATAGTGAAAGAAGTCCTACACAATAACCTTCCTCCTTCTCTTCTCTTTCTCCGCTCTCTCATCTCCCTCACATCAGCCACAATTCTTTTCAAAGGTAAAGTGCCCGTTAATTTGTTTTACGTATTTTTACTTTATATTTTGTATTAATCATTTTTACATGAATATTTTTGGGTTGTTTCCATTATTTCTTATGGAAAAATTCACTTTGATATATGAGTGCTTTGGATTACAAGCACGTTTCCGGAACGAATTATGCTCGCAAAACAAGGCACCCCTATAATGTGGTTTTGTATTTGGGTGCCATCATTTTGAATTTTTTCTCTTGGCCACATTTGCAATGCCTGTTACCTTTTACATGAATGTTGTCTCATTTCCCCTTAAACAAATTTGTAATATCTTAGAGGAAAAGACAGTAAAGTTTTTATGAAAATGTCTGAGAGATAAATGTACTGTAGTCAGACAGCAAGCCAAGGTCAACGTCAAAAATCAGGCCTAACTTCGATCAAATTTAAGTAGAAAATCAAAAAATCAAAAGTCAGGAATGAGAGCAAAAGCTCATAAACCAGGGTGTCACAATGGAAGAACTTTTTAGAAAACAAGAGTCTATTTGCAAACTCTGGATACCCTGGAAATGTCCGGGGAGAAATTTAAAACCATTGCTCCAATAATGTCAGAAAAGGTGCACATCTCAGAGAGTTTCAGGAAAATTACTATGGCAATGATGACCCCTAAAAAAATCAAAAATGGTTGTGGTATAACATTAAAAAATTCAACTTCCTCAAAACACATTAAATGCAAAAACATGTGACATATTCATATCCATTGAGTCGCAAAACACCAAGATAGACGCATATATTGTGAAAATCCATCCAGCATTTCCCAGAAAAAAATAATAAAAGGTGCTAATTTTAACACTCTGCTTTCTTGCTGTGCTACTTTCCACTTTAATAGAAGTAAAGTCTACACCTCAATCTGGAATAAATCCACAAAGATCCAAAATAGATGCCTTCATTCACTGAACACACCTACGTAAGAGAAGAGGTAAATAGAGGCCTTTTATGGGTTAGGACGGTACTACCTAAGGTTAATATCTTATTTTTTGGAATGGGCCAAACCTCATACTAGTTTAATATAAATGAGTGTCCCTAATTCAGTGGAATCCAGAAAGTGAAATTGCATTTTACAACTTCTATTTTTGAATTTTGGTTGCACTAAACCTTTTTCTTCCATTTCTTCTCTGGACAAACACATCTGAATCTGGACTGTGAAGTAGTACTGATTCCATTAGCTATTGATGGAGAAGAATATCCCATAATCAACTTTAGATGGAAGCTGTTGCCTTCAGCGCATAAATATGCTGCTGTGGGAAGGTGAAGTATGAAGGTTAAATAGACCATTTTGCAAATATGGTGCCTAATTGGTTGAGAGGTTACAGTGGTGACTAATCATAATCAGCTACATCAGCGGCCCCCCATAAAGACTCCAATCTCAGGGTTTCTTGATGTTCATCCTATGGTTCAATACAGTACAGTACATGATAATGCAGATCTCTTAGACACACAGTCTGACATCTTGTAACATGCTACTCCAGCTGGAGCTGAGAGGTGTTTGTCAAGGATATGGAAACCTGAACTAGACCTTTCTCTGTCATGTTATATAATGATAGATAGATAGATAGATACTTTATTAATCCCAAGGGGAAATTCAAATAATCCAGCAGCAGCATACTGTTACACAAAAAAAAAATATATATATTAAATTAAAGAGTAATAAAAATGCATGTAAAAACAGACAATAACTTTGAATAATGTTAGCATTGACTCCCCCGGGTGGAACTGAAGAGTCGCATAGTGTGGGGGAGGAATGATCTCCTCAGTCTGTCAGTGGAGCAGGACAGTAACAAAAGTCTGTCACTGAAGCTACTCCTCTGCCTGGAGATGACACTGTTAAGTGGATGCAGTGGATTCTTCATGATTGACAGTTTGCTTAGTGCCTGTCGCTCTGCTACAGATGTTAAACTGTCCAGCTTTATTCCTACAATAGAGCCTGCCTTCCTAACAAGTTTATCCAGGCGTGAGACGTCATTCTTCTTTATGCTGCCTCCCCAGCACACCACCGCGTAGAAGAGGGCACTCGCCACAACCGTCTGGTAGAACATCTGCAGCATCTTACTGCAGATGTTGAAGGACGCCAACCTTCTAAGAAAGTATAGTTGGCTCTGACCTTTCTTGTACAGAGCATCAGTATTGGCAGTCCAGTCCAATTTGTCATCCAGCTGCACTCTCAGGTATTTATAGGTCTGTACCCTCTGCACACAGTCTCCTCTGATGATCACGGCGTCCATGAGGGGCCTGGGCCTCCTAAAATCTATCTATCTTGCTGGTGTTCAGGTGTAAGTGGTTTGAGTCGCACCATTTAACAAAGTCTTTGATTAGCTTCCTGTACTCCACCTCCTGTCCACTCCTGATGCAGCCCACAATAGCAGTGTCATCAGCGAACTTTTGCACGTGGCAGGACTCCGAGTTGTATTTGAAGTCTGATGTATATAGGCTGAACAGGACTGGAGAAAGTACAGTCCCCTGCAGCGCTCCTGTGTTGCTGACCACAATGTCAGACCTGCAGTTCCCAAGACGCACATACTGAAGTCTGTCTGTAAGATAGTCCACGATCCATGCCACCAGGTATGTGTCTACTCCCATCTCAGTCAGCTTATCCCTAAGGAGCAAAGGTTGGATAGTGTTGAAGGTGCTAGAGAAGTCCAAAAACATAATTCTTACAGCACCACTGCCTCTGTCCAGGTGAGAGAGGGATCGGTGTAGCATATAGATGATGGCATCCTCCACTCCCACCTTCTCCTGGTATGTGAACTGCAGAGGGTCGAGGGCGTGGCGGACCCTCTGCAGTTCACATACAGTGCATAACATGCAGTTCATGTGGCCTCGGGTGGTGAAGCAGCAGCCGCTCCATGGTCTTCATCACATGTGACATCAGAGCAACAGGCTGGAAGTCATTCAGCTCACTAGGACGTGATACAAGATGTTTTCCAACGCTTCGGGACTCTCCCCTGTTCCAGGCTCAGGTTGAAGATGCGCTGTAGAGGGCTCCCCAGTTCCAACGCACAGGCCTTCAGCAGTCGTGGCGATACTCCATCTGGACCCTCTGCTTTGCTGGTATGAAGTCTCCTCAGCTGTGTGCTTACCTGTACTGGTATCAGCAGAAGGATGGTTGGAGGATGAAGTTCTCCGAGGTGAGAGTGGGTTAGGGTGGTCAAACCTGTTAAAGAAGTTGTTCATTTGGTTTGCTCTCTCCACATCTCTCTCGATGGTGGCATCCTGCTTCGAGCTGCAGCCAGTGATGGTCTTCATCCCATCCCACACTTCCTTCATGCTGTTATTCTGCAATTTCTGCTCCAGCTTTCTCCTGTACTGTTCCTTCGCCGCCCTGAACTGGACTCGAACTTCCTTCTGTACACGCTTGAGCTCATGCTGATCACCGTGTTTAAAAGCCCTTTTCTTCTGGTTCAAAAGGCCCTTGATGTCACTTGTAATCCATGGCTTGTTGTTAGCATAGCAGCGTACAATGAAATGGCGTTAGTCATGTTCCTCTTCTGAATTTTCAATTATAAAAGAGAACTGTCTTGACTTTTAGACTTGAAAGTATTTAAAATGAAATTTCATGTTCCTCAGTATCACATATTTCTGACATAAAGTAATTTTGGTTTGAATGGTGTTATTTTTGAAAGTCTGATGAATTGACATCTGCCTCTTTTAACAACAGTTCTTTCTCACTGCCTAAGAACCCCTGCCAATGGACTCCCTTTTTACCTAATTACATATTTAAATGTAAATATGGATTAAGTGGATACTTTTAGATGTAAAGGGGCATGCATTAATAAAATGAAAGGGGTGATTAAAAGAACTGGGACACATACAAATCTTTTAGCATTTGTGCCTTTATTTAATGAAAAGCTGTAGGGCTGGAGGGTGGGATGGAATGAACCCTACAAAGACTCTGTTTCTAAGGTTTACCTTTCATTTTGATTTAGTTTACAAAGTTTATTTTTGTTTGTGTCTTTGTAATGCAGGTTAGAACCATCACTTGACTGCATTCGTTGTACAAATGAGATCATGCTAAAAATTTGAATGGAAAATGTTCTTTTAGGGGAGTTAGCCTATTTTCTAATTTGGCACTAGTGCTAGATTTATACTCCTGCATTTACTTTGTTTTGTTTTTTGATTACTGATTATTGTCTCTTGCTTTGGTCCTGGTTGCTCAATTCTATTTCTGATTTCCTGTTTTTGACCTATTGCCTTGCCTGACTACGTCTTCAACTATCTCCTGGTTAATCTATAAATTAGTAATCTTCAGACATATACCTTGTAGCAGTATACAAATAGTGGAAAGGTGGAACTCATGTGGAGCAGTAAAATCTACCATGCAGTATGTTCAATCCTCCTATGGATCACGTCACTTTAACAAGGGCATTTGGTAATGAAGCAGGACCACATCCTCAAAATGCAGCCTGTTTCATTACTTCCATGATACCTCACTAAAGAATCCTTTCTCTTCTTCTACCCAGTTCTCAGTTGTCTACCTGTGTCCATTCCAAAGAGATCAGTTCATTTCATTAGTGCCTTTATGAGCTCAGTTTTAGGAGTATTTCACTTCTTTTAAGCTGCTTCTGCTCCAAAGCATTAACACTTTGTACCTTGGAAGGGAAATGGGCATCCTCTCCAGGATGTCCTGTCACCCTTTCTGCTATTTTGACTGGAAATATTCTTAAAACAGAAATAAAAAATTAAGCATAAGAATTTCATCAAAAAACTTTTGTCTTGATATTGAGTGCCTGCTTACAGGTTTCTACATCTGCTGCTTGGATGTTTATGAACTTCCATTCCTATTTATTTGTTACATTTTTACAATGAAATCCTTGTTTAATGAAACCTGATTTCTCCTTTTCTTATTTTTAATTTATATTAATTAGAAGGGGTGGCATGGTGGTGCAGTGGTAGCAATGCTGCCTCGCAGTAAGGAGACCTGGGTTTTCTTCCCAGGCCCTCCCTGTGTGTAGTTTGCATGTTCTCCCCGTGTCTGTGTGGGTTTCCTCCAGGTGCTCCGGTTTCCTCCCACAGTCCAAAGACATGCAGGTTAGGTGCATTGGCGATCCTAAATTGACCCTAGTGTGTTCTTCGTGTGTGTGTGTGTGTGTGTGTGTGTGCCCTGCGGTGGGCTGGCACCCTGCCCTGGGTTTGTTTCTGCCTTGTGCCGTGTGCTGGGATTGGCTCCAGCAGACCCCCATGACCCTGTGTTAGGATATAGTGGGTTGGACACTGACTAACTAATTAGAAGCAGATAACATTGCATATAATCAAGTCAAACTTAACAAAAAAAAATTCAACCCCCCAAAATTCAAGGAAAAGTATCCTTTCCCTGAAATAGCTTATTCTAAAATGTTATTGATTAGACCCTGCCATATTTTTGAAAGGTTTTGAACAAATCCTCTAAGTGAGAATGTGTATGTTTTTCCAAATCTAAATAGTATAGAATATCAGTTACTCACTGACTTGAATGTGGTGGGGTGAGATTCTTCCATTTGAGCAAGATAAGTGTGCTAGTAATGAGGTAAACGCAATTACAGTTTGTTTGTCCTTCTCCACTTTAAGCACGTCTGGGAGTACACCAAACACAGCTGTTAGTGGGTTCAGAGTGATTGTGACTCCAAGGCTGTCTGATAGGCATGCAAAGATTTTTGTGCAAAATGTTGTTAATTTGGTGCATGCCCAGAAAATGTCACCCAGTGAGGCTGGAGCTGTATTACAACGTTCACAGGTTGAATCTTGCCCTAGAAATATTTTGGACAATTTTAAACAAGATAAAGGCACTCAATAAAAGACTTTAAGTTCAGTGATTGAATACCTTGCACATATGGATCTAGAGTGTATTCTGTGCATGGCTGCCTTATACTCCTTTTCTAAAATATTAAGTGACAGATCCATTCTCCAATGTACCCTGGGATATTTGAAAATTGTAAAGATGCTATTTGAGTCTTCAAGACTGATCAATATTTCTTCTGGAACAGAACTAGGTGGGAGGTGAGGAAACAGAACCTTGCAGTCCAAGACAAGGAGGTGGGCTAGCAGTAATTATCAGAGCAGACTTAAATATCAAACAAATCCCAATTGACTGTCCACTGTCTTTTGAGTGCCTGGCTCTTAAAATAATAACGGAATCATGTCCTGTTTCACTCATTGTTCTTTATCGTCCCCCAAAATACAATGCATCCTTCTTATCTGATCTGATTGAACATTTAACCCACCTAAGCTCTTATTCTCAGAGAATTGTCCTTCTTGGTGATTTCAACATCCATATTGACACTACTACATCTAAACTGAGAAATGGATTCCTATCATTACTGGATTGTTTTGACTTGACACAACATGTTGATTTTCCCACCCACTCTGGTGGTCATATACTGGATATGATCTAGACTTCTGGACTATCTGTTGCCAACATTTACAGCACTGATTTGCGACTCTGACCATAAAGCAGTATTTTTCACTGTCTCACTGCCTGTCCCTCCTCTTACCTGTAAATGACAAATTTCTTACAGAAACCTTAAAAATATCTGTCCCTCTATCCTTTCTGGATCCATTTCTGATCTTTTACTGTTTGCACCTATTCCGTCAACACTAGCTAGTCTTGTTGATTACTATAAATCAGCCCTTCATTCAGCATTAGATAAAACAGCTCCTTTAAAACATAAGGAAGTTTCCTTTAAGTGTTGAGCTCCTTGGTATAACTCAGAATTGCGATCTATGAAAGCAGCTGGCCGACGCCTTGAGAGAATGTCACGTAAGACTGGCCTCACCGTGGCACATCCAGGCTTTCTCTGACCACCAAAGAGCTTACAGAGAAGCACTAACTGCTGCTAAGAACACCCACTATGGCAGAATAATAGATAATTCTATTTACAATAATAATAATAATAAAGTGGCCACGATAACCTAAGGGTTTTGTTTTCTGTAGTTAATAAACTATTTGAGCCCGCATCTGGCCCAGCTACCTCTTCTACTGAAGTCTGTGATGAATTCCTCCACTTTTTCCGTAACAAAATTAAAGATCTAAATAATTCAACTAACATAAATGCATCATCTGTTTATATCTCTCCCTGTTTTCCCACTCCATCCAGCTCCTTCTCTAAGTTCTCACCAGTCACATCTGCATTTGTTAATAACCTGCTTTGTAAGATGAGGCCGACTACTTGTGTACTGGACCCCATCCCCAGCACACTACTTAAATCCTGCCTTCGTGCCATAATCCCGACTATTACAACAATAATAAACTCATCTCTTGACACTGGCTCTGTGCCGCTCACTTTTAAAATCGCTTCTGTAACCCCAATGTTAAAAAAGTCTGGTCTTGATGCTGACAATCTTAACAATTTCCGGCCTATTTTCCTTTCCTGTCAAAAGCTCTTGAGCGTGTTGAAGCCTCACAGCTCACCAATTACATAACCAGTAATAATTTGACGGAACCCTTTCAGTCTGGTTTCAGGGTGCAGCACAGCTGTGAAACTGCTCTGCTACGGGTAACCAATGATTTGCTTATTGCAGCAGACTCTGGACAAACCAGCATATTAATTCTGTTAAACCTCAGTGCAGCATTTGACACTCAGGTCAGACAGGACATTCTACTGTCCAGAATGGAGAACATGCTGGGTATCTCTGGCACTGCCCTCCAGTGGTTCAAGTCCTATCTGACTGATAGGCAAGAGTTTGTTAGTCTTGGCAACAGCAGATCCAACTCAGCGCCAGTCACACAAGGAGTTCCTCAGGGCTCTGTCCTCTTCTTTTCTGTATTTATATGCTTCCCCTTGGCCATATTATTCCTAGATATGGACTGGGTTATCATCTTTATGCAGATGATACTCAACTCTACTTCAATGTTAAAAGTGGAACTTCATCAGAGCTTTCTCAGCTCACAACCTGCCTTAATGAAATTAAAACCTGGATGGAGCAGAACTCTTTAAAATTAAATTGCAACAAAACTGAACTCCTGCAAATTGGGACTAAAATGCAACTTAATAAAATGAGCTCCTTCCCAGTTCATCTTGGCGGTGATCTCATCAGACCTGCCTCTACTGTAAAGAATCTTGGTGTCATTTTTGATTCCTCCCTTTCTCATTCAGCCCACATAAATCACGTTAAGAAACTTTCTTACTTTCACCTCCGTAACATATCCCGTGTTTGCTCTTTCCTGTCCTTTTCTAATGCTGAGAAACTTGTCCATGTTTTTATCACATCCCACATCGATTATTGTAACTCGCTGCTGGCAGGTGCCCCTTCTAATCTTATATCACAGCTCCAGCTTATTCAAAACTCGGCTGTAAGAGTCCTTACTCGAACCAGCAGCAGCGAGCACATAACACCCATCCTGCTCCGTCTTCACTGGCTCCCTGTGTCTTACAGAATCGAATATAAAATCGTACTAATAACCTACAAAGCCTTAAATAACCTTGCTCCAAACTACATCAGTGACTTTCTCCATCACTATGTGCCTGCCTGCCCGCCCACTAAGGACCTCTGATTCTGGCAATCTTGTTGTGTCCCACACTAATCTACACTCCAGCGTTGACAGGGCCTTCAGCTGTATAGCGCTCAGACTCTGAAATGACCTACCAAAATTAATTAGATCAGCTGACTCCATAAATTCTTTTAAAAAACAACTCAAAACTCATCTGTTCAGGAAGGCTTTTAGCTCTACTTGACTTTATTACCCTTCTTTCAGTTTACCTCTCTGTCAAGATGCTCATGTAACCTGTATGTGTGTGTGCTAGACCATCACTTATGTTGTCTGTTAGGCTTTTTCTCTGAATTTACTGTCTTAATCTTCTTTATTTATTTATTTGGTTTGTACAATGCTGTATACTGAATACCTGCCGTTCTTTCTTATATTCTGTAAGTGCCTTGAGCATGGGAAAGGTGCTATATAAATAAAATGTATTATTATTATTATTATTGGGCAGGTTCCGTTTAGCAAAGTTTCTACTTGAAAGTAGCTGAATTGTGTTGATGAAAAATTAAATTTGAAGTGTAATTGTTCCTAGGATCTGAAGACATTATTTATGTATAAGTCTCTGAGTGTTTTGATCCTGGGCATTTTCCAAACATTAAATACTGTATATGTTTGAAAGGGTGGAAAACGGTGGTTGTCATGTAGAGGTGCAACAGATAAAGGGTTCTTTGTCTTAAAGTGCTTCCTACATTGGTTCCACATTCTGGGAGAATGAAGGGCAATCCTAGCCCTACCCCTACCCCTAATTGCATCATTAGTGTGTTGATAATAATTTGTACCTACTGGGGCACAGAGCAGGAAATATAAAGAAGTACTGCAAGATTTAAATTCTATTGCAGTCCAGGTTTGTGTACATTCATTGATCTGTGTTGATGTCCAGGGGCCTCATGTATAAACAGTGCATACGCATAAAAATGTTGTGTAAGAATGTTTCTATGTTCAAATTGCGATGTAAAAAACCTAAACTTGGCATAAAGCCATGCACATTTCCAAGGTAGCTCATACCCTGTCGTAAGCAAGTTTTGCGCTCGGTTTTGCAGACTGGTGGCGCCCAGCGTCAAAGCAGTGCTACTGTTCCTGTGTGGTTACCCTTTCTTTTTTAGATCCACATCCCTGACGCGGCTTTATAAATACACTGAAATTAACCGCATATTGTTTATTAGTTTAATGCATCTGATTGTAATTAACCTGTAACAATATAATGGTCCACAGAATGGTCGATCTATTCTAAATACCATAACTGCTTTAGCGTTGTTACTCTCACTGCACCTTCTTCTTCTTCTTTCAGCTGCTCCCGTTAGGGGTTGCCACATCGGATCATCTTTTTCCATATTACGCTCACTGCACCCCTTGGAGTATTTATATCACTGCATCTGAGTGTGAATCACAGCTCTACAGCAGCTGATCGGAAAGAGAATTATCAGTATACAGCATCAAGCACACGCTGCCTCAGCCATGCTGTCTATTGAACTGCTCTCATATGGCAAACGTTTCAGAGCCTTTCCTCATGGTTCAGAAACAGTTTCATCCCAAGAACTCTAAACGCACTCAATCAGTCCATCAAGTACTCCTTGTAGAACTGTTTGTACTTATATAAGTACAATTACCTCACAATATCATTTTTAAGATGAAATGCAGCAAAATATGTTTATTATATTATACAGATAAAACTTAAACTTTATTTAAATAATCTGTATTTTTAATAGTTAAACATGTGAGGACACCGTGCCGCAGTGCTAGCGAGCCGCTGGCGCTCCGTTAGTGGATTGTTCCTGCCTTGCGCTGTATTTTTGCTGGTGCTGACACGACACTGGAAGGATAGATGGATAGAATAATTAAACACGTACTATGAAGATATTTCAATGTTCCTTAAAGTTTTGAAGAGTCAGAGTTCTAAGCTTACAGATGGCTTAATGTCTATTACAGACCTGATTGTGTGGTGATTGGGTATTTGGAGAAAGAAAAGTAAGGACAGGAACTGGAGGTTAGCATGTTTGAAAGAGACAGTACTGCTACAATAAACTATTTCATTGAAGGTTGCAAGCACTGTGCCACCGTGTTCCCATGTTTAATAACATGCTTTAACTCCTATCATCATGAAAATTATATCAAGTATACATCACAGTATTTTAATTATTCACAGAGCTGTAATATTACCAATGTAAAGGATTCTGTGTCCTGTCGGAGGAAGAGAAAGCCCGGAAGCACGTAGTGATTCACACACATGGATCAGATAGAAGATCAAATACAAAACAAAGCATTTAACGTACTACTTTAGCTATGATGGGATTTGAGAAACTAGTAAATTAAACAATTTTAAGATGAAGTTTATGATGTTCTACTTTAATGACAAAATAAACTATGTAATTAAAGTGGAAATTTCGAGATTAAAGTTGACATTTCGTGCTTTTTCCCCACTGTGTGCCTTTTTTTTCTCTGTACCCTAGTAAGCTTTCATATGACACTCAAACGGTGGGCTACGACTCGCCTTTTCACGGCGACTTTTATATGTGACAACTTCTTTTTTATTTCGGGCACTGTGCAACTTTGTGAACTTGAGCTTTCGAGTTTCTCCGACACGCTATGTCACTCGATCAACTTCCTTTTGTTGTTTATACCACTGTTTAAACCAAAAAATAGTAAGTTTTTCCTTGTCTCCACTTGGTATTTGTAGAAATTCTTCTTGTTTTCCCTCGTACTTTTGCCATTGTCTTTCACAGAAGGCTGATCTTAAGGGCTTTTTATATTGATTTGCATATTCAAAGAGGCGTAATTCTGGGAGGAGCTGGGGCGGGACAGCAGGCGTGTGCATGTGCGTTAATTTTCACGCTGACCGGGATTTATGTAGCAGATGAACGTGGAAGCTGGCGTTTGCACAGATTTATGCATCTGGATTTTTTTTGCGCTTATCTCATATTATAGTGCGAATTCTACGTTATGCATGAGGCCCCAGGTCTTTATAGCTTGTATATTTTTCCACCCAGAAATAAAATTGAAAGTTAGGTAGTGCCATGCCCCCTTCTGCTTTAGGTCGTTGTAGAGTCACCCTTTGGATATGTGGATGTTTTGAATTCCAAATAAATTAAGTTATAATTGAATCTAATTTCTTAAAAAATTATGTATTAATGTATATGGGGATGCTTTGAAATAGGTAAAGAAGCTTGGGAAGGACGGTCATCTTAACAATGTTGATTCTCCCTGCTAATGTAAGATGGAGGGTAGACCATCTACGCACCTCTTGTTCAATTTGTTTTACTGCAGACAGCAAGGTTTTGTTAAAAAAAAAAAGCTTTATATTTACTTGTAATATTTACCCCTAGATATTTAAACTGATCTTCTAAGATAAATGGGAAGGTGTCCAGTCAGATATTGTGTGCTAGAGAATTCACTGGAAAAAGCACACTTGTATTCAAAATGATCTTGAGTCCAGATATCTTTTGAAAATATGCTAATGCTTTTAGGACTACTGGCACAGCATTTTGTGGGTCAGAAATATACAGTACTATATAATCTGCATATAATTATATTTTCTATTCAAGTCCTTCTCTGAAAATCCCCTTTATCTCTGATGCATTTTGAAAGTATACAGCCAATGTTTCAATGGCAACTGCAAACAACAAAGGTGATAAAGCGCATCCTTGTCGAGTAGTTTGATCCATACACATATGTTTGAACCCAACCCAAATTTGTGCAATGTGGTGAATAGGTAGTCCCATTCAATCATATTAAATGGTTTGAAGTTACTGTTTTTAATAAATCCAGTTTGGACTTGTGATATTACAGAAGGAGGCACTTTCTTAGTCCTTCTAGGCTAGAACTTTGGAGAGTATCTTAACATCATTATTCAGAAGTGAGATTGGTCTGTATGATGCACATTATAGTAAGTCTTAAGTACACTTTCTTAAGAAAGATGGTAATTTTGTTGTCTTTAGCTTCTATAAACATTGCTAATAATCATTTAGCTAACTTATTTTATATTTTTTTCCATAAAATTCCACTTGGTAGCCATCAGGGCAGGCTACACCCCCACTGTGAAGTGAGTTTATAGCATCTAGTAATATTGAAAGGTCAAAGGTTTATCCAGTTCCACAGCACTAAGAGTATCTAGCTGTGTATCTGTAATAAATAAAAAAACTCATTAGATTTTGTCTTATCTTCTTTATACTGAGTAGCATGTAAGGACATATAGTGCTCTTGAAATGTGAAAGTTATCTTTTTATGGTTAATAATTTTATCTTCATTTATGTTGGTAATTGCTGTTATTGCATTGCAGAATTCCTGCTGGTGGATTTCTTGGGCTAAGATCTTATTTGCTTTCTCTACATGGTCATAGTAATCATGTTGCAATTTAAAGATGAGCTGTTCGCTTCCTTAGTTGTCAAAGTGATTAAATTCTAATTGCAAAACCAGACTTTTCCTATATAGTGCCTCATTTGGAAACCTGCCGTATTCTAGATCTACTCTGGCAATTCTGCTGATTAAAACACATTCCTTCTTGGTTTTCAATTTATTTTTGTGTGAAAGATATGAAATAATCTGTCCTCTTTAAAATGCCTTCAGAGCTTCCCAAAGTGTACCTGCTGTGACCTGTGAAGATGCATTTGTCTCAAAAAAATAATCGATTTGCTTGGATATGAAGTCTGGACAGTTCACACGCTAATGACAGGGGGTTATGATGCCAGCTACAAGATCAGTGTGTAGGATGCAGTAATTTAAACTCCATGATCAAAGGAGCATATTCAGAGATAACAGCAGCGTCATACTTACAAGATTTGATAGTAGGCAAAAAATTGTATATGATGAAATAATCAATTCTTGAGTAACAATGACATATGCTCTTAGGTTAGGATTTAAAAACCTACATGGGTCTGATAAGGTACAATTCTTTACAAACTGTGTAATTATCTTTGCAGTATTAGATGTTATCACTGCTGTAGCTGAGGATCTATCCAGGTCAGGATTTAAAACACGATTAAAGTCTCCGGCCATTATAATTTTGTGAGTGTTCACATTAGGGATAGATGCAAATACATTTTGGAAGAAATCTCTATCATCCACGTTAAGTGCATAGATATTAATCAAAATCACTTTAGTACTAGATAAGTTGCCCGTCACCATGACATATCACCCTTCACAATCAAATTTTATATCTGACAGTACCAATGAAATAGTTCTGTGTATTAAGATTCCCACATCCATAGGTTATCTTTTCAAAGGTTCTGTGTGTTACTTAGAAGAACCGATGCTAATAATAGAAAAAGAAATAGGTATTTTACATAAGAATCAGAATCAGCTCAAGCAAAAACTGAACTAAAAGGTTAATTCGTACAGTAAATAAGGAAAGTGTAACTCAGAATGTGACGATGGGGGTTCTCTTCCATGCTCCCTAAGTTCGTCTGGGAGCCCTGAACCCAACACCGTCGATAATGTCAGCGAGATGAGCTGACAAATGGGGACAAATTTCACATGAAACCAGGGGATCTATTCAAAAAAGTGCTTAAGTGCTTTTATTAAAATAATCTTCCAAACAAACAGTGCAGTGCTTCAAGTTCCAATAAATAAATAAATAAATCCGTAAAACAAGTGTCCAGTGGGGTTAAAACCATCAATAAATAAATCCTTTAAAATCAGAGGTTAAAAATGCAGAAGTTAAAAATGCAGTCTCTCACTCCCTTGTTTTTCTCCGGCCCACCTCCATCACTCTCTCCCCGGCTCACCCATTGCTGTCTCAGCCGGCAGAGACCCAACAGCCACGAGCTCCTTCAGTCAACCTCCGCCTTGGCCTCCAAACGGACGTCACTGCCAGACCGTCGAGGTTGGCTCTCCTCCCGTGATCTTTCTCGCACCTGTAGTCGCTCCTCAGATCCAACGGGATGACACCTCTCCTGCTCACCCCACTCACTTGCTTTCAGTAGGGCAAACTAGCCCCCAGAGCGCATCGGCCAAACGCTCCTTAGCGGGGCCCCAGCTCGTTCTGTCTCTTCCATACAGGTGGCCAGATCGTACCCAATAAGACTGCTCTTTACAATCCTTTAACTTCCTCCATCCCTACTGATTTCTCGAGTCATCTCTCTATCTTTCCATTTCTCTCCCACGATTTATATCTTCCTCTCGTCTCCATCCATTTATATATACCCACACCCGGCTGCCTCTGTGGGCACAGCGTCTTAATTACACACCGCAGGAAGCCAATGAGGCAAACAAGAACGACCGCACCCACACGTGCAGGTGCGACTCGCTCCAATCACCTCATTAACTCCCCGCAGTCGTGCAATTGCGCCCACGGAGAACGACACGGCTATACGGATTTAAAAACCCGACCCTTTTTTTCGGAACTAAAATCAATTGGTTTAATATCTGGTTTACATGCATTTTTAATTTTTCATTGTATACGCAAAAGCAGTCAATGCCACACTGTATCCTTGTCACCCTTATGGGTGACTTTGTTAAATGTGGATGGTGCTGCCTACCAGAGTCCATTTTTATATTTTATTGGGAGGAGGGATAGCTTTAGAAGGTTTTAAGAAAGCCTCTCTCAGATATGGAACAGATCTGGGTGTATATTATTGCAGCAAAACACTACATTGGTTTAGTTTGGTGGAAAATAACTATGAAAAGGCATACTGACACCAATAGAGAGATTTGAGTGGCAGAGGTGACCTTGAGGGAGTGAAGGGTTTGGAGCGCACAAAGGCAGGACATTTAGCAGACAGTATGGCTTATGAATGTTAATCAAAAAAGAAATCAAACACAGGATATCTGATGGAAACTTGACAAATGTATGAATGTCTGCTTGAGCAAAAAAAAAAGGTGGGGGTGCGGTTGACTTTGATATTGTCAGTCTAGTTTTACTCAGAAAAGATTTACTACCCTTGACTTACTCTTGAACTAAAAATTTGGTTGCTTCCTTAATTAATAACTATGATCCAGATAATTAATTGGCCACAGCACTTACTTCAATTGCAGTTTTCATTTAAAAACCTTGGTTACTTAACCTATGTCAGTCAAAATAAAATAAAATGTATGATCAGGTAACCAGTAAGAAAAACATATTGTAAGATTTTTATTTTTCTGACTGACCAGATAATATTTGTTACCAAAGTATGTAATGAAAAAGGCAATTGACAACACAATACAAAAGTGCTAAGATACCTAGTCAATATTGTCTTACCTGTGTTATTGTAATAATATACAGTACCACACCAGAATGCAAAAAGACCCTAGACAACCTGAAGAAAAATGCTCACCATTCTGGAGAGAGCAAAAAATCATAATAACACATCTTTATATTCATCATCTGACTGTAAGAGAATTAGAAAAGTAAATACTATAGCGACTATAACTAGACATGAAATCCTTAATAAGTGATTTCCTGAGAATAGTAAGAACAAAAAACAACCCTAGAACCACACTGAATGACCTCCAGGCATGTCATACTGCAGCTTGTTATCTCTAAGTTATGGTTTCCTGACTTATGTTTAAACCTCTTTTTTATGCCTGATTTGCACATTTGTGATTATTTAATTAGTATCATTTATGTAGATATTCGTATCTATTTTTACTATTTGTATAGTCATGCGTATTATGTCAACTTTACTTAGTTTCTATGTGTTAGAATATGTTCTGCTATGTTTCTTGTATTTTGTGGGTGGATCCCCATGAGATGGGACAACCCTTACCTCATTGCTGTCCCCAGCCTTTAAAGACAGCCTGGAATATCCATCCATCCATTATCCAACCCACTATACCCTAACTACAGGGTCACAGTGGTCTGCTGGAGCCAATCCCAGCCAACACAGGGCGCAAGGCAGGAAACAAACCCCAGGCAAGGCACCAGCCCCCCCGCAGGGACTGGAATATGCTTCATTTAAATGCACCCTGGTGAAGTTTGGTGTTTTTTTAAATATTATTGCAATTCATTTTGGCATCTGATTTTTTTTTACTCTTAACTACTGTTTTTTTTAATATATATATTGTTTTCTTGCTTGTATTTTGCTCTCTTTTGCAGATAACACCTTTTATTTAAAGACTGTGAACTTGTCTATGCCCCAGCTACAGTTTTCACAGTTCTTAATCTGGTGAGACAACCTTCAAGGTTTTTGAAGGCTGGTGGAAAAGCCTGACATCCATTTTGATGTCTACTCAGGTACAAAGCCTCCATTTCTTCTGGGATTAGGCTTAGCTATGTAGTGAGACCTGTTTTGTGGGCCATTTTAGAAGAACTCAAAGTTTCTTTTTTTTTGAGGTGACAGGGATTTAGTACAGCTGATTTCTGTGTTTACACATCAATAATAAGTCACATGATAGGAAGGTATCCTCAAGGAAATTTTTGCTTTTAAATGCAGGCATTGCAGAATTGTACCAAATTCTATGATCTGTCAATTAAAAAAAAAACAAAAAACTTTCTTCACTTTCAGGACAGCTTTAGGCTGCTTTTCTGCCCAAGAACCCAGATTATTTGCCTTCAATATGGAAACAATAAATCCAGAATTAGACTAAAATATTCTTGAGTACAACATAAGGCCAACTGCTAACTAAAGTCTTTCATTGTGATGATGGTCATAAGACATATTTCAGCAAATCTTGAAGAAATAGGTTGAGAGAAAGCTGGAGCTCAACCCAAATAGAAATGTCACAAAAAATGTCACAGTGAAGGAAGTGTGGTGCAGTGGTTAAGGCTCTGGACTGTGTGACCATGAGCAAGTCACTTGACCTGCCTGTGCTCCAATTGGAAATCCAAACCAATTGTACCATAAATGTAAGTCGCTTTGGATGAAGGCGTCAGCCAAATAAGAAAATGTAAACAAAACCTCAGGCTAGTTCTTCATGTAAAACAGCCAACTAATGTGGAGCAGCTGAAGCAGTTTAATTAAGGATGAGTTGGTAACGATGTCTCGGAGCAGATGTTACAGACAGATTAGTAACTAGAGGAGATGTCTGGTTGCAGTCAGAGCTGTGTACTGAATTAAAAGGTTCACTTATTTTGGCAGTAGAGATAAGTCTTCTTTGCATATTTCTTTTTCTGTGCCATCATTTAAATACTTTAGATTTTTTTAGATACTTTTAAGCTTTTTTTTGCAGACTTGCTCAGTTCTGCTATAATAAGATCAGTCTTTTTAATTTAGCTACAGATATTTGCCTGGCTTCAATTCTCATTCTAAGCAGTACCGTGGCAGAGATAGGAAGGGAAGCGAAAGTGTCTTAAACTTGTTTATAAACCTTTTCTGCTTTCACTAGAGAATGAGTATTCAAATTGGATAGTAAACGTCTTCATCAGATGACAAGTTTCTCTTGTTGTTTTATTCCACGACACATAGAAGGTCTTTACTTATTTATTCAGGGGGATTTAATTTCATTATTTAATTTCAAATTGATTATTTAAGAAATGGCCATTTTAGACTCTACTACTGTTTTAAAGACTGAAAATTGTTTCATAAATAACTTGCAATACTTCTGAAAAAAATATATATCTGTACACTGTTTATCATATCTTAAGTTATATGAATTTGCTGAGGTTGAAGATATTTAGTTATTGAATAACTAAAAAATAAACTAAAACATACAAATTGCTAGTAGGCATGACAATGGGTAAAGAAACGATGTGGATATTGTGATTCATATTACATGGTGCTTGTGTGGATTGTGGTCTTGTTACTGGAAAGCCACTGTAATAAACTGATTTCATTGACATACAGGATTTCTGAGAGACGTTCACATTCACATTGATATGCGAGCTAAAGGTATAGTGAGATTTCACGCACACAGCTTCCACCTATCTGTTTTGGGTACATTTGTGAGGGAGGATACATGTTTATTGGCATGTTATGATTCGATGGTCTATTTCTCACCAGTGGTGGCTTTTTTTTTCTCCTTGATTGAGTCATTTCTAGTTGGTTCAGATGGCTGCACTTAACATTTAAATCTTCTGACTTGCAAATTCTCCCATTTATTTGGACACACATAAATTAATTTGTACCTGCTTACCAACTTTAAATATTTTTACATACGAGTGAGTTTAGTATTTAGCATTTAGTAATCAGTTAAGTGGAAGGTGCTGGTGCACTTAATAGATGGCCTTTTAGTGTACTCTCAGTTGTTGTGAGTGACTCATCATTTAAATCAATAGAAATATGCCAGGCTAACTCTGAGGAACATTCCAAAAACTTCTAAAACACCCTTTTTAATCAGCTTTCATCATAAAATAGTGATCTCAATTATAAGTGTAGCTCTTTGATATGTTAATAAGTACCCAGCATTATCCATTGCTTTTGTTTTTATGTTTTTGTCTCCCATCCTGTGTGGTGGCAAAATGAGCCAACCCCACCTGCTCAAAGTGCTCTATTCTGCAGTCACCTGGGCTACCTAAAGCAAACGAGAGGGATCTTGAGAATTCTTTATTGACGACTGTATCAACTGTGCCCAGTGATAGGTGGGCGACCAGCTGGTGTAGGTCATTCTGACTTTCATGATGCAGAAACTGATTACCATCAGACCTACTATTTGATTTGCTTGTTTCTGTCTGTTGACTGTGGCATTCCAGAGGTTTATTTTTCTCCTATGGCCATCTTAGGAGTTTTTTATTTTCCTCATCTCCATGTCAGCTAGTCAAACATTCACATTCAATAATCAAGAACTTCATCTACATTCTAATTCAACTGAAATTGCTATAGACTGTTTTATATGATTTTGTATCTTGTAGAACTGGACCCAGACACAGACAGACGGAAAACGGTTTTGCACCCAACACACTCATTTATTTACAATATATATACAATTGGTTTAGTGCACAACCCAGTGCCTCCAGCACCGATCCCCCAAAGTCCAGGCCTCACAGTCTCTAAATGCCTTCCTTCTGGCCGCCTCCACTCCTCTCTATGAGCTCCGTCCTCTTCCACTCGACTCTTGCCAATGAACGGAGGGAGACGGCCCCTTTTATCCCAACCCAGATGGGCTTCAGCTGCTTCCCGGCAATCTCCCGCAGACACACCCCCGTGTGGTGGAAGTGCCAGCTGTGTACCCGGAAGCCCTCCGGGTGTCCCCAGTCTTCTTCCCCCCAGCACTTCCTGGTGTGGCGGAAGTGCTGAGATCCAGGGTTCTTCAGGCACCGGGGTGCCGCCTGGCGGTGGCCATGGGCCCCTACAGGGTTGGGCTTCCAAGCCCTCTACCCATGGCCCCCAACACAACCAGGGTGGTCGCCCCCTCGTGGTCTGGAGGAGGCACAAGCCCTCCTCCGGTCCTCCTGGGCGTCCCGGCTGAGCTCCACTCCCAGCCGCATATGACAGTGCCCTGCTGCCAGCGAAGACACGTTGGTCTGAGCGACACATCCCGAGAGGGCAGCACGTCCTCGGAGTGGGTCCTACTACGTACCCTGGGCCCATCACAGCACCCTGGAACGCACCACTTCGACACCCCTTACAAGGCTGTCGCGCCCCTCCGGTCTGCACCGCTCTCGCCTCCATAGTCACCGCCAGCCGGGGCACCATCCGGTCACCGGTGGAAAGTCCTCCAGCGGAGCAGCCCATTCCAGGAGGGCAGGTTCCCAACGGGGCAGGTCCTACTGCTCGTCGGGGCTTTGGTCCTGTAAAGAGACAAAAGGGAGGGCCAGAAGCACTGCATGTACCTGCAGTGCTCTCCCCCCCTACCGGCAGCCTGCAACTTGCCTGTTCGGCGCCTCCGCCGCAGGTTCCATTCCCGTCCGTTCGTCGTCACCGGGACCGCTCCCACAGGCGGCTCCTCCACCCGCCCAGGGGTTTCCCTCTGCCTCCACAGAGGACGGCCCTTCACTGGACGTGCGCACCCAGCGACACATCTCTTCCTATCGGAGGAACCGGCATTCACCCCTCGATTCCTCCTTTTCCTCTTGGACGCTCTGACGGTCTGGGTCTGAGCATGGCGAAAGCTCAAATCCAGCCCCGTATGCGTCCCTGCAGAGCGACGGAAGACTGCCGCGGGCTTGGAGCGCAGGGCGCTAGGACCCAGGGCACTCATCAGCCCTTGTGCTGCCAGCCCATTCGTTCTCGCTTTCCTTGCTCTGCGCGCAGCCTGCACCGCCACATCCGCTGTCGGAGAATCGCGTACTTGCTGCCAGTCATTAATATCACGGCAGATTTCGGCGACTTCTCCCTCATGCTGTATGGGGAGGACAACACTCACCTTCCCCACCGTGCTCCTCCGGCCAAAGGCTCCAGCGCCGCACCGTTCCTCCGCAGCCTGTGGTGTCTCGGATGACGCGATCGCCGTCCCCCTCAGTTTCTCCAGCTCCACGGAGAGAGCACGTAGCACCTGCAACAAAGGTGACTCTACGGGCCGAAGGCACTCCTCCGGCTTGCGTAGAGCCACCGGCAAGAACAGGGAGACAGGCGTCGGTGGGCTTACCTGTTTATCAGCCGTACACTTCGTCTGCCTCCTGCGGGCCTCTCCCTCTGGCCCAAACGGGTCTCTCTCTGACCCGGGACGGACATTCCTTGGGCCCTCCTCCAACCAATCATTGGCGGGCACACAAGACACACCGTCCAATCCCGTGCCTGCCAGCGGGTGGGACTTCCGGTCCGCGGCCATTTTGGCTCTTTTTTTCCCAGTGCAGTGGCATGCTGGCTCTTTAGGTTGCAGCGTTTCCCTCTCAGCAGCTCTCCCAGCTGCTGCTGCGTCAATGAGGCGCCACGGATCGACATGCGCTTGCCACCGACAAGGATCCGGGCAGCCCCTGCCTGTTGAACACAAAACACATGCGGCCCTGCAGGGTCGGTTGCTGGCAAGCAGGGAACTTACCTCCCGGGTCCTGTCTGTCCGGGGAAACGTCCCCAGCATGGCCTCGCTAGGCGACATGCCGTCCCGGGCACCTTCTGCGGCGGCGTGCTCGTGGGAGCCCGCTGCACTCCAGCAACGCCTGTTCTCCTTCCTCCGCACCCGGGGAGCTTGGCCATACTGCGGACCGATGGCAGTCCGTGGGGAGAACCACTCCCGCAGGGTTGTGCACGCGCTGCTCCCGCGGCGAATGTGTGGGATCCACTGCTGCGCCGGGCCGTCCACAGACTGATTTCTTACTGCAGGTCCCCGTCTTGTACCAGACGGATCATCCTGCCGACTACGCCACTGTGGAACTGGACCCGGACACAGACAGACGGAAAACGGTTTTGCACCCAACACACTCATTTATTTACAATATATATACAATTGGTTTAGTGCACAACCCAGTGCCTCCAGCACCGATCCCCCAAAGTCCAGGCCTCACAGTCTCTAAATGCCTTCCTTCTGGCCGCCTCCACTCCTCTCTATGAGCTTCGTCCTCTTCCACCCGACTCTTGCCAATGAACGGAGGGAGACGGCCCCTTTTATCCCAACCCGGATGGGCTTCAGCTGCTTCCCGGCAATCCCCCGCGGACACACCCCCGTGTGGCGGAAGTGCCGGCTGTGCACCTGGAAGCCCTCCGGGTGTCCCCAGTCTTCTTCCCCCAGCACTTCCTGGTGTGGCGGAAGTGCTGAGGTCCAGGGTTCTTCAGGCACCGGGGCGCTGCCTGGCGGTGGCCACAGGCCCCTACAGGGTTGGGCTTCCAAGCCCTCTACCCGTGGCCCCCAACACAACCAGGGAGGTTGCCCCCTCGTGGTCTGGAGGAGGCACAAGCCCTCCTCCGGTCCTCCTGGGCGTTCCGGCTGAGCTCCACTCCCAGCCGCATGCGACAATCTATTCTAACTTTAATAACATCAAACAGTTTCTACTAGATGGGTTATCTAAGTAAAATGTAGATACATACTATATATATTTTTATATATATTAATTAGACGTGGTTGTTCTATTTTCAACCTCAATATCAGCCAGTCAATCATTATCCAACCCGCTAAATCCTAACACAGGTTCACGGGTGTCTGCTGAAGCCAATCCCAGCCAACACAGGGTGCAAGGCAGGAGCAAATCCCAGGCAGGGCGCTATACCACCACAGGGCACACACACCCACACACCAAGCACACACTAAGGACTATTTAGGATCGCCAATGCACCTAACTGGCATGTCTTTGGACTGCAGGAGGAAACCAGAATACTCGGAGGAAACCCATGCAGACATGGGGAGAACATGCAAACTCCACGCAGGGAGGACCCGGGAAGCGAACCACTGCACCACTGTGCCGCCCCAACCTCAATGTATAAATATTTCAATTAGAAAACCTTTTTCTGATAAGACTAAAACTTTGCTGGTTAAATATTGCTTAACAATACATGGTTGATTTTGTATTTAGTATACTTACATTTACTGGAAATTATAATAGTATTAGTTAATAATAATAATCCAAGTAAATGTGGTGGAGCTTTGTTTTGTTGATTAATCTGTGGAAAGCACATTGAGTTGTATGTACATAAATAAAGTTATACATATATAAATAAAGTATTATTATTATTATCCAGTATAGAGTAACAGGGATTGTGGAAAAGAGGTGAAAAAGAGATTGCAGGCAGGGTGGAATGGGTGGGGAAGACTGTCAGGAGTAATTTGTGACAGATGGGCATCAGCAAGAGTGAAAGTTATATGGGTTGGAGACAGTGGCACTGACCAGAAAGCAGAAAGGAGACAGAGATGGAAGTAGCAGAGTTAAAGATGCTAAGATTTGCATTGGGCGTGACGAGGATGAACAGGATTAGAAATGAGTACATTAGAGGGTTTGGAGACAAAGTCAGAGAGGTGAGATTGCGTTGGTTTGGACATGTGCAGAGATGCTGGGTATATTGGGAGAAGGATGCTAAGGATAGAGCTGCCAGGCAAGAGAAAAAGAGGAAGGCCTAAGTGAAGGTTTATGGATGTGGTGAGAGGGGACGGCCGAAAGAAGAAGAAGATGATTATTATTATTATGCAGAAATTCCTTTAAAAGAAACTGGAAAGTGATAACAAAAAACTTTTTGAGAAAAGTATGTTTAAGTGGTGGTTTCAAAATATAAATGTAAAATTTCAAAAAGTAGAATAGGCATTCACAAAAATCATGCAACATCTATAGCCATGAAAACTGGGTCTAAGCGGTTAATATAAATTTGTGATTCTAAAACCAAAATAAAGACAAGTAAACTATCTGTGCACAAAAACAAGCAATCTACACTACAAAAATGAATTTACTCAGAATTACAACAAAAGGAAGAAGGTGTTATGCAATAAAAAAGCAAAAAAAAAAAAAATAGTCAAAGTCCTTTGCATCTTTTCTTAGTTGATTATTTGAACATCAGAGGTATACAGGTCACAAAATACAAATCTCCCAACATCACTAACAATATAAAGTAAAAACATAAATAAAAGTAAAATGTTATAGACTGAGAAGAACACAAGCAACAATATAAAGTAAAAGCAGAAATAAAACCAAAAGGTTATAGACAGAGAAGAACATAAGGAGAGTGCTGACGAGGAAAGGTCATTCGGTTCAGCCCAGGTCATCCATGTCATGCTGATCTTACATTTACCTTACCCAGTTAAGATTTGAAGGTCTCCAAATTACTGTCATTTACTATCGTGCTTGGTAATTTATTAAATGTGTCTATTGTTTTCAGTTTGAAAATACTCTATATATAACAAAAATGCAAAAGGGGCAAAAAAAACATGACTCAGCAGTCGGTCCTCATATATAACAAGGACATTAGTGAGGTATCTAACAAAAATGACTTGGAAACAAAAGTATGGAAACATTATGAAAAGTCCACACCATTAAGTATGTGTCAGCCATAAAGTACATAATTCTTGGCTATTCAGCTATATTATGCCTACAAAAAAACTTAGCCAACTACATTAAATATTAGAATCTTGGGTTATAATTAATGTTTGAGATTTTTCAGGTAAGGAAGACAAAAGTTTCAAGGTAAGGAAGTTCTGCTCACTAGTGAAAGTGCCAAAGAGTAGTGAAGTGTAGCATTTCAATAAGCACATACAGGTAAGAATTTCACTGTACTCTGTACATGTGACAATAATGACCATATACACCTATAAAGTTTGTACAAGGTATATTTAACCAGCATTCATCTGTGTCCCCCATGTATCTCTTCATCATCAATTGCTTAAAGTGAAAAGATGTAACTTCTTCAATCTGTTTTAGCAGTGCCTTATAGACCCCAAGTCTGTCTTGTAGCTCGTCTCTGGACCTTCTCCAGCTCTTTTTCATCATATGAAGTTAACTGAATACAATATTATAAATGAGAGCCCACAATAGCATTGTACGCTTGAAACATAATTCTCCTTGATTTGCTTTTGATACAGCATGCTATAACAATAAAGTTGAACTTAAACCTAACATTATATTAGCTTTCTTAATCACTTTTGTACAGTCTTCTAGACAATAATGCATCCACTATGACTCCTAAGTCCTTCATATTGCATTTAGCTAAGTTTAGGCCCATCACTGTTTAATTATATCTCATATTTTTTTACTTCCTAGTTGTAAAAGTTTGTATTCATATTAAACTTTATCTGTCCAGGCCCTCCTGTTATGATTTGGTGATTCTAGCTTTCTTTCCTCCTAGTATATTGTCACCTGCTAAGTTAATCACTTTATTAAAACAAGCATAACAACCAAAAAGAGTAACACAAAAATAACAGTTTGGGAAAAGCAATATATCACAAACAGTTCAGGGCATATTTTTAAGTTAATCTGATCCAGTGCTTGTGCTCATATGAGACTGAGGGATGGGGAACAAAACGTAATGTTGTTCTAAAATGCATATATACGCTGAAGTGACCACAAATATAAGACGACATATTTTATGTTGGCTTTGATTCATCTTTTCATTTCAAGTATATAGTCTGTGGGTATTTTGGAAATAATAAATTTGACTTTATTGTCTAAATATGTATAGTAGAGTACTGTCTATATGATTGTCCTTGAACTAAAACTGCTCCCTTTCATTAATCTTTCTTACATTTGCAATTTATAGTGGAATGTTAAGACATCCAGACAAACTTCCCTTGGAAGGACATTTCATTTTTTAAAAATTTTAACAGGCACTGATGAAATAAAGTGTGACTTATTTTCAACCTTAAAACATTCTCAGCAACAAATACAGTAAAATACATGCCAATTAATTTCAATGAACAGTTCTTAAATAAATGAAACTAAATACAATAGACTAAAATATAGAAATATATGTATTGATTCTATTGTTTTATTTTCATGTTTAAATGTTATATGTGGTGTATACATAGACCAAAAATAACATTATGGTGAAAAAATACATTTATTGGAATTTGTGGTGATGTAGAAAAGTGGAACGCTAACTTTGGGGTCTGTCACAGTAGCACTGCCTCATCCTAACACAGGATATCTGACCAGCTACATAGCAAGGAACAGTGGAGCAATGCCCAGTGATGGTAGAATGATTTAGAATACAAAACATCAACATTCACAAACACATAAATCAATCTGTTTCTATGACATTTTCAAAATGTACATTATGCATATAAAAGCAAAATATTGTCGCGTTGGCATTGGAAAGCAGGCTTTTGTATCACTTTAGTAGCCAAAGATAATACATTACAGATGAGTGCACGTAATGTGTGATATGATGAAACATTTCACAATATACACTTTAAAATTAATCTGAACAAACAAAAATGCTCATAAACAAAGAGACAAAAAGTAAATAACAGTTGGACTCAGATACTGAGCATTAACCTAGTGGGTTCAGGTCCACTACCTCCCCTTCATATTCAGGGAGGCTCAGCAACTATGCTATGAATAAGTGTTGTTTTTTTCCACATTATATTGAGTTTTGTTTTCAGTTTCAGACTAGGACTTTACTGCAGGAGCAAAAATATCCGAACAGTAATTTTCAAATGCGTCTAATTTGGGCTCTAAAAATACTGTATACTTTGTATGGTATAACTTTCTAAGCTATTATCTGATGACAGTAACTTTATGATCTGTAAATTTGCATTTTATTATTTTTAATAATTAGTAATGAGTAAAACAATTCACAGCAAAAATTAGTGTTTCCCTAAGCAAACAATTAGTTAAACAAAAACTGTTTCACTTTCAGCACTACATTTATTGTGCATGCATCTACCTGTCATTTAGTATCGTATCTGAAAAAAGATCTTTACTGAAAAAAATACACCGGATTCATTTTGTTGCATTTTAGTGTGGAAAATATGTAGTATGTCGCATTTAAAAAAAAACAAAAACCATTGCACTCTTCCGTGGTGATTTGAATGAGAGCATAAATATAATTTCTTTCACTAGTGTGCAATGAATTATGTGCAATATGCAGCTGAAGAAAAATAATAAAGATGCAAGTATGAATGGGACTTTCATAGGCAGTTTTCCATTCTTTCCACCCCTCAAAAAACTTGAGCATTTCACAGTTTTAAAACTTGCCTGCAAAATGAATAGTGTATGCAGCTTAAAGGTTACCTGTTTCACTCATTACTATTACAATTACTACTTGTAGAAAGTGAAGGAAAGCTGGAAATTCTGAATCTGGTAATCAGAAAGTTAATTCCACCAGTAAATGAAACCCCAGTTTAACTTTATTTTGTGGATTTTGTTTTACCTTTGGTATTTTAAGAAATATTGCCACGTACTTGTCTTGCTGTCATAACTCCTCTGTTTTAACTCTCCTCAGATCCATACTGTATTTTTCAAAATGCTAGGAGGGATGAGGAGGCTATCCTTGTGAAGGAAGAAGAAATTTTTTTTTTTTTTTTAAACCAGCAGTGTCCACTCAACACTTAATTGATTTTGGCAAATAATGGGACCTGGTAAAACAGAATAAAATAAAATAATTAAAAGTAATTTTAAGTAAATCCAAAATTCACCATTCCAATTTCAAGTATAAAACTAAATAAATTATAAGTAAAACTGACAAGAGGTCAAACACACGGAAAGAGTCCAGAGACACTGCTGCTTAACCAGGTTTGAGTAGTTCCCATTCTGATAAAGAATAAATAGCAAAATGTGCAGAAAGATTTATTTTTGCCTGAAATTAACCCGACTCTTCTTCCTTCAGGTAGTTGTTTCTAGTACAAGTTCTTTGAAAATACACATTTTTTGTTCCTGCTGCTTCATCCCAGTTATCTACAGCATTTCCAGCAAAACAAAATGTAATATTGTCAGCCTGAAAGCAAAACATCTAAAGAGAGAAAAATCATCAACACTTTAATCATAGTATACCTGGTGGAACACCCTGCATAAGTTTAGTTTTTTCTTTTTATTTATTAAATAAGAATGTCAACATGTTTATACAAAAATATATATAATAAAACCAGTTACATAAGTAAATGATTGCAGAATGTTTTAAACCCATTATCATGCTACTTTAAAGGAGTTTCATGAGACATGTACTTTGAACGCCCCTTTAATCAAGTTTTTTATGTTGATTTCATTAGTATCTTTTTCACACATCATGCAAATATGTGAAGAAATGACTATATCTAAACTACAATGTCAGATGTTGGGAGACAAAACACCACCTAATGCAAGGGTTCGTAAAAGTAAGTATATAAACCTCTGACCAAATTATATTTGTATTTTTATCAGACTGAATGGAGTGGCTCCACAAACACTCTAATCCTTCATTACCTAATGCTGCAAAGGCACAACCAAAAAGCTATAAATATTAAAAGAAATGTGGTTTAAAAGAGTACAGGTAATTCTCAAGGACAGACTCATTTAGCTAATATGGATCCTGATTTTACTGGAAGCAAATGCAGAAACACTGTACATAGCTACATACAACAAGCACTGCATGCGTTGTATTAAAATAATGAACAACCAACCGCTAGTGTGGCTTTCTAATACTGCTGTAATATTGTTTCTACACACTGTGGCTTTCCACATTAGATAGTGCAGTGATTTTTTGTGGTTTCATAACGCTGTAACATTAAATATCAACATTATATCACAGCCTTTCACAATATTGTTGTTTTTCACATATAACACTAAAACAGCGAATGGTTTACCCTGACATGTGCCATGCAAGATACAACCATCGAAGCACCATTGATCTAACAGTGACAATGTAATTTAATACATCTTTCTGGGTGGATACTGAGACATTACACAGACTGAATACTAAATGTAATTGTTTACAGGCTAAGCAGCATAACAGTTTTCTAAGAGGCAGCATCTCTTGTATACTTTATTGGCCTTAATGAAAAAAATATATAAAAAGGAATGTATGAGTTTTCATTTTTAATGATGTTTCACAGTATAATATGCATAAGTTAAGAAAAGAAAATGGAATTAATTCTTGACTGCTGGTGTGTGTGTGTGTATATATATATACATATATATATATATATATATATCTATAATTTTAGCAAAATACAGCTAAATTCTCTGTTACACAATGTGCCTGACTGAGGAATAAACACACACACACATAAAAAAAATATTCTAATTCCAGTTCTGAGAACACTGCCTCTTGGAATAGTTCATCTTTCACAAACACACAAATACACTCTCATATTTTTAAATAGAAAAGGAAATCAAGTCTGTGATTCAGGTAAAAAGTCTCACATCCAAGTAGCCAAGCAAATGTTTTCTACATAATTTAATCTGGTTATTCTTAATACAAGTGTGTGTGTGTGTTAATATTATTTGAGGTTAAATGCATTTCTTCACTCGTGCCCTTTTGAATTCATTAGAAGTGAAAAGAAAAATGGTGTAACCGACAGAGAAATGAACTGAATAATACTGCACTTTTAGTGAGGTTGTTATACAAACATGGTGAGGATAACTACTGAATAAAAATATGTAAACAGACACAAAATAAAAGAGTACAGGAACTGAATGCAGAGTTACTTCAAAAGAAGAAGGTAATTCAAAGCCCATAAACTACACAGTAGTTTCATTTTTCCACGGGCCAGTTCTAATATTTCCTGTACTATCTGAACTGTACATAAGCCCTTCATGCAAACTTCCTTTTAGCATTCCATTCTGATTGGGTGGGTTTTGAGGGAACGATTGTCTCCGCGGGTGCATCTCTAAATGGGCCGTGTGGTGCACAGTGTCTTCATCAGGCATTTTACTGCAGCCGTACAGAACAGTGCTGGCCTCACTGCTTTCAGGCTGACTTATTGTAGGGAATGGGTCTACTTGAGCACAGCACGCTCGTCGGTGACAGGTGTGGCCTTCATGCGTACTGCGTGGGCTGTCCGTGTGAGAGCTGTGAACACTCCCATCAATGCTGGAAGGGATGTGGTAGGCATACTCCCGGTCTCCTGCAGTCCTGTGACGTGTAAAGTGCCTTGGTTTAGTCCTACTTTTGAGACATCTATGGATGTGCATATTGGGCCGAAAATTTTCCTCTGAATGCACATGAATGTGGGGTTCATCATCAATAAGTTGCTCACTGTGCATATTAGCACAGCATGGGGTGACGGGAGAAAGGCAATTCACATGGTTTTGCACAGTCTGAAGATTGGTTAATTTGCATGGTCCAGAAACTGACTGGTTATATCCTGGGACTGCTTTTCCAGGACATGGAGAGTCCAAGAGACAGTGAGAGTGAACCTTTGTATCTCCATTCACATTTACCTTTGGACGGACATTCACCTGCACGGAATACGTGTTCCTTCTTGATGGACAACAGGACCACCAACAATGCCAAACATCATCCCTTTTTGCACAGTGATGGATCAAAATAAAAAGTCCCAATGTTACAGAGAAAGCCCCATATAAACAACTAAAAATCATGTCCAAGAAATGACCCTGAGAGACTGCAAGAGCTCCAAATGTCCAGGTAGTGATGAATAAGAATAAAGTAAATGCTGTGGTTCGAAGCTGAGCTTTAAATGAGTGCTCATTTTCCAGCATTGATGCAGAAATCACAGAGCAAGTGGTCTGAGACACAGATCCTGTATCCGCCATGTGACAGTGGCCTACTTCTGAGGCTGCTAATCTCTGCTGCTCCTCGGTCATTTCCTTCAGTTCATATTTCCGTTCAGGATGACGTCTTAGTTGTATAAATGTGCAGAGGAAATATATGCAAGTGACCAAAACGATAAATGCCACTGGACCGTAAAATGCTCCAAGGCTAGGTTCCCATGCCATCCAACAGCTGTAAAAATGGTGAAAAAATAAGATTAATAAACAGTAAGACTCAAAGTATCTCAATACAACTTCACAGTATATATGTGTTTCCTAGATGGATAAGAACAGAACTTTCAGACTATTATACCTGTCTTGCGTTTCCAAAAACTGAATAAAACTTCCATTACAATGTTCTCGAGAGGCTAATCCTAACAAAACATCCATTTACATAAAGGCCAAATGTATCCTAAAAGCGTCAAATACAAAACCCAAGTGCAGAACCAAGACTGACTATTAACAGTCAAAAATGAACAACCATTTACATTTTAAATAACACATTTCCCAATTTAAAAATCTTAACACATCACTTCAGGCTGCATAAACATTCTCATAGTGAGAAAAGACATTATATCGAAACAGTACTTCTTTATGTTTATTTGAAACCACAGAAAAATATTAACATGTAAGAGGCGCTTACATAAAGTAGTGAGAAAAGTAATTGCCCCATGTGATTTTCAGCATTATTTTCTCAGTGCAGTGTATTAACTAATACTGGACATTTACCACTCTGAGTAAATAAAAACACTAAATGTTAATACATACTTATTTCATTTATTAAAGTAATATAACAGCCAATAGAATTTGTGAAAAAGTACTCTCTTACGCTCATTAATTGATTCTGACACTTTCAGAAAACAACGAATATAGCCAGATATTTATCATTATATCAGATTTATTGAGAAATTTTACCTCATGCCTCCTTATCAACATGACATTTGTGGGATTTAAAGCAAGATCTGCTTATTTAGGGTCTTACCATAAAAAGGGGTTTAGATTTGGCCTTTGACCAAGCCATTGCAAAACATTCATTTTTTTTTCTTCAGCCATTCTGATTTAGACTTGACCCATGTGACCTGGGGTTAGAAAAAACTCACCATATTTCTTGCGTTGTTAAAACAGGTCATTAAGAGAGTATGGCATCATAAAGGGCAGCAAAGGGCTAACCTGGGTGCACCCAGACAACGTTGTTAAACAAACAAAACAATCTAGAGAGAGATTAACACATTTAATATATTTTATTTATAATGGTTGTTATTTGTATTTGATGTCAGTTGGGGCTGAGCCAATGGTTGACAATAACGTCCACGTAAAATAGATATTGTTGATTGGCTCCAATCATTGCAGAATTTTGCTCCAACCTGTGCTTAATATAGTTAGTTTTCAAGTTTATTGTTATGTGTACTTCCTTTCAGAACAGTATATATAAAAGTATATACAATATACAAAATAGCTTATGTGTTTTGGGTCAATGTTTCATGCCATGGCCCAGCCTTCTAAGGAATCTTCTGATACATTACAGTATTCATGGATCTTTTAATGACAGCATGATAGCTAATCATGAAGGTCATAACCTTCATGATCCTACCACCAACATGCTTACGCATAGGTATAAAATTCATACTTTGGAATTCAGTGTTAGCTTTTCTTTCAGTGTAACAGGGTAAATGCCACGTTTGACACATTTGTCCATGCAAAGTTGTTTCAAAACTGTTCAGGTATATTAGCATGAAGAAAGCAATCATAGTGATGTTTTTAACTTACTCTGCCATAATCCTATTTTGCCCAATGATTGTCTTAAGAGCCCGGATGTTGTTCAAAATGCCTTGCCTTTGAGATGATTTTTCCAACATGGTCACTTCTCATGGCTGACTATTTTGCCAATATACTGTAGATGTGATTTTGTGAAGCCCAAAGGCATTACAAACTACTCAATAACCCTGTGAAAACTGCCTGACATGAGTATTTTTTTAGAGTTTGTTAGGAATTTCTTTAGGTGGTGGAGTGATGTGCTTCGAGAACCTACAGTATATGGTGAAAATTTTACTTCAGACTAGTATAATTACTGAAATGTTAAAGATAGTTTGGGTAACTTGTTTACTAGGGCGCAAAGCCTACTGATGCTCACATTCAATTTTTTTTCTGTAACATTCTCTTCTATTTTATTATTATGCCTGAAAATTTTAACATGATTATTATGTACATAAAATTGCTTCGAAGTAAGGAGACCTGGATCCGCTTCCCGGGTCCTCCCTGCGTGGAGTTTGCATGTTCTCCCCGTGTCTACATGGGTTTCCTCCGGGTGCTCCGGTTTCCTCCCACAGTCCAAAGACATGCAGGTTAGGTGCATTAGCAATCCTAAATTGTCCCTAGTGTGTGCTTAGTGTGTGGGTGTGTATGAGTGTGCCCAGCGGTGGGCTGGCACCCTGCCCAGGGTTTGTTTCCTGCCTTGCGCCCTGTGTTGGCTGGGATTGGCTCCAGCAGGTCCCTGTGACCCTGTAGTTAGGATATAGCGGGTTGGATAATGGATGGATGGATAGATTATGTACATAAATATGGCATAATGTAATAGCTAGACATTGCCAAAAATTTTCAATGACAAACTAATGGGTTTTTCCTGTTTAAATGCTAGTCTGTTATAAAAATCATATTTAGTTACTTCCAATTTTCTCCCATAGTCTAATAACATTGTACAAGGTTAGAAATCATATGATACACTATTCTGACATTTTACAACACTTATGACATGATTTTTTCTAATTGGACATATAAAAATAAAATGATAGATATGAGTTTTTTTATAATGTTTAATTCTTATTTTCACATGTTTCAATAATAGGTAACAAAATATATTTTGTGAACTCTAATAAAATTTGATGTCTAAAACAGAACAACAGCAGATATCCTGTAAAAGACTAAGCAGTACCAACACACCTTAATGAAAAGTTGCATTTTCAAAAGATGCCTAAACATCACTAAACTGGGTGCAGTTTGAATTGACAAAGTGAGATTATTCCTCAGCTTTGGAGCAAAAATGGAGAAACACTGTCCATTCTTGGCATGGCATGAAAGAAGAGGGATGGTCAGGAAACAGGCAGAGCCAGAATGGAGACATCTTGAAGGGACATTTGGAGTCCCATATGGAGACTGGAGATGTTGAGGAGCAGAACCATTCAGAGAACCAAACGTCAAGACAAGAGTTTTGAACTGGATCCTCACAGCAACTGAAAGCTAGTGGAGATAGTCAAGCAGAGGTGTAGTAGGAGTAAATGCAATATGTCTTCCATCTCTTACATAGGATTAAAAGTGGGCCAAGTCAAGTTATATCTATGGGTATTTCAGTCATGGAACATGAATATTTACATGAAGATCTGACTTTTGAGCAGGTCTTCATTTTACATAGGTAATCATTATTATTACATTACTGAAAAATACCCTTACTCAAGGCAGCTTACAAAATAAAAATACATAATTAGATTCTGGATGGCATGAATGATTCATTATGAATAATTTCATTTGCAGTGTCACTTCTACATTCAAAAATAAGAGAATTTCAAATTTCTCTGCACAACAATGATTCACTATTAATTAATGTAGGTGCCATTGTTTTCTGTGTTTCATTCATTTTTTAAAATTTTGTCAGTATCTTTCAACAACTGATGGCAAAAAAATCTATATCTCGAATTAGCTAAACAGTTAACATATCTGTTCACATCACAGGTTTCTGTGTGTTGGTTTAATGTCATTTCTCATTAAGCAGTAATTTTTTGCTATATTTATTTCAAGCTTATTACTAGTAAAATATGTGTCACTTTGGTGTTATGCCGACTCACTGGTGAGATTCAGTGTTTACATATCTAATGAACTGTGCATCTGCCACCTTTAAAGTGTGAAAGCAGGCAGTCTTGTTTGTGAATTCATCTGTCCAGCTTTATCCTATGCAAGTGTTATCTTGTAAGTCATTGATTTTTATTTTTTGCTTCAGTCCCCCAGTGACTTGTTTTGCATTGAGAATCAGTGTGACTGGCAACAAGGGCCATGTAGTAAGAGCACAAACCAGGGACCAAGGACCATCAGTTCCTGAGGGTGAGTAGGATCAGCTGAGACAGTGCACACAGTGTTCACTGAATAATTTAATAAAAAATGCCTTTTATACTCATTTATACAAAAATACAAGTATCTGCAAGGCCTACATTTATTTACACTATATTTGCACTGCATTCAGAAAGTAAGTCATAAAGACATACTGTATTATATATACGAGAGTGTAAGTGTCAAATGGGATGGATGGGCATCCTGGCCAGGAGAGGGGAAAGTTCCTTACCTGGACGAGAGGCCCCAGGTGGATGGGTAGGCATCCCGACCAAGAAAGAAGAAGGTTCCTCACCCAGAAGGGAAGCTCTAGATGGATGGACAGGTGTCCTGGCCAGATGTGTTGTTAGTATCTTTCCTGGCCAGGATAAAATGGAAAGACGGAGAAGGACCGTCTCTGGGAGCTGTTTTTTCCCTCAATATGCTAGGTGATGGGTTCCCTCGAGCAAAGCTCCCATTCATATCCCGCAGGGCACCTTGGGACATGTAGTCTCAGAGGAGGTTCCACCTGACCCGGAAGTGCTGCCAGGTTGTAGTCACTTGACACTGGAAGGACTCCCGGGTCCTGGGATAAAAGGAGCCATCCAGCCTCATCCAGGTGAGCAGAGTCGAGAGGAAGTGGACAAAGCTTGCCTGGAGGAGAGATGGAGGAATTATTGTGGAAGACAATCTGTTAAAAGAGAATTGAAACCTGTTTAAGGTATTGAATTGAATAAAACCATGTTTGTTGAAGCCTTTTGACTGTGTGACTGCACTTCTGTTCTGGGTTTGAGGAGCTGCAGTGCCCTCTAGTGGCCACACTAGATTACTGGAAATGGAGAAACTTTGGAGTTATTTATTCTCTATACTGCTTAAAATCACAAGCCATACAAACAGAAGTAGCACACCTGTCATTGATTACTTTTTTATAAGTATTTGGTAAATTAGTAAAATTACATTTTACATTTTCATTTAATTATTTTTCTGTGAATGTGCAGTGGAAATTAACGAATATCATTTTTTATTTTAAAATGTTTTTGCTTTAATTTAACTACTTTTAACATATAATATTTGTTAACAAAAATGAATGACTTTAGTCAAAAAACTATCTCTTTGTAACCAGTAACTCAAATGAGTTTTTAAAATGAAAAACATGCTGTTCATTATTCACTTGGGATATTTTACATGATCATTTTTGCTGTTTGATTTTGATTTAGATATAGTCTTAAGACAAAATATATATTCTTATTTTAGTCACTTTTTAGTATAGTGTACCATATGTACTTTTAAATTCTGATGATTTCAAAAAGGAATTGATCCAAATATAAACTGCTCAAAAAAATGAAAGGAACACTTTAAAAACACATCAGATCTCAATGGGAAAAAATCATGCTGGATATCTATACTGATATGGTGATGTGTTAGGAATGAAAGGATGCCACATCGTTTGATGGAAATGAAACTTTTCAACCTACAGAGAGCTGAATTCAAAGACACCCCAAAAATCAAAGTGAAAAAATGATGCGGCAGGCTAGTCCATTTTACCAAAATTTCATTGCAGCAACTCAAAGTTGTACTCAGTAGTTTGTATGGCCCCCATGTGCTTGTATGCATGCCTGACAATGTCAGGGCATGCTCCTAATGAGACGACAGATGGGGTCCTGGAGGATCTCCTCTCAAATCTGGACCAGGGCATCACTGAGCTCTGAACACTCTGAGGTACAACCTGGCGGGGTCGGATGGACCGAAACATAATGTCCCAGATGTGTTCTATTGGAGTTAGGTCAGTCAATGGCATCAATTCCTTCATCCTCCAGGAATTTCCTGCATACTCTCGCCACATGAGGCTGGGCATTGTCGTGCACCAGGAGGAACCCAGGACCCACTGCACCAGCATAAGGTCTGACAAAGGGTCCAAGGATTTCATCCCGATACCTAATGGCAGTCAAGGTGCTGTTGTCTAGCCTGTAGAGGTCTGTGTATCCCTCCATGAATATGCCTCCCAAGACCATCACTGACCCACCACCAAACTGGTCATGCTGAACAATGTTACAGGCAGCTTAACATTCTCCATGGCTTCTCCAGACCCTTTTACGTCTGTCACATGTGCTCAGGGTGAACCTGCTCTCATCTGCACCAGTGGTGGACCCTGCCAATTCTGGTATTCTATGGCAAATGCCAATCGAGCTCCATGGTGCCAGGCAGTGAGCACAGGGCCCACTAGAGGACGTTGGGCCCTCAGGCCACCCTCATGAAGTCTGTTTCTGATTGTTTTGAGCAGTATATATTGGCAAAATATATATTTTGATTTAAGGTGATTTTAAGAAAACAACATCAGGCAATGTTGCGGTGGGTTGGCGCCCTGCCCGGGATTGGTTCCTGCCTTGCGCCCTGTGTTGGCTGGGATTGGCTCCAGCAGACCCCCGTGACCCTGTGTTCGGATTCAACGGGTTGGAAAATGGATGGATGGATGAATGTCAGGCAATGTGCAATATTTAATGATCTAAAGCACAGAGTCATAGGTTGGTCTCCCAGCTGGTGGAGATGCCATTTTGTCTTTGTCCAAGGCATTTAATATTGCAGCCATGGTCAGTGATAATAATTAAATAACTATTTAGACTCAGATACATTAATATTAATTCAAATTAGTTTACTTTCATCTATTAAATATACCCCAAAAAGTTAATTTATATTAAATGTGGATGTTAAAGCCAGACAATGCACTGTATCGTTTCCATATGACTATAATAATAAAAAAAAAATTAATTTTTTTTAATGACACAGCAAACTATTCTACTAAGCAACAAAGCAATTCAAATGCACATATAAATACAATAACAAATAACAAATTCCATCACTGAAACTCCAAGTATGGAACTGCCAGTTTCTCATTTTAATCTGGTGAATTTTTATTTACATTTTTCTCTCAACTCTCTAAGTCATGTTTGTAAGGCAGTTAAGGAACTTGAATTGAAGAAATGTGCATAAGTATACCCTGTAATGATCACTGGCCCTTCCTAGTTTTGACTATTGTAGAAATTTCAATTGGTTTTTAAATTTTTAAAATTTAAAGCAACCAGCTGCATAGTATTTTCAAATGTACTAAACTAATAGGCACTAGAGTTGAACTGGCACTAATTAGTTAATTGATAAGCAATGTGTAGTCATAAAGTGTATTAAGCTTAAGATATCGTTGAACTGTTAAAACCTAGAATTTTAGGTGGGCTAATCTACAGAATGTAAGCAGGTTTGATAAAGGTTTGTAAGTACATTTGACAAGTAAATAAAAGTTTATTGAATTTTAAAGTTTACTTTGACATAAATTAAAGTAACTTTATAACTTATAAAATAAACTTTATATGACAAATTTGCCCTAACGTTGAGAACACAAAAAAATGCTAAGCAGATGGTTGGTGTATTATTTAAATTTTTCTGAACTTCATATTTTTTACAGTGCACCCATCTTGCAATTTTTCAATGAGGTCTAAAAAGAAAAAAAAAATCTAGGTAAGATTTTTTTTCCTAAAATGTCTTAACCTTAATAGTAATAAACTCCACTCCTCTCTACTTTCAAGGCAGAAAAACTAACTTTGAAAGCTTCTTTAATTTTAGGGATAATCTCACAGGTTTTCTCTATCACAGTTGGAGTTTTCTTCCTCTCCTCTGTTCTTGTTCTTGCTCGACTGTATCCAGCAGGCAGGACTAATGAGAGGATTCACTTGCATGGGTTGAATGGTTTTTTGTAGCCTGCAGCTTTATGCTCTTATGTACATAATTTAATATGCATTATTTGAAAAATATAAAACTAATTCAAACTTTAATGATGAAAATTATCTGTAAATTAACAATGCTGGCCGCTGTGTGTGTTTATGTTCAAAATAACTAGATTGATAGTAAAAACTTCCATTTTCTCTAATGACAACTTTTTAAATTAACATATCAATTAAAGGCATACAGACCTAACTGAAGATTATCATGACTAGCATAATGCCCACTGTCTATCTTGTTTTCTAAAATATGAATAGTTTATTTTCCTTGCAAAACCCAATAAAAATGTTTAAAATCAAAGTAAATCTGGATTTTTTTTGTTTATAAGAAAGTAACAAGTTTAAAAAAATGCATTTTTTCCACTCAGCAACAAAACTTGCTGCCTATTTCCTTTTTTTGGGTCATTAGATATTTACTTAGTAAGACATAAACCATCTGGGGTTGAATTTTTTTTTACACAATGAAAAGGATTCATATCAAAGCAAGGCAGATGGTTGGTTTAATACACAGAGGCTAGTCAGAACAACAAAGATTACAGCAGCTATACTAAACAACTCATTTATCCAGGAAAATATTTTCTAGTGCAAGGCTGCAGGAAACTGGAGCTTATTCAAGAAGCAAAATGATATGGGCATCCTAACCAGGGCATGCTACACATAGATATTGACCTGAATTTCCTGTGCTATGTAACACTTAAAAGTGTATATATATTAGAGTAATGATTTCATATAACAACTTAAATGTTTAATTATCACTATAAATTTAAAGTTAACATGTAATTTAGAGTTTCCAGTAAATCTCAAAGCCTGTCTTTTAAATGTGGGAGCAAACTTAAGAAACATTTGAAACAAGATGCCTTGAGATAGGGTTTACTATAGATGCTATATAATTTTACATTTGTTTGGACTTTTTCCTCTTTTATCATTACATGTTGGGCAAAAGAGTATATTAAAATTTCTCTTAGCTACTGTATTTTGAGATCTTATTACAATATGCATACGACAATCACTTCTTTAGTTTAAGAAAGCACAGACACATTTACTTACTATGGTGCTTCATCTCCACTGCCATAGTTGTTGATATTGGTTGCTGCAGTAATCCCACATATAATGAAAGGAATTCCACCACTAACTAAATAAAATCTGTGAAACAAAAATATTTAAGATTAATATCTGAAATTAACAAATTTGGTCAATATAAATTTATAAAAGGTAATATTTAAACTGCAGAAAAATATGTATTAAGAAATCAAGTAAACTGAATGATATAATGTAGATACATGGTACAATGATCTAAGCTATTTCTTTAAAATGAGTTTAACAAGAAAATGGGGACACCTCTTAGTCGGAAACGTATTAAGGATACATTTCGTAGAAATGTTATGAATATTCTTCTTCACACAAGGAATCATAAACACATGGAATAAAATACCAAGTAGTGTAATGGACAGCAGCATCTTCAATACCTGACTTGATGTTATTTTGGAGAAATTAGGTGAATAGGATTGTTGTTGGGCTAGCACTTTCTCATCAAAAAATGTCAATGTTCTTTGTTAGGTTATTTTATTTTGTTCATTTTGTAAATACCAGGAAAATTTTTGCATGAGCTTGAATTGTGTTTTACCATACTGGCAAGTCACTGAATTGGCAATTGCTCTGTGTGCCTCCCTTTAGTTACAGGTGATATCAAGAATGCTGGAACTACAAATCAGGGCAAATGCTTAGCATGTGGTGGTTTCTTTAAAAGCACAATGTTAATTTTCTGGCAAAGCTAAAAAAAAAGGTAGAGGAAAATGATAGAATAAAATCAGGAAAAGGGGAAAGCACATAAAAAAGAGACAGAGCAAGGTCAGAGAAGCTGGGAAGGCAAAACAAAATTAAAATGACAAGCCAGAAATAATCCCCAAACTCAAGAGTCAAAACTGGACACACAGAAAATGTGTAGCCCTCAAACAGGTAAAGAAACTAACTCCTAACACTGTGAAATTATCTTTTAATGAATCCAAAATTTGACATGCCAGAAGGAGTGCTTTGTCACTTTAAATAGCTTCCAGGTAATGATGCAAAAGCTGCCAGAGTCACATGAAGGCAACTGGACTGCATATTTTAACAGCTAAATGGCTACCAGTAAAAACAACTCCTTCAAAATGGCAGCGATGGAAGTAAGACAAAAATAATCTCAAATCACAAATAAATAATAATAATAATAACATATCCTAATGACCCAAGACATAATATTCTTACAACACAACTGGAGAAAATCATTACAGCTCTTTAGCATAGGGACTAGAACTCTGGACTGAATATGGATTCCTGAAAGTATGATTAGGGCTTTTCTTTTAAGTTGTTTTTACCTTCAGCTAGGTCAAAGCTTCCATTTTGTTCTATCTCAATGGTTGTGAACAAGTAGGGGTTTTGTTTCCCATAGAAACATGGACCACACTTAGTGCTTCATCTGAACAAGTGAGTCCATCAGCTAGTAGAAACAGCATACCAGTGGACCTTTGTTTTTCTCTAACTTCTTTCTGTACCAGACTCAACTGCTTCACACATTTTGTCTGTCAACTTGCTTCTTTGCTCACTTTTTCCTTTTATTGAGGTAGCTTTGTGTAGTCCTGATTTGACACTGTCTACCTTCACTGAGCTCTGGCTCTCTGCTAATAATACAGGAGGGCAAAAAGGTATTAATTAAGTGGTTATTACTCCTGTTTTCTTTCTTGCCATGGGATTGTGTAAGTTTTAGGTAGTTAACCTCAATAAATATCACTGTTCCAGTGTGGTTTTAGGATTTTTTAACACATCCAACTGGATAATAATATATGTCATAAGTAAAAAAGAAAAGTAACACAGGTAAATAAAACTGATGGACCAATCACTGAGAACTCCAGAGTAATACGCTCTAATTTTCTCACCTTGTAATGGATTAATGGTGTCTCAGAAAATGTATGCATGCACAGATGCAAAAAAGCATTGTTATAACTTATAGTGCATACACAACAAAACATTCAAAACAAATATTTTTTATTTAACGAGTTATACAAATATCTAAATACGAAATTGGCTTATTATTGTTGCTAAACTTGAATAAAGCAAATTTAATACAGCAAAAAAAGAATTGTGCTGAAGAAAAGCTAAAAGAGAACAAAATCTTTACATTGGCTTTCCTCTAGAGACCACTATTAACATTAATGATTTAACTAAACATAACTGCATCTTTCCTTTGAGAAGAAATAGCTATTGTTATACAGTATGCTGTTACAACAGTAAGAAGTGGAATTTGTTTTACATGTATAATATACATGGTTTACAAACACAACTTCTATTATTTCAAGATGTTACATGGAACACACCTCTGTTATCCCTTTAATGAAATTAAGAACTTTCTATGCTTCAAAATTGAAGAATGATACCTGCTCCTAAATCACACAATAACTCTCTACTGCCTGAGCCATGGAAAAGTTTGTAAGATTAACCAGAGACTAGCCTACACTAGTCTTCTGGGAAAGCCAGAAAACCTAAAAACCTCTGAATCAATTCAAAACAGATGATTATGTGTTATGTTTATTTATCATTTCTTTCAATTAATAGTTTGTGTTAGACACCATTAATGGGCCTAGAAATGGAGGCTACGAAGGCGTAAGGAATTGCTGAGAAATACCTGAGAGTTGCCCATAGAGTTAAAAACAGACTTTGACACCAGAGAAAGAAGTGCTAATATACATTATAGATATTGCTTTGATTAAGGAATAGTATATGTTGAAATTCAGTCCTATTATTAAATTCTGAAAGTATGAAAAATGGAAAATTATTCTTTATTTGAAATATTCATCATATATGAGGCTGGTTGCGTTCATGCCTTATTGTGTAAAAATAAATGTTGTTTGTATACATTTCAGTGTATCTTTAACATAAGTTATATTAAAATAACCTAACAGTAGTTTTTTAATAAAATTTCACAAAACTACAATAATTTGCATGTAGCCTGGGCCTTACACACAGAATGTAACCATAAATCAATAAATGAGAGTAAGGGAATGTATCTAATAGTATAGCTAATTTAAAACTACATAGATGAAATACATAATCTAAAATTTTCATTTTTTAATCAAACACAAGAAGTATTTTGATCTACATGAAAAAATAAACAGAGGACATTCTGATATTTATTAAACAAATGATTCATTGTGTACATCCATTTTAACATTGAAGTTTCTGTTTCACAACTTCTATATCACAGTGTTGCAAGATTTACATATGCCAGGGGCATTTTCAATACTTTAAAGTTAGTTCTTAAGATGATGTATAGTTATTTTAGCTGAATTCATTATAAGTCAAAATACAAGCCAATTATTTTTTGGTTCCACAAATAAAAATCATTACTTTGTTTTCTCATTCCATTAAATCAGAACCAACAGGGCAGGAAACAGATTGTCTGACTGCTTTTCTCTAGGCATTCTTAATAAACAGCTTAATTGCTTTTCATGGAATCTTGAACTGCTTTCAACAGTAAGTTCTTAGTAATAAGCAAATATTTCACTTTGTGCTGTTTTTCAACTTTTCTTAGAAATGTTGCCACAGTCTGTGAAATTATATCTTTCAAAGTGTTGAAGTAAAGATGATATAAAAAAAAAAAAAGGTACACATTTCCTAAATGACTGATTGGCAGTAATGTGCACTCGGACAGAGTTTATTAAATACATTCAATCAAATATAGCAATTATATCATGCACACATAATTTAAGTACATTCAAGATGTTATGAGAAGTATGATTTTCCACTGACTCTCAACTGTTCAGATCCTGAGTTGCACTCATAAAAACATTCTAATATCAGTTGCAGTAAAACACTTGTATCAATCCGATATATTTTAAAATTATTATTAAATAATAAATTAATAAATACTACTACAAAAAAGATTAATTAGAAATTAAATCAACAAAATATAAACCAGCAATGAAATGAAAAATTTATAAACATTGATTAAAATAATATAGCTCCAATTTTATAGAAGAAAAAGAAAAACCTCTGGGACACTTGAAACATAATACAGGCAAGGCGTGTTAGTGATTTTGCACACTACAGCAGAAACAAGTCTATAATAAACAACGTAGCAACATCAAATAAGTGTTTTGTGTGGTGGGCATAAATTTCAATACTAAACAGACACATATAACCAATCTAGATATTTACCAATTAAATGTAAATTGTTAATAACAATTTGTGATTTTTTTAAATTTTAATTTAAAGTACATGTTGCTCTTTCACCAGAACAAAATTAATCATAATGTAAAATTATTTTCTTGGCTGCTCAATTTAGTTCTTTATACTGTAGATATAAATTACATCACATTCTCTTAATAAAAAATTGCGTAATCACATGCCAGAACTATGTAAAGCCAATAGTTCTCATTATTATAAGTACAGAAAAACCTTGATTATCCATCACTCGATTAACCATCAGTCTCAATTAACCGTCATACCTGTACATCTATAAGAAAAAGTTACATCTAACATCTCATTTTCATTCTGTATTCATACCTGTATTTATTTAAAAAAAGGTTACATCTAACATATTGTTTTCAATCTGTATTCATACCTGTATTTTTATATATAAAAAAGTTACATCTAAGGTCTCATTTTCAAATAAAATATTTTTTGCTGTTTAAGAAGCACTGTTTTTAATACAGGTATTGTCAAGCTTGGGTCACAGAGTTACATGAGAGGCAGGAAGGTGAGTCCAGATTTTCAAGGAAAATACAAGTACTTTATTACTGTATAGAGAAGGCAGGTAAGTGTCAAGACTTCATTCAAAATAGAAGCTGTTATTTTCTGGAGACAAATGCATCCCCAGAGGTCTTTGCAGGTATACTCTGGGAAACTGCATTTTAAGAGGACATATTATTTTTATACCTTTCTCACAAAAATAAATTGGAAACCAAGAGAGCATCTGAGTTAATCAGCAAAATTAACAGAATAGATCTAGAATACGCCAGGTCTCCAAATGAGGCACTTTATAGGAAAAGACAGGTTTTGTAATCAGAATTTAACCTCTCGACCACTAAAGAAACGGAACAGCTCATCTTTAAATTGCGACATCATTATTATGAACACAGACAGAAGGCCAATAAGACCTTAGCCCAACAAATCCCCAAACAGGAAGTCCACAATACACTAACAGAAATTACCAACACAGAGATAAAAATTATTGACCATAAATATATAACTTACACATTTAGAGAGTACTATAAGTCCTTACCTTCTACTTAGTTTAAAGAAGATAACACACAATCTATTGATTTTATTTATTACAGATACCACAGCTAGATACTGTAAGTGCTGTGGAAATGGACAAACCTCTGACACTCTCAGAATTACTAGATGGTATAAACTTACTTCAAAGCAGGAAAGCAGCCAGTTCTCATAGCTATCGAGTGGAATTTTATAAAAAACATTTCAAATAAGTTAGCCCCACTGTTATTATCAACGTTTACAGAAGCTAAAGGCAACAAAATTCTAGCTAAAGACAAAAAAATTCTATCTCAAACATTTCACCAAGCATTCATTTCCATCTTTCCCAAGAAAAATATGGACTTAATAAAATGTGCATCACACAGTCCAATCTCACTCTTGAATAATGACATTAAAATGCTACTGAACGTTCTAGCTAGAAGGATTGAGAAAGTGCTTCCTTCAGAAATATCACAAGACAAAACCAGATTTATTAAAGGCAGATACTTAGCGTCTAATCTTCGACATTTGTTTAACAAAATACATTCACCCATTAATATAACACCCCAGAGATCTTACTATCTTTGGATGCAGATAAAAAGCATTTGACATGGTTGAATGGGACTACATATTTACCACATTCCACAAATTTGGGTTTGGCCCAAACATATGTGAATGGATTAATCTACTCCATACCAGTCCAGAAGTCACCGTTTGGGGTCGGTTGTACTCCTGTCTTCCTTCTTGCTCCCCTGGTGTACCACAGATCCCTGGGGTAGGACTCCCTCTCGATCCTCACCAATATTTAATGGGAATGATCTGCCCCTAAAGCTCGCACCCGCGCAGCCCTTCACTGTGTTGGCTGGGTGGTCCTGGCTCTTCCCCTCCAATGCTGATCTCACTGTTCTGTTCTTTCTTTTATTTCTTTTTTTTCCCTCTTTTTCTCGTGTCAGCTCATCCTTATATGCCTCTGTGGGTGCAGTGCCTCAATTGCACACCGCAAAAGGTCGATGAAGCAATCAAGCCAGACCACACCCTGATGTGCTGATACATCTTGCCTTATTTACCTCACCAACCTTCTTGGAGCTATGCGAGCATGCACACCCATGGAGATCGAGTTTCCCAGTTATTTATTTATTTAAAAATGGGCCACTAAAATGTTAAGCCGTTGACCCATTATACCACAAGAGTAGACATAAGAGTTTAAATGTACACACTAATTATGGCACTAAAACACTATTGAACTTATGAAAAACACAACAAAGTTTTGTGGCACGTTTCTAGAGTTAAGGATACAGAATACAAAACAAATTTCTGGGACTGGAATTTTTCTTGTAAATGCATCTCTTAGTGACAGCACTACTCTCAAATAAGACAATCACAGCTTATAGGTGTTAAAGGCGGAATTATGTCATGAACCTACCTAGTCCACTAGATGGTACAGATGTAGACAACTTTCAATAAATAATCCTAAATGGAACAGGAATGAAAGGCAAAGCAGCAGACAGATATATTGTACTACAGAGCTACATGCTCAAATAGAATTCATAATACTTAAAAAAAGAAATGAATAATTAGCTCACTAAATTGAATTTTGGGGATGCAAGGAAAAACATCTAAACTGATACACAGGAAAATAAAGGTTATTAGGTAATAAAATAGGGTTATTTCTGTGCAGCTTGCCATGCTGTTATCATGAGTCTGTGTTGAAATAATTTTTATTCACTTGCCTTTGAGATATTTTACCCTTTAAACTTTTTTGGGGAAAAGGAATTCATGCAGTTGAGGACAGAAAAATATTCTGAGCTGTGAAGAAAATTTCTAAGACAACTTTTGCTGAAATCAACAATAACAGTATGGTGGCTAATGTAGTTTTCAACAGACTAACAACAGTTTTATACTGACCAAATTGTTAAATGCAAACCTCGAATGTGTGTCACGAATAGAAAGACCTGAGTAGAATTTAGTACCAGTACAGAGATGGAACAGTAGATTTATGAAACAACATTCAGATGATCCACAACCTGCTTTTTTTACTAAAGCTTGGCTTCCTTGGACATCACTTCACTTATCTGTATTGGTGAGGCCATTAAGGACTGTGTCAACAAAATTAATCCAAAAGTATGCAGAAACATACTGTGCTTTCATGTACATGAAAATATTTCCCAGGAGGAGGAGGAGGAGGAGGAGGAGGAGGAGGATGAGGGGCTTGTTTAGTCAAATTAATTTCCTAATTTAGATCAGCCTCAACATGCACATTTACTGACCATAAAAGCAAACTCACAAAAAAGTCAAAACTGAACAATAAATAAAAATAATTAAAACAAAGGCTTGTCAAAACAACTGACCAAGACATGCATACTGTATATCAAGGAGCATCAGGCTAAGTTCTACACTACAAAAAAGTCTTTCAGTTAATTTGTGATTTCACATATGGTTGGAGGAACACAAAAATAGTACTATTCAAAAACTGTAAAGTAGATAGGTGTTGTAATAATAAAACAGTAAGGCTTTACTTTCTGTGCTAAGCCTAATGTTTGTCATTTCAAACTTAATCTGAATTGCTTTAGTACTGTATATTGAGAATATTTAAAAAGATCTAGTTCATTGTTTTAATATTTTTGAGAATTCTTTAAAGAAAATATAGATTATAAACACTATTATGATGTAATTACCTTAAAAGTGGCTGCTTTGGACGAACAGGCTGGTCACCAGTTTGGTGATGATGGGGTTTCTTTGTCACTTGTTTATAAATATTTCTTGCAGTAACTCCAAGCCAAAGCATTGTGGATAAAGTTGAATAGTGCAGCACAATGCCAACCTGTGTCACAAATAGGACAAAAAAACAATTAGCTTTGCACTGATTTCGCAATTAGCTGTATTTTTTTCTTCATAACTAAAAAACTGCTTAAAAGCACAATGATTTTTTGTAAACATAAATTAGAATTAGACATGAGAAAAACATATTTCCCTTTCTTTTACCCCAAACAGAAAAGAACCAGTGAGAGTGCCACACTTTCCTTGTAAGCCAGAAGCAGTGTTCATATTGTTATGTGCAGGAAAAGAGTGAGCACATGCATGGCAATGACAACCTGGTATGGCACGGTACGCTGATGATGTCATCGACATACAACATGGCATGTGCCAATGTTAGAATCTTAATGTTCTAGAATTTTTTTGTTACTAAAAATCAATTTTGATAATTACTTATAGGCAAATGTAATGATTTTCATTGATCATTTTTTATTTTGTGCTTCTGATCTCAGATTCTTCTGGGTTGTTGTAGTTTATTGTAGGACAAGTTGCAGCCCTCACTGGATATTTGTTTGCAGACATAGATGTTTTTAATGTCTTCAGTACCATTTCCTTTAAGATTTTGGCAAGGCAAAACCTCTCAAATATCCGAATAAACTTTGTTAAGAAGAAATATTCCAAACTCTTAGCCTTTTTAACCTTTACTTGTGTTACTAAGCTTTATGTTTGGCAAAAAAATGGCTTTCCTTGTTATTGGCTTCTGTCTGGTTATGATCTTGTTTCATTCAAATGTCCTGGTTCCAGTCTAAAGATTGAACAATATCAAAATAACATCCATCCATTCATTTTCCAACCCACTGAATCTGAATACAGGGTCACGGGGGTCTGCTGGAGCCAATCCCAGCCAACACAGGGCACAAGGCAGGAAACAATCCCAGGCATGGTGCCAACCCACAGCAGGACACACACAAACACACCCACACACCAAGCCAATGTAGAATCGCCAGTCCACCTAACCTGCCTGTCTTTGGACTGTGGGAGGAAACCAGAGCGCCCGGAGGAAACGCACGCAGACACGAGGAGAACATGCAAACTCCACGCAGGGAGGACCCGGGAAGCAAACCCGGGTCTCCTAACTGCGAGGCAGCAGCGCTACCACTGCGCCACCGTGCCGCCCACAAAATAACATGTTCCAACTAAAGGACACTGATCAGATAATGGTTTATATTTTCAATAAAAGACAGAAACCAAAAACAACACCCAAAAAAGAAAAAAAAATACACCCTACAAATGAAGTCTGTTGAGCATTAATGATAATTTTCTTTATGAATGGGAAAAACATAATACTAGCACAACACAAATTTGCTGGGCTTCAATAGCCTGTGTCACTAAATAATAAACACAATGATTGTGTGAAAGGTAGTGGTTTTAAGTTTGTCTTGTCAGTCAGTTTGAAAGTATGAAATCACTTATTTTAATATTAGCAAATAACCGTCAATAAAAGATCCAATAAAGTGAAACAATCATGTTAATAAATTAAACAGTACTGTTTTCTGGATAAAGATGATTTGGCATATAGTCCTAAATACAATTTTTGTCATACCATCTTGATACAATTTTGTCATACTGTATTGAACTGTAATAATAAGAAACAAGGTGTGAAATGCCAACAACAATATTTTTCACAGAGCTTGTCTTTAGACATTTTCATTAACATTTGTGTAGTGAGTAGATTAAACTGTCTGGCAGCATGGAGCTACATTTCCTCTAAATGTGTTTGAGTGATGATGCCATCCAGCCAAAGACAGTTGAAGAAGTGTCAAATTTTGTAGTTGACAACATGTTTATCTAAGATTTATTTAACAACCTTAGAACACTGAAAAAGTTTGACAATTACAATGTGATTTAGCCCAGCTTTGTTCCTCAATTTTAACTCTTTAAAATGTTCAACAAAGATTTAATGGCCCAAAGTATGTGTATCTGGTAAACTGCGTAGCAACTTTCTGCATTCTAGCTTTTTGTGTGAAGTTTCTTCCTAAATTGAATTAAATATCTCCTTCTAACTTCCATTTCTTCTTACATTTCTAGCTGAATAGCTCATTTTAGAGTGAAATCTAGCATACTACTTCTGTTCATTAACTTACAAGGTTTCAGCAAATTAATTTCCAGCTAATGATATATATTTCCTTGCTTCATCATCGACCCACCACATTTTGTTCAACCTACTCATGCACGGCACAATATTTACTACAGGATATCATCCAGTCAAAATGGGGTTATGAAATTCACTTTTTTTAGTAGATAGCATTCATTTGAATTAATACTGTCTGCTTTAGAATCTGGTGGGACTTCTCCAGCCCCAACAATTCAGCATACTGGTCTTTCTGTTGCTGGGTCAGGACATGCTATCTTGGGCTACTCCGTGTTATAAAATTTAGCCTGGCACTTGACACATTAGTACAGTACTTCAACAATGCAGGCATCCGGCCCTTTGGAGTTTTTTGAAAATCACTTTCTAGGTACTGTCTAGATTTGGGCCTACATGGATACCTCTTTTATGTGATTCTCTTTCCTAGGGATGAGAGTTATGGAGGTTGCATTAAGTCCTAGCACCTGGTGTTGAGACTTTAACAGGTTTGGTTACCTATTGCAGGCAACTGCCTCACAGGCTTTTTCTCCAGACCAATCCATACCTCTACTGCCTTTACACACCCTATCTATTAGGCGCTCTTCTAAGGTTTAGTATTTATTGAGACGTTACAGGCTATTCCCATCTTGATACATCTCATGATAATTTAATGATAATTTTGTTTTGGTTGGATGTACAGCCTTTCCTGTGCCCATGTGGAAACAAGGTGCGTCTATGGTCACAGCGGTATAAAGTTTCAACCTTGATCAGTCAGTTTCTCTTGTTGTTTTCTAGGACAAAACATGGACACTCCATTCTCTGTTCGTACCAAAGAAGAGCAGTGTTCGCTTTTTATGGGCTGAAGTTGTACCAGGGTTCAAAAATTACAAAAGGCTATATAGGAATAGTGTTTCACCATTGAGGAGTGTTTATGAATGGATTGAGAAGTTCAAAAAGTTTTCTACAAGTGAAATATCCAAAGAAGGATTGTGACAGAATTCCACATTCGCTACCGATGTCAACACTGAGCCAGTCTGAACCATGATTCTGATGAACAAATGAGGATTTGGTGTCATCACAACACATGACATCATTAGAGACTGCCCTTCAACAAAACTTCCTTATGTTCAGGTGCGACTTTGGTGAGAATATTGCAGAAGAATTTGGTTTTGATATTACTTTGCTTTTATTGACTACTATTCTCTCTCTCTCTCTTTCTCGCTCTGGTCCTTTAAAATAATCTCACTTGCTCCCTTGTCCTTTTGGCTTCAACCCTTGCACATTTTCTTTTTCTGTTCCTGTCCTGTCATTCAGAGAAAGGTACTTAGAATTTGTTTTTATCATTTGAGAGTTAGCTTTTCACAAAATAATTTGAATTCAGGTTTACTTTCTATGTGATCATAACACTTTCATATTTTTCTCCCATGCAGTTTTACATTCCCTTTGGCTGATTCGTAACCACCTTACTCATCCATAAATTTGCTTAAATATGTTTTTCACATTTATTACTGAGAAATAACAGTACAACAATTTCAATATCAGACAGCTTTTGCATTCAAAAATCCTTAATTGTGTTTTGTGTTAATGTTTATTCAAGTTCAGTTTACATCTGGCAGTGCCAAGCTGACACTTCAGTGTGCGAGCAATGGTACGAGAATGCAGTCAGAGTACTTTTTTTGGGCACATACAACGTCAGATCTAAACACTAGCGTGGAGAGTCGCTCGCATACTGAAGAGTCTACAGCTGCAGGTAGAAGCTGCCACCACACTTTTAGTGGCAATACTCATATACTTTGTGTTCATGCCCATGTTGATCAAACACAGGAACCTCTGCAGTCTACTTTGACTTTACGCTTTAGGAAGATAAGTAAATAAATCAAGGTAAACAACAATGGATGTGGCTTTTATATAAGTAACATATATATACATGTTTTCCATATAAAGACCATCACAAAACATAATCACAAACAGAACTTTGCATGATACCTTGGTGAGCTCTGTAAGTCCTGCTGTTTTGAATATGTGTGGGGCAGACTGACTAGCAGGATGACACCCAACCTCTTGCTGCATCCAAACAGTGCCATTTTTCTCCTTTACACCTGGTGCAACTGCGTTGTTTTTATGTGTGAGTGGACATTTCTTGTGGGGAGGGATTCTGTTCTCTTTCTCTGATGTAGAGCCCTCATCCACATGCGAGTTCAAATCTGTTATAGCACATCTTTATTTGAAAACAGCAGTGCCAGATCGGGGGGAACAAGAACGCGACTGAGAGAATAAAACTGAATAAAAAAAAAAACACTAACCTTTACAAGTACCATAAATTTACACCAGCTGTTACAGACTCAAATCAAATATATGTTTTTATTGTATAATAGTAACAATAAGAGCAGCTCACTACTCAAAACGTTAATTCCGGGAAGTGGCCAGGATCGAACCCACAACCTCTTGATTATGAGTCAGCAGTTCACTCATGTCAGATCATGTCAAAATTTTGTCGTTAGTACTAAAACATGAAAAAAGTTTTGTGTTTCAGGTATGTGCTCAACATTTCTTGCATTTCTCGTATTTCATGTCATCCTGTACTTACATAGATTGTTGTAGGCACCGAACACACATGAAATGTATGTATTCCAAATAACCATATATTATTTATCTTATACAACTCCAGGCACCTCACACAGAGATAAACAAGGCTTGAGCTGGGAGAACTTTTTGCTTGAGCTGAGCTCCATTGGTAGGGGGGATAGGACAGCAGTCTCCTTGCTGCTTGTGTTGATCGCCACATTTACAAAACAAAAGACACTGATTGAGAGGTGCAAAGGGATTTAAGGTGGGCTGGTATTACAAGTTTTTTTGTAAGATTCAGGGATTCTAGTGTTAATGGGCTGCCATCAGTTTAAAGGTTTTTCATACCTGCCCCAACGAATGCACTACCATTAAACAGTTTGTTTGTCTTCTGGTTATACCACACAATGAAGAAATTTTATTTTCTTCTCAGACACCTTGGCTTTCCTAAACACAAATTAAATCAGAGTGTGAAAATAACATTCTAGTCTTTTGACTAAAATGTCATTTAGGTTTAGAAGAAATCTAGTCATGTAGTCCTGATTAGTTTTAGTGAATGTGACATTGACAAAAAGAGTTAACAAATTTAGCTAACAAATGAAAAAATGTCAGCTATTAAAATTAACACTTATTCTGTAACCTTGAAAAGAATGATGAATAGTGTTTGACTAAGAGTCATAAATCATAAATCTAAAGAAATATAGACTAACCAGGGAACATTTTATCTACACAAACTATAATACACTGTACAGTCAAATTGTTTTGTAAATAAATAAAAAGACATAAAACAACATAGTTTTCATTTGTATAAATTAAAAACATTGCTATGTAACGTAATATAGTATGCCTGCTATTATAGTAAAAGTATATCAGGGAAAAGAATCTTTTACATGAGAAGGGTTTTTAAACCTCTCATCAATCACAGTTACATCAATGGATTGAAATTAACAGAATTAATTTCCAATGGTTTCCAAAAATAGACTGCATTCAAGGGAATATCCAGATTTGTCATTTCCTCCAGAAATCACAAGTGACACTGTATTTTCACCACAAATTCAGCTATTGTTGCTTTTCATTCTTGTTTATTCACACATGTCCATATATTCAATCTCGATCTCTCCAGTTGCTCAGTGAGTTTTGAATGGCTCTCAGTTCAGTATTGTGTGGATCAATAAAGTTTACAGAACAGTTTTTCATTGCACTCACTCCCTGAGGTTTGGTTTAAAGAAGAAACAATTAGAAAATGATAACTGGCAGTATTTATTCTATGCATCACATAGCTCAGATATCATGATAAACAAGAATGTATTAAGATGTGTACATTTTTCATCACATCTCTTGGGAACAAAAAAAACTATTAAGGATAACTGTTCTGCCTTGCAGAATAGCTGTTATTCAAAGGAATGTTCACATAACTTTATGAATATTCATGTAAATAGTTGTAAGGAAGCGGAAAAAGAATTACAGGATGTCAGTGGTTAGCAAGCTTCACAAATAGTCAGTGTTTGTTATTACCACTGAAGCAAAGCCTGAAAATATTATTTTAAGTTAACTGGATAAATATATAGTAAAGCTTTATTATTTATTTTGAATTGGTAATTATTTGTAATTTTCACTCTAATTTCATAAAATCGAAATAAAATTGGAGCAAGGCACTATCTCCTGACTATGAACCTTTTGTGAAGTAGAGTTTGGCTTCTGTTTGGTTTCTGGTTCTAGCAATGCAAAGAAGTAACAAAACTCGAGAAGTGTTATTTTATGCAAATGAAATTGCATTCTATTTTTGTGTCAGGTTTTTCTTATCCAATCCCTGATGTTCCTCCCAGTTTTATTTAAGTGGTACTACTATTTTCTTTGTACTAAATATACATTTGTTCAGACTTCTGAACAATGGCTTATTAAGACAGGATCAAAATGACAGGTAATCTGTCGAAATCTTAAGTTTTCATCAAAAATAACTTGTAAGTTGAAAGAAATCTGTATGGATCTGTGTAAGTTCCTTTAGATGTGTATTATTCACTGTTCTTAAATCATACCAAAATCTTGTTTTCCTACTAGCCCAAACATCCTTATAATTATATGTACTTATACAAGTTAATAAAATGTACATAAAATAGAGACATTAAATAGAAAAACAAGTATAACTACTACATTATTCTACTTCAACAGTATTTATAAAAATTATATCTGAATTGGACACAGTTGTCTATGTATCAATTTTAATCAAAGTAATTATTTCTGTTTACGAAATGTATATGGCTCAAGGTCATTTTAAAGGAATACCCTACCCAAAAATGATATTTTCTTCAAATATAAGTCTCATATTTTCATGCAGAAAAGAGAGAAAGAAGCTTATGCCATAATAGAATTCAGTGATGGTGAGTGCTGTACAATGGCAAACAATGTGAAAAACATCTAAGGAAAAAGAAAAAAAAAATCTCATATTACTCGTTTTGTATAATCTGCACGTCTGTTATCCAGTTGCTTGCAAAACAATGCTTTTTTTGTTAAACTATCGTTAAAACGTTATATCTGGAATGATTAGCACATAAAATAACAGTAAACCCAGGCCTCATTGCTCAGGAATCTTGTCCTCATTCTGTACACTCTGTTCAGATTTACTTATTAGCTGAAAGATACTGTGCTTTGCCTTATTCTGTTAATCTGCTGTATTTAGAACCATAAGAACTGAATAATGTAGTAGTTATACTTGTTTTTCTATTTAATGTCTCTATTTTATGTACATTTTATTAACTTGTATAAGTACATATAATTATAAGGATGTTTGGGCTAGTAGGAAAACAAGATTTTGGTATGATTAAAGAACAGTGAATAATACACATTGTGATGGATCGCCGGCTTCATATTCCGGCCCTCACCCCCAGGAGGAGTTCTCCCGACAGCATGGACGGGCCCCGAATTCCAGCAGGGCCTCATGGACTATGTAGTTTTTATGCACAACCCTGCTGGATATCCTGGGGACCACTGGGAGTCGCTGTCGGGAGGCCCGTGGACTCATATATGCCCTATAACCCAGAAGTGCGTCATAATCCCATGACAGGAAGAAACGACGTGCTTCCAGGGTGAAGATACTGACTATTTATCCTGACCCGGAAGGAATAAGGACTTGTGGACTGTTGGGCCGGAACACCTCTGGGTCAGGGGGTATAAAAGGACTCTGGGAAAGCCCAGACACTGAACTGAGCTGGGAGGAAGGGTAGCTAAGTGTCTGGGAGAGGAGGATTGTTGCTTAATTAGTGTATGAATAGTGTAGAGGGGAAGGTGCTTGGTGCACTGTATTATAAAAGAATAAAAGAGTCTTGGACTTTTACTTGGTGTTTGGAGTGGTACCTGAGTGTTCAAGAGGTAGGTCAGAACCTCTACTGCTACACTGGCGTAGTCGGCAGGATTCTCTGGCCGTCTGTTGGCAGGGGACCTGCATTTAAAACAAATATTGTGTATGCAGAAGACTCTAAGAAGGTCCCGCTCGAATGCACGGGGTGAAAACGCTACCCTCTACAAAGAGCGCTGTGACAATGAGCCTTGTTCTACTTCGGACCACGATGGGGAAGAAATCGGCGAAAAAGAATGGGCATACCCAAAAAGTTCAGGCCCTAACGGAGGCTGAGAAGGTATGGACTTACCTAACAGGCGGTGAGGAATACCGGGCGCGGTTTAAAGTTGAGCAAACCCGAGCGGGGCGACAACCGGAACGCTGTAGGATGGCGACTCCAGAAGATTACTATAATGAACTGAAACTGGATCGTTTACGTTCCGAGGTAGGTGCTGAAAACAAGCCCGAGCGCCGGGGATATTTTACTCATGCTTTGCAGAGACCTGTCTACACAAAGCAGACGAAGAATTGGACGCCCGCCTCATACCTAGGCAAGATGGCCGCGATACAGAGAAGTCGGACCGGTCTAGGAGTCTGCAGCAGAGAAGCCCATTCGAGGAATACAACCACGTGACCTTGCGCGAGGGATGCCGGGACGGAGAAGGTCAACGTTGGACCGCAGGTGAGGTCATCATTTCCCTGATGGTTCCGAGCTCCCTGAAAGGGAAGGGGGAGGCCAGCGAAGCAGCGCCGAAATTAAATAAAGATAAAGAGGGGCGGGATGTGACTGAATGGGCTGCCGTTAACGTAGAAAAGGCAGATCACAGTCGGCTTGGAACAGCCACCCAACCCTTGGAAGACTCCAAGTCCCAGGAGCCTTTGCACGACCCAGCAGAACACATGCCAGGAGTGGACGTACTAATTGGCTCCTGGCCGGCAGGTAAAGAGAAGGCAGAAGCAGACTTACCTCCGGCCGTATTAACTAACTTTGTGGACTTACAAGATCTCGAGAAATATCTCGAGGCCGTATATAGTTTCTTTCAGGGCTTGAAGGATCTGAAGGAACGTGTGGAGGAGCTGGGAGCTACAGCCGAGGCGCCGCTGAAAGGATTACAGGAATACCTGCGCCGATTAGGCCGAGAAGCCCCGGTCTTGATTGATTCAATGGTACAGGTAAGCTATACCGTATATTATAACGGGACGCAGTGCGATCTGGGCCCGCCATTGAAAAGTAACGGGTGCAAAGTCACTGCAAACCCGACAAGGGATTGTGGCACGATAACCGAGTGGTCGGGGGGAGGAACGAACGAGCCGGTGCAAGCGTGTGGTGCGGCCTCCCGGAGCGATTCAGACCTTAAGACCCCGACCGGTGTGTTGTGCGGGTTGTCACTGGTAACTGGAGGGGCGGGGGAAGCACCCATCGTACCGGTACAGCTGAATAGTGCTGTTACCCGGAGCGATGCAGTGCTGATGATGCCGCCTCCTAAGAAGCATAAGTCAACGGGCGTGCAGACAGCAAAGGGGATCTCTTTTCCAGTAGAGATTCCCCAGCTGTGCCCAAGCCCCAGAGTAAGCAGGAGATCCCCAAAGTAAAACGCAGGTCTCCTGACAAGATGGAGAAACGGGTGTAGAGCAGCGAGGCGGCCGTAAAATCTCCCTTGGCGGAGGAAAAGGCAGAATTAACAGAATTCCTAAGATGTTTCCAGTCTCGACGAGAAAGACAACCAGGAGGACGACGGCGTTGTTACAACTGTCATCAGTCAGGCCACGTTTGGTGAGCCTGTCCTCGGAGGACAGGGGAATGGAGAGATAACTGCTACACCATTCCCCCTAGGTTCTCTGGGGGACCTAGACAATACGGCCGAGGCCCGACTGACGCGTCCTCCTGTAGGAGGACGTCCCTCGCGGGGCTGGACGCCTCGCTCCAGTTGTCATTGCTAAGGCGGGGAATTTTGATGGATCGCCGGCTTCATATTCCGGCCCTCACCCCCAGGAGGAGTTCTCCCGACAGCATGGACGGGCCCCGAATTCCAGCAGGGCCTCATGGACTATGTAGTTTTTATGCACAACCCTGCTGGATATCCTGGGGACCACTGGGAGTCGCTGTCGGGAGGCCCGTGGACTCATATATGCCCTATAATCTGGAAGTGCGTCATAATCCCGTGACAGGAAGAGACGACGTGCTTCCGGGGTGAAGATATGGACTATTTACCCTGACCCAGAAGGAATAAGGACTTGTGGACTGTTGGGCCGGAACACCTCCGGGTCAGGGGGTATAAAAGGACTCTGGGAAAGCCCAGACACTGAGCTGAGCTGGGAGGAAGGGTAGCTAAGTGTCTGGGAGAGGAGGATTGTTGCTTAATTAGTGTATGAATAGTGTAGAGGGGAAGGTGCTTGGTGCACTGTATTATAAAAGAATAAAAGAGTCTTGGACTTTTACTTGGTGTTTGGAGTGGTACCTGAGTGTTCAAGAGGTGGGTCAGAACCTCTACTGCTATAACATCTAAAGGAACGTACACAGATCCGTACAGATTTCTTTCAACTTACAAGTTATTTTTGATGAAAATTTAAGATTTTGACAGAAATGGTTGATTTACCAATTGAAAATGCAAACTACATCACCACTAGTAAATAATCAGTCAGCATAAAGACTAATTATATTGGAAACCTAAAAACATACCAACTGCCACTGACTGCCACTGGCCATCCTGTAAAGTAAAAGACAGCTGCTTGAGGGGAAGGACACAGTCTTCTGCTATAGCAATTGAAAGATGACTAGAGTGTTTAATTCTATAGTAATTTAAAAGTTAAAGCTCCACTGATTGTAAATTAACGTATACTATTACTTTATATGTATATTACAATTTCTGAATGCCCTTGTCTGTTTTATATTGTGACTGATTTAGTTGGATGATGTTTTTCTAGACCAGTTAAAAGGAATTACTTAATCCTTTCAGAATATATCATGTCAAATTTTCATTACAGCAGATTAATGTAATAGAAAAAATAACTAAAGATGTTCAAACATGAATATGTATAGACAATTCCATTTGAAACTAAACAAATGATTTAACACATGAAAATTCATTACAAATGTAAAATTAAAAAATATGTAGAGCTCAATTAACTGTGCAACCAGTTCCACAAATTGCTTCAGCTTTTTCAATGTCTCATTTTATACTAATAAAGTAGAAGAGCAATCTAAAAAGGAATGAAACATCTTTCAAGAACACAAAAGTAAGCATGAAGGACAATGAGACTGCTAATAAACATTGGTAAAGTGGCTTTAGATTGTGGTAGAGATCCACATATCTGGCAAAAAAACAGAAGGAAGATAAGAATGTGTCAGTTTTTACAAAATCTCTAGTAGTCGTCTAACAAGTCACAGATATGTTAGCACAGGTCATATAACCATTAGAGACAAAGCAATGTCCATAATGAGAAAAAAAATCAGGAACATAATGCCTCACTAGCAGAATGCATTTGTTTACTCCTAATTGTTGAATTAACATAATATTAAATTGAAAATATAACATTAAACAAGAAATGCTGCTGCTTCAAGGATCCAGCACCCTTGGTTTAAATATACAACTCTATTATAGTTTGTATGGAGTTTAGAAATTTTCTGTGTCTAAATGAGCCCCTGGCAGTGTGAGTTTGTGTAAGTGGGTATATGTGCATTTGTGGGCCCTGTGGTGGACTGGTGCTCTATCCGGGACTGGTTTCTGTCTTGTTATTCATGTTGCCAGGGTGCTGGGTGTTATAGCTGCACAAATCATAATTCATAATTCATAATTCTAAAATGGAATTTCAACATAACTGGGTATTAAAATATGTGTAAGGCACATTGGGGAAGGGGGTGATTTTAAATATGAAATAATAAAACTAACTCATTTTCAAATGTAAATAGCCATACAAAAACTGCTGAACACAGGAAGCTGATGATCAGGTTGAAATTCTTTTGCGTAACAGATCCCGAATGTTCCAGTCATAGACAGAAGATGTGTGTATAGAACAGCAACATTGCTTACTAGATTAATCTTTGTAACAAATATTTAACACAAAAAAAGCACTATCACAATCAGCTTCTGCTTGTCACAATAGTTTACCACCTACTTACCTCTAAGCAATGTCATTCAGCTATTGAACATCTCAAAGCTGAGTCATAAGAAACACAGCAGAAAAGTGAAGAACTCAATAACAAGCAAGACACTCACAATGCAATTATACTTTGTTCTCATGATGATGATGGTGATGTGATATGTCTCTGTACCTGCATATATGAACCAAGTCAAATCAATATTAAAGTCATGCTATTTTCTAATGTTTGAGTACTTTGCCCTTTGTTGCCTGTTTTGAGGTGGTAAGCCATTGGCCAAGGCCATAAAAAATAGCTAATTTTTATGGACTGAATAGCCCCATGCAAATTACAGGTCACTGTTTGAATTCCAGGCCTGGCATGGCAACTGTCTGCATGCTGTTAGATACTGTCTGGCATCCTGCACTTGGCCACACTCTCCATATATTTCAACACCCTTCATTTAGGCGGTGGTACCAGCCAATAATGGTTAAATGACAAATGGGCACATACAATTAAAATCTGATGAGTCCAGAACACAACCTTCTTAAAAGGGCAAGCTCAGTTATAGGACACACTCTCGACCCCCGGAGGTAGAAACAAAAGAGGAAGTTAGAACAAAACTGAGTGCCATTATGAACAATGCAACACATTCTCTATCTGACACACTAACACTGAGGACTTTCTGACAACAAATCATTCAGGAGAAGTGTGTTAAGAAACGTTACTGGGGGTTCCGTTATACCAATAGCAATACACCTGCATAATGCCTCACTGGGACAGCCAAGACAGAAGTTTTCATTCTTTTTCATTTTCTTGCTTTATACTCATTCTAGTGTGTGTTCAGAACAAAGTGTGTGTATATTTATGTATGTATGCATTTATTTATTTACTAACGTAGCCACCTACTTGCATATCTATATATTTATTTAAACAGCTTCTATAAAAAGCCAAATTTCCCCCAAACTTTTTCTTTCTTTCTTTCTTTCTGCATGTTATACTGTGTGAATTTACCAAAATACATGCAATACCACTGAAGTTTATTTTTCACATTTTAGCTTTCTTTAGCTTTTTTTAAAGGCAACTCTATCACTAGGGATGTCAAACAATGTTGAATGCCCAAAGTTGTTTATTTCATGAAAATAATACCCCTTCCGAATAACAAATATGGAGGAAAAAGTGAAGCATATACTTTGTGTGTTCATGGACTAAAACCAGGCAAATCAGAGGACATTCTTTTGAACCTCAGTTTGACAGATAATGTTGAAACACACAAACATAGAGTCAAACTAGTTTTCATGTTTTTGCAAGGTATATTTCTATTGTTTATACTGAACAATCCAGCCTTCAGCAGACAACATTCTCTATCAGTTTTATACTGCTTTGATCTGGATATGCTACAGAGATGTTAAGGTTGCATTAAGTTGTGGCGCATAAGTTAAACTAAAATGTTTCAAGATTAACAGAGTTGATTTCTACATTTTGAAGCATTTAGAAAGTGATGATTTAACTATACTAGCTATGGAAGAGGGTTATAGGAGTCTAAAGAAAGGATTTATTTCCCGAGTTTTTGACTGAGTACCCTTGACCAGCATGCAGGTTGTGTGAGAGAATCATGAGGTATGTGATCCATCTATGGCTAGCTCTAAAAATGTATAATTTCACTGAAATGGGTCCAGGTTTTAGAAATTCAGCAGTGAAACAGTGCTCTTATTTCCACCTTGTTACACAGAAAAAATAGCTTTCAGCATTTATATTACATTATGCTATCAGACTGACTACACCGAATAGCTAAACATAAAGTATATTGGTGGCATTACTGTATGCAAACAATGTTTCCACTTAAGAAATCTAAAAGGCATAACTTAAAGTTATTGGAGCAAAACTTCAGAGTAACAATGATCATTTTTAGTTTGGAAAAATATGTTAATTTTGATGAGGTTTGAAAAGATCATCTAATTTCTATTGTTATGCAGTCCTTTGAGAAAGTACCGTAGATCCCGGAATACAAGCCGACCCGGTATATTAGCCAATCCCCTTCTCTCCCGACTAAATTACATGTATTTGCCGATGACCGGTATTTAAGCCGACCCCCTTCTCCAAGCAAAATTTTCTAAATTTCCTTAAAAGTGTCTCTTCGGGTATATTTATAATGTTTATCGGCGAGAATTTGAGACTGCCGGCATTTTTGATGGAAACTAGGAAGTGATTGCGGAGAAGTTTGGTAAATTGGAACCTTTGTGTTGAAACTATATACGCAAATACGGTACATCGGCGGGTGGATTTCCGGAGACTTGTTATAAATTTGATTAACTTAAATACGCAATAAAGTGGACCCTTGACTTACGAACTTAATTCGTTCGCAAAGGCTAACCCATAATGCGTTCCAAACCTCCCACTACAACACTTACTTAACCTTTTCATAATAAAAAACACCAATATTTTTTCTAATGTACTAACCAAAAAGTTATAAAAAGTGCCTAGCCTACTTCGATTAGGCTAGGAGCATGGCGGCGCGCAGCGGCTCAGGGATCTCCTTTTCAGTGCACTTTTTTGTTGTTTCTGTACTTTTTTTTTGTCCTTGTTTGTGCCGATCGGTTCGGCGAACATCCGCTACACCATTCAGAACCTTATAGACATCGGTGTCCAGAGCCAGACATCTGTTTTGAGTGTTTTTCATCACACGCACAACATCCCAGACAACATAGCGAGACCAGCGGGCTCTCCGTGGTTTGTTGTCGGGTCTAGGAAACGACACAGACGGAGGAGAGAAAGAAAGCAGAAGCGGGGCCGCAGATACGGCGTTATGCTAAGGCTAAAAAACAAACATACAAGCCCTATACAGAACTTTTTTCTGCACTGAAGGAGCTGCTTTTAATCTCATTGTAGATGCGTATAGACAGTAAAAGGCATTCTATTCTAGAAACAATTTCATACTGTACTCACCATTTAATTTGACATCTTTGGGCTGCAGGAAGGGAGGAGGAGGAGATATTTCCAACACAATGTCCATCTTCGTTTCGAAATTACATCCACAAACACATGTATCTGGGCTCCGACTGACGCTACTAACGCTCTCGGTTATTTGTTTACAATCGCGCAAGCGGATACACGTGACCGCATCCATTTCGTAACACAAGATGTGGATCGTGAATCAAAATAAATTTTATTTTAAACTTCCCGATAATTTATTATAAATTTTATTAATAAAGTCAACAACTAAAACACTTTTTTGAATAAATTCTTTATTTAATTTAAAGTACCGGCATGCAAAGTTACTTCTTCATCTGAAAGATGGCTCTGTGGGTTCGTCATTATTTACTTCCTTATTCATCGGCAAAACCGGCATTGCGCTGGAAATCTGGAATCTGAAATGATACTCGTTGTATAAACCGAACCCCAAACTCCAAGCCAAAAATCTAGGACGAAATTCTCGGCTTGTATTCCGGGATCTATGGTAAGTTAATTCCCTAAAGCGTGTTATAGTTTTTGCATGTAGAATTAGTTTCACTACTATTAACAGATTCTAGAAATATACTGTATCTCACAAATAGCAATGAAAAGTTACACTTTTTCTAATGAAGAGGAATTATATCTATTGTAATACCATAACAAAGTTCAGAGTGTGAGCCTGGTATGCAACACTTAACTGATCACAATTGCCAACAACAGTGCTACAGGATTTGCCAGATTGGGTGTGGTGATTCGTCTGATGTGCCCAACACTCCTTCACTAGCCTCTAGTGTTTTCACTTATTTTCTTTGTCTAGGCACACTACCTCCTTTCACTGGCATTAAAATTTAATTCAAGGCTTTCTTCTGTGGCAATCTCTCTACAAACACCTTTTAAGGTTAGAACAGCTCCTTATACATCCTGAAACCATCTCACCAGAGTACTTCTGGCACTCAGGTATTCCTGCATTCCTTGATTCTGACTTTACAAATTAAAGGCACCTGATCCAGCATGGTCTAATCTTTTCCATTTATTAATAGTTTGTTGACACCTTGTGAAGAGCACCTGGTGTTCTATCAGTTATTGCTGTTTCTCTCTCTTTTTTTAAAATTTTATTTTATTAAAATCAAAAAACATTCCATACATGCAAGTCAAGTTTAACAAAACTGGGTTTGAAACAAATCAACCCAGTTATTACTGTTTCTCATTCTTTTACCCTCACAGCTGAGCTTTTTGGTAGTTCCTGTTTACTAACTATGTCACTCAGGCAACCTTTATACAATAGCCAACGTTGGGACTCTCCATGGTTCTCTGCCACTCAAACCCCTCTTGTCTACAGTATCCCCTTACAACTGACAAACAATTTACTTGATTTTATCAACATAAACATATTTTTTATGGATGGTACAGCAGAATGGTGGGTGGTGCTGACTATCCCAAAAGCATATGGCACAAGACAGAACCAATCCAGATCAGGGCACCAGATCAATAAAATACAGTTGTGGAGTGTAATTATTTGCCAAATTTAAAATAGTTACTAATCTATATGTTACAATATCTTGTTCAGAACAATCTGAATGAGATTCAAAAATCTGCAGAAAACATGACTCTACAAAAATGAACAAAAAACAAAATATCAATTAAAGCCTGACTGAGAGAAAAATACTGAGGTAGAAATTCAATAGCACTCAAATAAATTTTCCAAACAGCAATAAACAAATGTAAGAAATTACATTACATTAAATTATGCTGCCTGTACTGTATAACAATAATGGATGATTTTTGTGATGAATGTTTTAAAAGAATAATTTCAAATGCAAGCATATCAGCAAAAAACACACCTAAAGAGAAACTGGAAAATAATGGCAGTGTATAAAATACCTCAGCCTTATACATACTTTATAAAAGCAGAATTGTTGTGTTGTGCAAAGTACACATTTGAAGAAGAAAAACAAATTGCCTTTCCACATAGGATGGAAACATAAAATTCGAAAAATGAAATGTTTTATACCAATTCATATTTAGACTGAAGTATGAGTATACTGTTAAATGTTTGCCTTTAATTAATTCATATTATGCAAAACAAGCTGACAAATTTCTAATTACGTGTCAATTAAAGATAATGAACAAGCAACTTCAGATTTAGACTAAAGTTTCAACTAATGATATTAACGTTATGTGAACTCAAATCACAAGTCCAAAACTGAAGCTTAAAATCTTTGTTTAAGTGTTTATAGTAATTTGAAGTTCCAATATCAGACTCTCTTTTATCGTTCTCATTGTTATTTCAACTTTCTACTTGGAATACCAAGAAACAAATAAACCAATGACATCATCTACATTTAATACTAATTACAAAAACTAAAAAGCATCCTCATTTTTATAGACAATTCTGTTTATTATCTGATTAAACAAATCAGTTTTTTTATTTTTAATAAAATTGCAAAAAACTCAAGTAAACTTTTTCACATTGTCATTATGGGGTGTTGTGTGTAGAATTCTGAGGAAAAAAATGAATTTAATCCATTTTGGAATAAGGCTGTAACATAACAAAATGTGGAAAAAGTGATGCGCTGTGAATACTTTCTGGATGCACTGTAAATCAATGCAAACTCTCTTTCAATCATTCCACGAACAATATATAAGATTTGCATGAAAATAATAAATAAAATTTAAATAGGTTATGCAATTTATTTTTGTGCAGTTAACTGCCACACAATGATTACTTTTTTTCTAAATTAATTTTAAAACATTTACAAGCTGTTGCACAATAGTTATTTCCTACCTGCTTTTTGAAAGGAACATTTTCATTGTTAGTAACTTGAAAGTTGAATAAATAAAATTTATCTACAGTTTTAAAAGATTAAAAATCCTCCCTTCAAAAAAGTAAATTCAATAATTAGAACATACATTTCATGACTTGTCACATGGTACAATGCTTAGCCCTGGATTTTTAATCATTTTCCTAGTTACTGTCTGTGTGGAGTTTTGCATGTTTTTTCCCATTTTATGTGGTCCCTGCCAAGTTCTTTGTCTTTTTCACATTCCTCAGAAATATATGTGTTAGTTTGACTGGTGAATCTAAACAATGTTAGTGTGTGTATGGATCTGTAATAGACTGGCACCGTGTCCAGAGCCAGTTCCTGCCTCATATTCATTGCCACTAGGACAGCCTCACCACTACCCTGAATATGACTGAATGTGTTTGAGAATGTTATGACTCTTACTTTATTTGGAATGCTTACATTTTACAATAAGCCAGAAAATTCCAGCTAATGAATTTATATTTATAATTATTTATAACACAGTGAATCACTTGCTTGATAATTACTTTGGTACTTTTTTCTAACACTGTTATTTTTAAGATTAACAATGTCAAGGCCTTTAATGCTACTGCTATGAAACTTACCAGTTAATCTGAGTGAATGGTAGGCTATTAAGAAATAAAAAATCTTTTTCCTCAATACATGTACTTACTCACTGTAATCTACATAGTTTCTTATTTCAGTCCAATGGCTTAACACACAATATGCCTGTTTCTCAGCCTTGAAGAAAAGCTGTGAACACACTGTGAATGTTTCTACCTCACTTCAGGCAGTTCTGCTACCATGCTAGAGTATAAGGCAACATCACCACAATGAAGAGTTGAAACTATCTAACATCTAGAAGCTCACTTCCTATTTTCACCAAAATGCGCTTCAAATGGTATTTTTAAAAGGAACATATCACTGCAAACAATAGTTGCTATTTACATGATGTTTTCAGAATATATGCATCCTGCTATATCCTAACTACAGGGTCACGGGGGTCTGCTGGAGCCAATCCCAGCCAACACAGGGAGCAAGGCAGGAAACAAACCCCGGGCAGGGCACCAGCCAACCACAGGGTACACCCACACACCAAGCACACACTAGGGACAATTTAGGATTGCCAATGCACCTAACCTGCATGTCTTTGGACTGTGGGGGTAAACCTGAGCACCTGGAGGAACCCCACACACACAGAGGGAATGTGTGTGTGTCCCCACACAGGGAGGACCCGGGAATCGAACCCAGGTCTCCTTACTGCGAGCCAACCACTGTGCCACAATGCCGCCCTTTCAGAATATATACAAATGCCAATTAGTTGTATGTAATTCATTATTTTATTTAATTTTGTCTTTGATGATCTGGTGAAAATTCTTCATTAAGATACAGATGAAAAATTGCTGGCTAGCTATGTGATTTTTAACTTTTTTGTAATGTAATAAAGAGAAGTGACTGTATTTCTGAGAAAGATAACAGAATTATTTATGGATGATTACAATGGGAATATCAGCAATGAGATCTGGGAATCTGCATATTTTTGCCAGTAGAACTAACTTTTTGTATTAGGTTAAACCCTCTTAAATTGCCCTTGGATTTATTGAATATGTGCTGATTGTTGAACTGAGTAAAAAAAATAAATAAATAACAGAAGTTACATTCAGTTTGAACCACCTGGTAAAAGAGACCTGGTTCACTTGCATCAATGAGCTAGTTATAACAAATAAAAGACTATCTGCAGGCTTCCGACATTAAATATTAAAGCAATGAAGTGCTGCATGTCATCACAGAAATCATTTAACTCATGTGGTATTTGCCTAAATGTGCATCCTCAGAACAATGAAACACTGGGGTCTGGTCTTTAAGTGATTTATCATTTGGATTCTGTCAATATCATCAATATTAACAATAATATATAACAACAAAAACAATATATGTCGTGGGTTAAGCTTCTGGCATTAAGATTACCCTGAGGATTTATTTTTCCACCGTTTCGAGTGACTGGTTTTTATGGAGCTAAGGATTCTTTGAATGAGCACAGAGTGCTTTGTGAAGAAATACCTTGACATTATGAGCCTCCTACATTAATTTGAAAAATATGTCTAAGTGTGTTTCTTTTAAAATTGTTATTTGGGCACTTTTATTTAATGATGATAGCATGATCATGATGAATATATTTGTACTTATTTTGTATATTTACATTGATTTTATATTAAACTATCAAGACTCAGGACTGAGTATGACAGTAGATTTCTAAGATCTAATAAAAATTAAAGACTAGAAACAAAGTAAAGGCACTAGATTTGTTAACATCTCAAAATGAGTCCTCCCGGAAAAAGACATTATCTCAAAACAATATTCTAAGTTCAATTTCCCTGCTCTGTTAATCATTAAATGTACTTTATTTATGTGTTTCTTGCCTTATCACCAAACACTTCCACAAATGCACCACAGACTGCTTTCTTGTTTAACTGTAAAATATGTGATTAAATTCAAATGTTTTATGTTTATAATATCAAAATTATATGTAAGGAAAAAACTGAGAAACAGACACTGCAAAATAACTAGAATTTATGAATAATCAATATAATGTAGTAAACATGTAACAATATAGTAATTCAATAATAAATAACTTCCTTTAAACTTTTTATCTTGTATAAAATCTAATTCAGGATGAAACAGGTGAGCACAGCAGCATACCTGCTCTTCTGGCTGCTTACCAACAGGTTAGAAAAAGAAGTATAAATAATTACTGACTTTAGGTTTCCTGGACCAATTTAAAATGAATATTGTGACAGGAGACTATTCAGCACCATTTAACTCTAATATTTTAATGAACTATGTCATAAACTGGCAACAAAACATTTACTGTGATAATAATGCTTGCTTCATAATCACAGAAATTCTATTACTTAAATTATAATGACTATTATTAAACTTTGAAATCTTTTCATGGCTTCCTACTGACAGGCAGAAGTAAATGTGTATTAACAAAGACCCTAGGAATGACTTCTTCTGGGTTTGTTTCTGTGGTATGCAGAATAAATTAGCCACCATCTACTGAGTATATTGAGACTGACAATTACAAAGAGTGATTCAAATTACAGTGTCCAAATGTGCCATTATTTTCCTACAACAATTCTGTATCATTTAAAAAAATCTTTATTTGTTCATTTTTATATGACTAATTTCTCATTGAAAAAACATATTCAGACAATGCACTGTGCACACTTCTGTACATACAACAACTTCTTTCTTGCTTAACACTACTGCACAATGTGCAGACTCACAGAAATTCTGTTACTTAAATTATAAAGATTATTAATAAACTTTTACATTGATATTATATTATATTATTGTAACTCGCTGCTGGCAGGTGCCCCTTCTAATCTTATATCACAGCTCCAGCTTATTCAAAACTTGGCTGCAAGAGTCCTTACTTGAACCAGCAGCAGCAAGCACATCACACCCATCCTGCTCCATCTTCACTGGCTCCCTGTCTCTTACAGAATCGAATATAAAATCCTACTAATAACCTACAAAGCCTTAAATAACCTCACGCCAAACTACATCAGTGACTTTCTCCATCACTATGTGCCTGCCGTCCACTAAGGTCCTCTGATTCTGGCACTCTTGTTGTGCCCCACAGACTCTGGAATGACCTACTGAAATTAATTAGATCAGCTGACTCCATTAATTCTTTTAAAAAAAACAACTCAAAACTCATCTGTTCAGGAAGGCTTTTAGCTCTACTTGACTTTATTACCCTTCTCTCAGTTTACCTCTCTGTCAAGATGCTCATGTAACCTGTATGTGTGTGCTAGACCATCAATTATGTTGTCTGTTAGGCTATTCTCTGAATTTACTGTCTTAATCTTCTTTATTTATTTATTTGGTTTGTACAATGCTATATACTGTATACCCTGCAGTTCTTTCTTATATTCTGTAAGTGCCTTGAGCATGGGAAAGGCGCTATATAAATAAAATGTATTATTATTATTAATATTATTATTATTATTATTATTATTATTTTCCTGGCTTCCTTGTGGCATGCATCTGTAAATACAGTATGTATTAATCACAATGTGATTTTAGCAAATACAAAAACTGCCCACTGAGATGTCAAATAATTCTGATGCTTACTCTTACGTTAATGCATGCATACTTAAATACCTTACTATAACCCTGCATGCATCCTACAAAAGAACACTTCAAAAGAAAAATACAGACCTCAAACAGAAAACAACCAGCCTAGCACCTCTAGTTTAATATATGTTTAAATTCTGGTTTTGTCAAATACAGAACAGGTTATGACTGGCTTTGATATTATTAGATTTAATGTTTACTGGTTTGCAACCTGTGAGGCAGTCTGCTTCCTTAGATTGTAATTTTTGATTTTATATATTGCCTGATACATTAATAACATAAAATCTGAGTGGCTCTGGTAGGGTGTCCTAGCTCTTTGAAGGTTTTATTATTTCTGAGTAGTGTTACTATGGATGAAAGATATGCATGGGAGTTATAATACCGGCCATTACTGTATAGCAGAGAATTCAAAAATATGAGGACTGTCACACACGTGCGCATGGGAGGCAGCTAAAGGGCTTGAGTGTCGGCGGTTCTGAGGCATGCTGGGATGTGGCAGAGTACACTGACTCTTTTTCTCCCTTTCCTGTAGGCCATTCCCGGGAGATTCCACCTGGCTCTCTTGACGTCACTTCCGGGACCGAGCCAATGGAAGTAGACCTTACTGGCTCCGGCCCCTGTGATGTCACGTCCAGGCTCGAACCAATGATTGAAGAACATGGGCCCAATCCTTATGACCTCACTTCCTGTCTTCCCCTTTAAAAGCCTACCCTTTTCCCCTTTTCCCTCAGTCTTGTTCTGGACTCAGTTGTATGCACTTCAGTGCTGATTATTTGATAAAAACGACTTTTGCAGCCAGGATACCATATTATACGGGTGGCTGCCCCAAACCTTTATCTGTTTATGTCTCGTTTTTGTGACAGAACATAAATGTACCTACAGTAGTTGTATGAATCTTTACAAACCATTAACACCATCCATTCCTCCATCAACCTTCACTATCCTGTATTACTTCCAGGGGAATCTGGACAACTGAGTTCAGAAACACTGCTAGAAGAAGTTTAGAAAGCATAAAAGTATGAAACAGAACTGGAATAACAATCAACAAACTATTTTCAACTAGGAGAAATACCAAAGTGGCTAACTATGCCACATATCTTGGAAAGGCACATTTGCAGTTATTCTTGCTTTTTTCTCTGTAATCTATTTTTTATAATTTGTCCATAAGCTCAGGATCTTCACAGTGTTTGCATTTTTATAAAGTACCCAATGAATACTCAGAATCAAAATGACATGCTTTTAACTTTCTTTAATATTTTTCACAAGAATGAAGTTTGTCAAGACAAATATATCAAGTTATGTAATGAAAAATATTTCCAAAATGTAAAAAGAGAGAGCAACTTGATCTGTATCAGTTTTATACTAATATGGACTATATGTTGTTATATTTTTTTCTCATAAAAATTGCTGGTTGTAATTTTTTTCTTAAAGTGGCTAGCCTAATGCTAGTTTTACATACAAATTAATAGCAGCACATATTATTATTTCACATTTTATGTTATTTAACCACATTTTAGTACATATTGCATAATTAAAATGATTTTATATTTAAAAGTTATCATTATTGTAAAAGGTATTAGGAAAATTAAAGAAAATAACCTTTTCAGCCAGTTTAATCATGTGCTATAAATAATGTAAATTGTAAAAAGGTTTATTACAGTAAAGAGATTTAAAATGCCTGTTGAACTACCATATCCATTTATATGCTGTCTTGCTATTAATAATATTAAATATATCACTGTTTCACCACTCAGAATGGATGGAACTGGACATTTTCTTTATATAATGCAAAATAAAAATTCTAAACATGCATCAGAATCCCCAGGGTTAAAAATTATTTAAAATCCATGCTGCCTCAGTGCTGTACAGAATTTAATTTACTGTGCAGTCAACAACTGATTTATGTATTTTCCCCATGCCCAAGAGTTTTTGTTTTCCCCAGTAATATTTTTCCCTTAGCCTAAAGACATGAAGTAATGTAAGTGATTATTTAAACATTTCTAATACTCAGATTCCAATTTATGTATGTCATATCATTTATGAATTCAGATTTACTTGGGTTACATACCATCGATTCTTAAACACAGTTAATCTAATTCAGAGTCACAGGAGCCCAGAGGCCATCTTAGCAAAACTTAGCTCAAGGCAGGACCTGGACAGGATGCCATTCCATTTAGCTTCCATCAATCAATCTGTAAATTCTGAAAAAGTATAAGTAATCCACAAGCTATCCTGCCAGCTGGAGTTGGGAGAGGGGGTTTGTCGGCGTACTAGCTTTTAATATGACATTGCTTTGATCAACAGGAAAAAGTGCATGTAATTGTAACATTGTGAAAACCAAAATGAGCCCACAGGCTGAACATACATATGGAGTCTCTGCAGTACAGTACTAATGTTTGCAAGATACCCACTGTTGGAATGCATTTTTCTATGCATATACTGATAAAATGCAACTGCTTTTTCACTCCAATAGATAGCACATTAGAAATGTTAACATGGATGCATAGATTCCATACAATTACATACTAATACAAAGCACAAAAATGCCAAAAAACTACTGACTCATGTTCTCAGTGCATTGGAAACATACTGCCATGAAAAATTATGCAATATTTGATTGCATCCACTTTTCCTCTCATCTCTAAAATTCAGGTAGCATTAAAGATTCTTTTTAAGAAATAATTTTTGACCCACCCCTGTTTTTTTTTCTTTTCGATGCAAATTTCATAAAAGTGCTTCTGTGTTTTAAAAGCCAGTCTGACAAATACAGCCAGATAATCTTGACCTGCACAAACTCAATATTAAACTGGTAGTGTTGAGATATGAAAACCAATAATTGTGCATCATCCAGTGCAGAGCAAACATGTTAAGTAATTCTAGACTAATAAAATATCATTATTGACTGAGCTTAAAAATAAAGCAGAACTAATTTGTTTTATGAAGCATGTCAATAAGAAAAACAGAATCACAGCCAAACTTTCTACTGCTATTTTTTTCTAAAAACCCTTCAGACTATTAAACAAAGAAGTACATTTTCCTTTATATTATCAGATAAGACTGCAGTGAAAGTACACATGGACTCATTTCAGAAAATTCGTATCATTTGAAAAAAACAGTTTCCTTTCAGTGCAAGTTTTGATGTGCCAATCTTGCGCACATGCATAATAGCAAATTTTGATTAATCATAACCAGGATCAAGAATTTTATACGAAAATTGTAAATGTGTTGTTTTCACAGACCCAGATCTTACATAAACTTAAATTAACTATTTTTAGATTATATTTTCACCTTTCTACTATGATGGAAAGTCTGGAAACAACATTCCTTTTGCATGTTAGCTTAAATGTTTATGTAGTTAAACACAATTGATAGGTGTTCACCATTACTGTATTATTATTATTACTATTATTATTTAAAATCTGTGTATTACTTTACTGTGTTTATCTGAGACTTCATATGTTTACAAAGGACTTTACATTTTATACTAACTTGATTTTGTGCATATGTATTATACATTGCCGAGTAATATACAGTAATTGTGATAAGATTACATAAGAGTGAAAAGATGTGTCTAAAAACCCAATTTAAATAATCTGCAGAAAGATCCAACTGCATTAAAAAGGTGAAGCATGGTAATAAGTCGAACAATTTAATGGCATGCTCAAGCAATTCTTTAATCATTTGCCATTAACAATGCCAGCTGCATGGAGTATGATTCGGTCATGCTTAATAGAAAAACAATGTTAAGGACAACAGTAATCATCATTCCCCAATTGCCACAGGCAAATAATTAAACTCTAAGACATATTTGGCTCTTCAGTGTAGAAGGTTAGTGATTACTAAACTACTTTGAAATGTGTGAAGAACTGATCGTTAAATGTAGTTCTTGTCATGAAAGGAGTAAACTATTTACCAGACTATATAGAGAAAGGATGAGGTATGAAGGATCAGACAGTCTGAAAGAGTTGACTGAATTCACTTTGTATGTATTGTTCTTTTTCAGCTTCTCTCTTAACCTATATGTAACTATTTTTGACATTCCTTAGTATTTTTGTACTTTTTGTTTTCCAGAGTAAGCAGTAATTTTGAGAGTGCACACTATTTATATATCATATACTGATGTTTCTGATGCTAAGAAAAGTGAAAATGCATACTTATATACTACACATGAAAATTCTAAGAATGAAGAGGTCATCTTTTAACAATGAATTATATACAGCAGATTAATTTGGCATTGGCAGAGGCTTTTAGAACTCACATCCGTCTCACACAGAGCTATGTCATTACACCTTGACTGAAAGCAGCCACAAATGGTAACTGCATACTATGTGACAGAATAAACTTCACTATAGTTACAAAATCAATAAGGGCACACATAATACATCAGCTCTGTGCAATCTTGAAATTTTTTTAGAATGTTAAAGTTCCTATCATAATATTTATAGTAGTACAGTATTAATATGATTCATTGCAATAGTAATATGACCAGCTATTTAATATTCATAAAGTAGTGTGTTACATTTTTGGCTTAGCTCACATATTTTTAAAAAAGTATACTGATTTAATCTGTTTAATAAAAATGCAATACTGTACTGCAATGTCACAAATTATTATATTATTTATGAGACCTCAACAGAACAGCTAAAAGTTTAAATGTATAAATGTACAAATCAAGTCATTTTCAGTGCCCGATAGATGGGTATCTTGTTCCCAAGATGTTAACAGCTTTGTTTCCTGGAAGATGAAAGCAGTAAGAGCTTGATAATACAAATAAACTTTATCTTATATAGTTCTTCCTATTGCAAACATTATTCCAAGCAATTACAATTAGTTAAATATATTGTAGAATTGTTTAAATCGTGTTGTTAACAATGGAGCACTGAGTTGCTTAAGATAACATAATGAGTTACGGAGGGCTAAATCAACAATACAAACTCAATACAATGCCTTACTCATTAGACTGGACTGCATGTTGTTAACTATCAGTTTAGCTGTCATGCTGCATTACAGTATTCTATGGGTGGCAAGTGTGAAGAGTATATAACAAAGTTCTTTACAGGAGCATTCAAAAATATTAATTTAGCCCAGACACGGTGATTTACTGCTGTTCCAGTGGGAGAATTACTTCATCAGTGGTGAGGTCTACGTCCAAAGTGTGTACATTAAGTGAAACTGATATAAGTGAGGGAGAGTAGCAAAGCATTGCTTCAGCAACCCACAAGAAAATTTTGTTAAACCTAACATTCAGCAACAACTTTATGCTTTGATGCTAACAAAGATGTTGCTGTACAAAGGGGAAATTTTGTGGGCTGAGAAGAAGAAGAAAAAGAAAAATTTCATTGAAGGGATACCATGTAGACATGATTTAGAAATACTTATTATACCATGTAAAAATACTTGTATTTTGCTGAATCAGCCACTAAAATAAAACACACCCGTATCATGGGCAGATAACTGTACAACACAGTGCTGGTTTCTCCTGCAATTGCAACAAGCACAGGCACATTATATTCTGAAAATATTCCTAACGTAGAGCTGGAAACGTCTGCCATTGATATAGTTTATTAAAGCAAATATGGTCTAAACAAGCTGATGAGGAATAGAAACTATAGATATCAATCCATCCAGTGTAGTTTTCTATACTGTCACATGCATGTGCATGGTGGACAGTTTAACACTAGAATTACCAGAGTCTACATAAAAACTCCTAGATCCGGCTCACCTTAAAACTGTTCGCACCTCTCCGCCAGCGTCTTTTGTCATCTAAATCTATTCCATCCCCCCACCGACTTAGAACGTGCACAAACTTCTCCCAGCTCATGCCTTGATTGATTATCTGGGAGTGAAGTGGAGTTTTAGAGTGGAAATAATAGATCGTTATTTGGAACACAGGCATTTAATGTGTGTTCCATTTCTACAGTAATCTGTGTGAACACATTGTTAAAACAGAAACTTGTTCATATTTTAGTAATAAATGTTACAAAATGTAGGCATAAACTATAGAATATGTGAAGCCTGATTTCAAAATATCAAATAAACACTTTTACAAAAGGTTCAAGCACAACACAACAGTTTCAGTGGCGCAGCGCTAAGATTTTCTGTCTCAGATCTCAGCAGGCCTACCATACCTCAGAGACCCAAGTTCGATTCCCTGCTAGGGAGAAAGTGTTATTTTTTTTTTCTTTTTAACCTTCGCCGCTCTGCCTGCCTGCCTGAAATCCCTGTCTATCTATATAGTAATAAAAGCAATTTTATTATTATATAGCAGCTTCCCTGTCTGCCTGTCATATAGTGCCTTTCCTTCCTATCTATCCATATATCTATCCCCTTATCTTTTTTTTTATATATATACTAGCAGAATACCCGCGCTTCGCAGCGGAGAAGTAGTGTGTTAAAGAAGGTATGAAAAAGAAAAGGAAAAATTTTAAAAATAACGTAACATGATTGTTAATGTAATTGTTTTGTCATTGATATGAGTGTTGTTCCCATATCTATATCTATATATATATATCTATATATATATATATCTATATATATATATATATATATATACACAGTGGAACCTCGGTTCACGAACGTCCTGGTTCACGTACAACTCGGTTTACGACCAAAAAGCTCGCCAAACTTTTGCCTCGGTTCACAACCACACACTCGGTATACGAACAAGCCAGTTTCCCTTGCCTCCTAAACAGAGAGAGAGAGCAAGAGCGAGTAAGCACGTGCCTTCTGGGGAGGGGGAGGAGGAGGAGGAGATTGCTGCAGTGTTTGCTTAACAAGCCAGTT
>JANRMT010062813.1:56557144-56741819 GCA_026402145.1 Polypterus bichir lapradei
TCGCTCGCTTCTAATTGTTTCGCTGCCTTCTTAATTATATAATGCATGTTTTCTAAAGCGCGTTTTGTAGCTCTTCCTGGCTTTCTACGTAATGCGTGATTACGTGAGAGGCGTGATGATGTCATACGAAACTCCGCCCCTCCAGCTGAACTCCATTACAGTAAATGGAGAAAAATAGCTTCTAGTTATGACCATTATGCGTAGAATTTCGAAATGAAACCTGCCCAACTTTTGTAAGTAAGCTGTAAGGAATGAGCCTGCCAAATTTCAGCCTTCTACCCACACGGGAAGTTGGAGAATTAGTGATGAGTCAGTCAGTGAGTGAGTGAGTGAGTGAGTGAGTGAGTGAGTGAGTGAGTGAGTGAGTGAGTGAGGGCTTTGCCTTTTATTAGTATAGATTATACAGTGCCTTCCCTGTTTATTTATATATTTAGTGACTTCTCTGCCTGTCTGTCTGTCTGATTGCATATAGCGCTGAACTTACTGGTCTGTACTATTCTGTCCTCTGCATGTCCTGAAGTACAAAAGAAACACCACCATACAGCAACATGTGGGGACTGGCAAGATTGAGGGAAAAAAACACGCAGTCACTAATTACAAACTGCAAGATGAAAGAAAGAGACAATATACAGTATGTGAAAACATCATCTCACTAATGCAATATTATTTGAAAACGAACAGCATCAGATCGGGTTTGAATATACGTCCAATCTGATGCTGTTCGTTTTCAAATAATATTGCATGTACTGTGTGTTGAAACTGCTGCACTGAATAAGCTCATGCCTTCTGTAACAGCGCCAGCATGTATTCAAACCCAATCTGACGCTGTTCGTTTTCAAGTAATATTGCATGTACTGTACTATTTTAAAATAAAAATATACATCCGATTTCAGTCAGTCTGTAACAGCCAGTGTAACTGTATGATACTTGTAAAGGTTAGCTTTTTTTTTTTTAATTCAGTTTCATTCTCTCAGTCGCGTTTGAGTTTTCCCCCCCCCCCCCCCATCTGACAGTGCTGTTTTCACATAAAGACGCTATATAGCTCGAATGTTATTTATTTGTATCACATAAAGATGAGCTATAGCTATAGATACGAAGAAGGCAGATTTGCCAGCATTTATGTGTTAGATCCTATGTGGCATGATAACGCGGCTTTTTTTCCTGCAGTTATATTTTTGAATAAAAGCACATTTGTTCTGTTATATTTGTATCTTTTGTGAAAGTGTTTATTTGATATTTGGACTTCAGGCTTCATGTATTATATAGTTTATGCCTACATTTTGTTATTTACTACTAGAATATGAAAAACGTTTCTGTTTTAAAAATTTGTTCACACAGATTACTGTAGAAACGGAACACACATGAAATGTGTGTGTTCCAAATAACAATCTATTATTTCCACTCTAAAACTCCACTTCACTCCCAGATAATCAATCAAGGCATGAGCTGGGAGAAGTTCGTGTACGTTCTAAGTCGGTGAGGGGATGGAATAGCCTGCTGCTTGCAGTTGTCTTTATCAGTACATTTAGATGACAAAAGACGCTGGCGGAGAGGTCTGAGAGATTTAAGGTGGGCCGAATCTACAAGTTTTTTTGTAGGCTCTGTTAATTCTAGTGTTAAGGACTCAGATATCTGTAATTTCCCGCTGGAAAGCAAGAGGATGCTGTTGACTAATGCCTTTTGTCTTCCTCTCAATGCAGACAGGAAGACTGATGACCATAACTACTCTGATGTCACTTCCAGTGTCTGCCTTCCTGGACCATCCTCTCCATGCCGGGAACCAAGAATACCAGAAGCCCCACCATCTTGAGCAGTCCATTTTGGAGACTCATGTCTATGCGCCTTTCTTTTTCTTTTTATGCATCAATACCTGTATTTTCTTTATAATATACGGGGTTGGCCTTTGGGTGCCCCAAAGATCTATAATCTTGTTGTAATTTTAGTTACAATACCAATGTTCAGTACCATGTGTCTTAGTGATGCATTTGTGCCATGTATTTTTTATTTTTACATGCTTGCTGGTCATAACACATTGCATCTCTATGATAGTTTGTTTAAAATTTTACTGAATCTCCATTAATACATCTAATGGATGATACATTGTTTTCAATTGCTTCAAAATAATAATAAGTATTTCACTATGTATAGCGACATACCCACATTCATGCGTTATTGCTTTTGAAATATTGGTCAATTTCAGCAAGGCATAAATAAACCTTGATAACTAATAAACACTGGCTTCCATCTTTTGATTTGGGACAACATCCTATGATACCATTTGGCACCTGTCACAAAACCTCATTGATTGCATTCTTCACACAGGAGCTTGAAGGAGGTGTCAGTGAATAGGTTGACTCAACTATTGCGAGATTTCAACTATAAAGGAAGATTGAGCTGAACTTTTTCATTTAAGCAAATAAAGAGTATGAGATGACATGACTGAAGTTTTTAACATTATGAAAAGAATTAGTATTGTGGCTCCCGGTTAATTAATTTAAATCAAGTTCTTCAACAATATGGAAACATTTTAAGGGGAGATTTTGCATAAATGTTAGAAAGTTCTTCTTCACCAACATAACCATAGACACATGGAATAAACTACAAAGTACTGTGACACAGACTAGTACTTTAGGGCCTATAAAATTGCAACTCAATGTGATTTTGTAAGAAAATCAGTCAAATAGGATTGATGAGCTTTGTTTGTACAAATTGTTCTAATGGTCTTATATGAAGTTTCTCAACCTCAAAAATCTTCTTGAATGTATATTCATGTTTTTAATCAAAATTCCTAAATCAGCCATGTCAGCTTCGTGATATTACTCAAGTGCATGATTTGAAACTAATAAATTATTCTGAGAGTGGTATTCTGTTGCAAGTTAGTAAAGTTAATTTCAAGTAGGAATTTTACTGTACTCTGTACATATGACAATATGAAATGGAGCCTGAGTAATGATCTTTTCAAAAGTAAACATAAACACTCATAACCTTTACTTTGTTGAAGCAGTAGGACATTCAGTGAAAAAAAAAGATCTTGACCTTCATGTTTAAAGCTGCATCTTCGATTTTTAAACAGTAAAATGTAGAGCTGATTTCACAAGACGTAATATCTTCTTCTTCTCAGGATAAATTATTTCTAATAGTAATTTTCCCCACATTTGTACTCTTGTCTGACATACATGTAATCTCTGGTGCATACCAAAATAATCATTATGTGCTAAGTCTGGAAAAAATACTTCAAAACAGTATACCAAATCAACTCAATGACAAAGTTTAAATTGCAACAAAGAAGATACTTTGATCAACTGAAAGTGTGTTATATTGTGTGGACGTAAAAAGACCATATATACCTCACTAGTCTAGTTGTTCATGAAATGTGCAGACCTTTTTGCCCAAATACTATAGCAGTTTAGCACAGCTGCAACCAAAATCTTCCCTAAAGCCTAGTCTCTGTAAAGAATGAACACAGCAGTTTCTGGATATAGGTAGAAGAAAACTTCTTTTCTCATTGCTACAAATAGTATTAGTTTGTCCTTAATATTAACTCTTTCCTTTTGACTCCAAGCAACACAAGTGCAAGCATTCACCTTACCGTAACCTTAACATACTTGTCGCATACCATAAATGAAATTATGAATAGACATGTACATTACAAATTACTTACTTCTGTATATGCATGATGTATTGCTATTGTGTACACCTATATTAAATTCACAATTTACAGAAATCCAAAAATATTTAGAATAAAATACAGGGATGGGGTGGGGCTTAGGACCCAAAAATTCCTTGATTTGTTAAAAAAAAAACCAATCTATTTTACAACTAAAAGCAATTAATTGTCAAAATACTACCCTTGAGATGCAATACACTTGTCCCAGCACTTCTACATTCCCTATAAAAATTTCCTGTACTTCTGTTCCTTTACGGTAGCAAATTATCATCTCTTTGTCTCAATTTTAATTAAGGGACCCAAAAAAAGTCACAAGGAGTGAGATCTGGCAAATATAGAAGGTGTAAAGCATCAATTACAAGGTTTTTGGTCAAAAACTCTTTTGATAATATGGTGAGTGGAGATGTTCTGTCATGGTGCAGAGGGGTGTGTAGGTGCACGTCATGGTGCTAAATGCAGTTTTGTGTGTGCCACTGCTCTGGACGTTTTTTCCTGATGCTTTCCCGCAGACACTTGAGCAGTTCAATGTAATGTTGCTTATTAACAATCTGTTCACATGAAAACTGTTTGTTAACAAGTTTATGTTAAAAAAACAAGATCATTAATATCTTGATGTGCGATATAACCTGACATGCTTTTTTCAGCTTGTAGAAAATAAATTTACCTAAAGTCACATGCATGATTGTAGAATAAATGTTCAAAATATGCATCTCAATGAACTCAGCATAATACCACTTGGCAGACTGATCAAAAAGATTATAGTTATGCAATACATGGAGGCACATTGTATAACTTACACCCTACTCCTGTGCTATTAACCAAATCAAAGAATTTTAGGGTCCTTCCTTGTATGTATCATAAGTTGCCTAAAACTGTGGTGTTAAAAGAACTCATTTGAGAGACAAAAATGTTCAATTAAGGAAAATGCATGAAATGTACAAAATAACAAGAAAAGAGGGAAAACAAGATTTAAGAAAGGACAAAACTAAAACATTTTCTAATTTAAAAAAATAACATAAAAGATATTAGTACCATTTTGTAGTTGCTGTTGTTTAAAATAGATTAAACATATTTTAAATGTCACTAAAATATTACTATAAAACCAAATTAATTTTTTTATAACTTCATGAAATATGTCAGATTAATATCATAAGCCTTTTACTGTTCTCCGAGAAATAAGCTACATTTAAAATGTAGGTACATTACTAGTTCAACACCTAAGCAAATTTACTGTCATGGAAAGAGTAGTTAACAGCACTATGAGATGAAAATGTAAAGCAAAAGAACTAGTAAGGGTTAATGACTGTTAAAACCCCAAAGACAAACTAATATGCCATAAAGACCAATACCTAATGAAAATGTTAGTCTTGAATCTGAGCAAAAGGTCTGACTGCTGTGAATATTAGGAATTATTTTCTGCACTTCAGTTTCGAATAATGATCAATTATTCACATTGCTGTCGTTGCAGACAGTTTCACCAATTTATATTAAAGGTTTTACTTACTTTGCTTTTTACTTACTGTGATTTTGGGTATATTTTGTGTTTCGATAATTGGTCAGTTTAGCTGTCATGTTATACAGTGGTACCTCGGTATACGTCCTTAATCCGTTCCAGATCCTTTGACTTATACCAAACAGGACATAATCCTATTATTATTGGCATATTATACATTGATGGGGTTGTATAAAATAATTTAAACACTGCTTAATACTACAATACACAAATACAAAAGCAATTAGATGAAATAAATGAAAATTTAACCTCACTTTGCTTTTTAATAACATCTTTGTTTTTCACAATCGTAGATACTGTCGTTCTCGGCATAAGTTATTCAGCAGCCATGTCCCGAATACTCATGCCACCTTCATACTTTTCAACAATCAATTCAAATTTACGTGAAAAAACACAAAATCACATGAAAATTCACATAGAGTTATAGTGCGGGTTGTTCACTGAATGCTAGCAACTGCCGTATTGACGCTCGTGGGCAGTCATGGCTTTGTCTCGAGAGAGGTAAACAAGGGTAGCGCATGGTGTTCTAGCATGCGAGTCATATTCCAAACAAAGGTCGTATACCAAGCAAAATTTTTCGCTCCCAAACAGGATGTATACCAAGTTGGACTTATTTCAAAGCAGACATATACCAAGGTACCACTGTATTTTGTGTTTTGATTATTGGTCAGTTTAGCTGCCATGTAATGATTTCAGCCTGTTATTCAATCAGAGTACATACTACTCCCTCAATTACTTAATTTCCTGATCCACAAATGAATTCTCCTGTCCTTTTGGACAACATTTTTCCATTTATTCGCAACACTGAATACAAAAGATTCAAAAAAAAAGGAAACTGCAAAAAAGTTTTGATTTTTATTCACAAACTTAGACACATATTTATTTATATTCTGCCAAATAACGAGGAAGACAGGTTATACTGAAATGGGCAAGAGGGTGAAATAATCACTCAACTGACCAACTTTAAGTACTGGAAAAATCAATACTATCTATTACCTAAACCAAATCAGAAACAAAATTCTTAGTCAGAAAGTCATTGTGCAACAGCTAGTAAAAAGAAAATCAAACTAATAAACATACCCACTTATAAACAAGTTTTTTATCTTCAACATGGTGATAACCAGGAATGTCATGGTGCTGACCTCTATACCATCGCAGTGGTGACGTCACACGCTGCACACTTCTGGTCACTCGTACTGAGCAATGCTGTGTCAACGCAGACAAAATGGGGATGCCCACTACAAAACATGGCATCCAGATGGGAAAATATTTTCCATCCATTATCCAACCTGCTATATCCTAACTAAAGGGTCACGAGGGTCTGCTGGAGCCAATCCCAGCCAACACAGGGCACAAGGCAGGAAACAAACCCTGGGCAGGTTGCCAGCCCACCACAGGGCACTCACACAAACACCAAGCACACACTAGGGACAATTTAGAATCGCCAGTCCACCTAACCTGCATGTCTTTAGATTGTGGGAGGAAACCGGAGCACCTGGAGGAAACCCAAGCAGACATGGGGAGAACATGCAAACTCCACGTAGGGAGGACCTGGGAAGCGAACCTGGGTGTCCTAACTGCGAGGCAGCAGCGCTACCACTGCGCCACTGTGCCGCCCCGGAAAATATTTTAATTACTTTAATTACTGTTTGTATTAAAATTCTAAGATTAGAAATGGAATTTCAACATTCCAAACTCCCTAAATAGACCAAAAAATAGCTTAGAATAGTGTCAATAAAAAATTAAAACAGGATTGTAACAAATATGCAGCACCTGCTTCAAAAAACATTTTCCCGATATTGACTGCACTCAGTGACAGCAGTTGTAAATGAAAATAGAACCAGAACAGGGATTATAAGAACCAAGCAAGCCAAGCTCAAAACCAAAATGATAACAGTTTATGAACAAAACCCAAGACAAGAATCAAAATTATAGTCAACAAACCATTGATCACTCAAAGTCAATCTGCAATAGCAATGGCATAGCAACCATCAAAAAAAGTGCCTCAAAATTGCAACACCCAGGAGGAAAAAAAAATCATATTTTTTTGTCACACCATTTTGAACAGTGTTAAACACCAAAAGGTTTCAGATATTTTTTGAGACCAGGGAACAGCACCAAAAAATAAAAACAAACACCAAATCATGACAGTGCTGATTACATCACAGGGCGTGACTTTCAAGGCAATGCCTCCTGCTGAATGTGTCTTGACAGTGAATACTTGTTTTTTCAGTGGCCGGCAAAGGAATTACAGAAACAGCTCACAAACAAAACGAATATAAACAACAAAAATGAAGCTAAACTGTATGACATTCAAAGCCTCAGAAAAAACTTCAGCAAGTCAACAAGGAAAATGTAAATAACCCTTCAAAAATTCACAAAGGGCTACAATTCATTAAAAAATATTATTGAAAACAACTAATCAAAGAAATGAACTGATATACTCACGGCTTGGCAGATGATTGGATATTTTATGCGATTAATCCCTCCAGCAAACACAGCAAATGTTAGAGCAGTATGAAAACAAAAGTTGAGGAGCATATGGCAGCCCTTTCTGCTTATTCGGATTGTGCTACAAATAAAGAAAATAGAAACACACTATTAACACAGCAGTACATTTACGAAATACACTTTCTACCATTCATTTTTAATATACTTTTATCTGCAATTATTTTAACATGCAGCTTAACATTTTTACCCTTAAGCAAACTATTGTAATAATCAGCTTCAGATGCTGTACCGAACACAAAAAGTATCTGCTGAACCCTAATTTAGTTAATTTTATTTTATTATATACTGGTACACAAAGCAATCACAGAAAACTTTTTTTTTTATCTTACACATATTTAAGATGTCCTAAAAATGATTATGTTCCTCCTTCACAAAAACATCACATGCAACGATTTTGAAGGTGTGCCACTCTGACAACAGGTTGCCAGAGCAAAGGCAGCACATAGACTGGTCTTATAGGCATTCTCTAGTAAAAAACAATATAACCACACTGGAAGAGGAAGAGAGAAAAAAATGTGTACTATGTGGCAGTAAAATCTCATAGCCATTAGTAATACATGATCCTCCATAAAATTGGAAACAAGAGATATATTGTGGACTTGGCCCTTTAAGGCCACCGGAAGGCTCAGGGATGCATTAAGTTCAGGTGCCACCAAAGGAAGGTTGAATTCTGGCACCCGTAGACCAAACAGAAGTCCACCCAGACCTCAAGAAGAGATTTAAAAAGGCCATCATAGTTAGAAAGGAATAGAGACCAAGGTCAGAGAGAGATAGTATAGATAGTATAAAAAAGTGCTTGGGTACCACACTGTAACAGGCAAGTGAGTGAGCCATCACAACATTCAGACAAGGTGAATAAAACACAATAATTTTGATTTTGTTTCTGGATGCTGTGGGTTGCTACAAAAACACTGTTATATTCAGGTCAGATCAGGTTGGGGAGCATGGCACTGGTACAGCGCGTTGTTGCACCCACCACACGACACAACACCTCAGGATCCCATTTGGCAACCTCCTGGGCAGACACAGGGTCCAGTCCCACCCTCGGGAAACGGCTGTCTATCTGCTGTAGCCAGGTGTTATGTGGGTGTCCTCTTTGCCTGTTGACACAAAGTCAAATCAGTGGTACTCAAGGATTGTCCGAAGAGAAACAGCACCAAAGGAGTCCAGTCTTTATCACAGGTCACTGGATAGCATTCATGTCTTGCAACCATATAGCAAAACAGGCAGCATCAGGACTCTAAAGACTTGGAACTTCGTCCTTTTAAAGAGATATCGGGAGCACCACACACCACTGCTGATTGCTGTGCCCAAAAGGTCATTAAAGGCCTGGCTTTTATCCAGGACACTCGTAAGCTCAGACACTCAGTCTCCCAAAAGCCTCGATTAGAACCTCCATTGACTCTGCGAAGATCACAGCATTGTTGGCAAAGTAAACCATTTCTCCTCTATTATTTAAATAATATCCTCTCTCTTTCCTTCTAAATATTTTTATCTAGCAATAACTTGCCTAAAGCCCACCCACCAACCTCCACCAAAGAAAAAAAAATGAAAGGACTGTATTGAAGGGAAATGAACATATTTTAAACAACAATATGTTTGAATGGTGTAGGTATAATTTATTGTTTCCGAATATGAAGATATCAGTTGTTTGGTAAAAAGGTAATTAAGATGTTAGAAAAAAACATAACAGTTTGATTATGGGGCTGAACTCACACCCATGCAGTGTAGTAAATAGATGGGGTTAGAGATGAGGTTTATAATGTGTTGGATATTTTGTTGAACAGGTAAAAAACCCTTTGTTAACCTGTGACATAGAAGGCCGTCCAGTTTCTGATTTTACCAAGACCTAAGAATCGGTGTTTAAAAGAGAGATGGGTTTATAAAAAAGTCATAGTCTGTTTTTGGACCAAGTGCATCTTTAGATTAAAGGAAATTTCATGCTCTGGAGTGCCAAGTCCCCTGAGGCACTTTAGTGATGACTGCTAAAGGATACATACAACCATACTTGCACTTTCAGAAGGTGATGCAAAGTACAATGCAAGCACATTATTTCAATTTAATAGTAAAGAATCCTCTTAAGAATATCACTGAAAATTGGAAGTTGGAACTTCTAGCGGAAGTACTGTACATGTTTTACTGTATGTTATGTTTTCCTTTTACCTTCATATATATGTTCATTTCTCTGGGTTTGTTGAAGCAAGTGTGCAATATAATAATAAATTGAAATGAAATAAATATCAACAAAATATTTCCAAAAGTGAAAAAAGTAAAATTTAAAAATCATTTAAATACATTTATACCATGAAAAAAACAAACAACAAAACAGTAAACAGAGGCTTACAAAGACTTTCTTGTAAAGATTTAAATTATACAATTATTTCTAATTTAAAAAGAGACCTAGTACTTGATTTTCATTTTTTAGTTTCCAACAAATAAATATACTTCATTTTACAATATGAAGTAGTTCTGTAAAAAAAACTACACTTAAGCATTGAAATGTGGGTAAGCACTTCTACCTCATTTACTAATAAAAATAGTACATTGTTACTGAATATAAAATATCAACTAAAATGAAAATCCATACATTATAGGAAAAAGAAAACAGCATTGGGACTGAGAATGAAGGTAATTAGCTAATCGATATACTAAAGTTCTTTGCACCAGTGATCAGCAGTGAGCTACTTTTAAAACTATGTATAGTGGCTCTAGATTAAACTTCTCTCTTGGTAGCACTGGTGCTCTTTAATCTCTTGCCAAAAACAGCACAGGCTGAAATACAGTTTTGAACTCTTATTGCACAATTAATCTTTGTACCAATGCTTGAAATTTTGAATTTATTGAATGCTTCTTAAATAATCAAAATTTTCAGGAGATGAACACATTAAACTAATGCTGATCACACTCTTTGCTGCCTATGGATGTAGTGAGGATGCTAACTTTATTGCAGCACTCATTCCTAAACAACAGCAATTGTGTGAGACTTGGACTTGTACTCTACGCATCGTGCTATGTAAGCTAACATTCTGTTAGTCGTCTTAATGGCTTCTGAATACAGTCTGGCAGTTGATAGTGTTCAGTCTAATATGACTCCTAAATCCTTCTCATAAGGTGTACTTTAAATTTTTAGACTTCCTACTGTGTATTCAAACCAACACTTTACTTCCTATATCTAACAGATGTACATTTACTTACATTAAGTTTTATCTGCCACAAATCTGCCCAAGCTTGTATGCCGTCCAAGCACCACTGTAATGATACAATGGATTCTAAATTATCTGCTAATCCATCTCGCTTGGTATTATCTGCGCACTTGACCAGTTTGTTACTTATATTCCTATCCAATTATTTACTGTATATATATAATAAAAACAGCAGTGGTCCTAGCACCACTCTTCATGTCAGACAATTCTGATAGGGTTCCTCGCACCATAACACTCCTGTGTCTGAGCCAATTTTGCATTCATCTACAAACATCTGCAGGGATCTGTGGTATCCGGGGTGAACTTCTCCAGGCTGGTGGTAAGGCTGTCCTCCTGGCATTGCAAGCATTCATTGCTTCCATTTGGGAGACTGGCATCATCCCAACTGACTGGAAAATGGGACTTGTCGTTCCTATCTGGAAAGGGAAGGGTGATCACCTGGATTGCAGCAACTACAGGTGGATAACACTGCTCTCGGTGCCTGGTAAGGTCCTTGCTAGGGTCATCCTCAATAGGATCCGTGATCACTTGTTCACCTACCAGAGACTGGAACAGTCTGGTTTTACGCCTAAGAAGACTACCATCGACCGCATCCTGGCACTGAGGGTTCTCATGGAACGCAAACCCGAATATCGCCAGAGTTTCTTTGCAGCCTTTGTCGATTTTTGCAAGGCGTTCGACTAAGTTGATCAAGCTGCCCTGTGGGACATCCTGAGGGTTTGTGGGATCACCTCGAGGTTGCTGGATATCATCTGGATATCATGACCAGCCTGTACACTGGTACTGTGAGTGCTGTACAGAGTGGAAGCAGGACCTCTAAGTTTTCCCCAGTTGATTCTGGGGTTCGTTAGGGGTGTGTTCTTGCTCCTACTCTGTTGGGCAAGGTCGTGGGGTCCAGCGGCTGTGGGGCATCTGTTGGTGAAGAAAGATTCATGGATCTTGACTTTGCCGATGATGCTGTGATGTTTGCAGAGTCAATGGAGGCTCTGATCAGGGCGCTCGAGAGACTGAGTGAGGAGTCTGAGTGTCTGTGCTTGCGAGTGTCCTGGATAAAAACCAAGATCCAGGCCTTTAATGGCCTGTTGGGCACAGCCATCAACAGTGTGTCTGTTTGCGGAGAGAGTGTCAACCTGTTGAGAGGTTTACTTACCTTGGCAGTGACATTCATGTGTCTAGTGACTCTTCCTATGAAGTAAGTAGACGGATTGGGAGAGCATGGGGGGTTCATGAGGTCGCTGGAAACGGTTGTGTGGCGCTCCCGATATCTATGCCAAAGGATGAAGGTTTAAGTATTTAGAGTCCTGGTGCTTCCTGTCTTGCTATATGGTTGTAAGATATGGACGCTATGCAGTGAGCTGAGAGGAAGACTGGACTCCTTTGGTACTGTGTCTCTTCAGAGAATCCTTGGGTACTGTTGGTTAGGCTTTGTGTCGAAGGAGCGGTTGCACAAGGAGTCCCGAATGAGTCACATTACCTGCACTGTGAGGGAGCGTCAGTTATGGCACTACGACCATGTGGTGCGTTTCCCCAAGGGTGATCCAGCTCGTAAGATCCTCATTGTTGGAGACCCGAGTGGCTAGTCCAGGCCAAGGGGTCGCCCATGTAACACCTGGTTGCGACAGATACAGGGGTCATTTCCGGAGGGTGGGACTGGACCACGTGTCTGCCTGGGGGGTTGCAAACCGGGATCCCGAGTTGTTTCGTCGTGTACTGGGTGCGGCAATGCACAATACCAGTGCATGCACCCCAACTTGACTTGACTACAAACATCGCCCTGAATTCCAGCTTCTTTTAGGTTTGATTCCCAACCTCTCATATGGCACCTTATCAAATGCTTTCTTCTATAGTAGTTCTTTCAGGCTTCACCCAGGCATAACTATTACTGTAGCTTATCTAGTGAAAATATTCTCCCTCTCCTGTGATTGACCTAGTTGGGAAAGGAATTCAGTTCCAGCCCCTGGCAATAGAATGTTATTGACAGTGGTGGGCTCAAAAGACTCGCGAATGCTACAGGACTCTTGGAGCCAACCTGCACTGTCACATTTGGTGGCAGCGGTGGGATGAGCCAAAGTGGTGACGACTGAAGAAATGTAGAAAAATCATAAAGTGGGCTAGGTGCCTGACTTTTCAATAGAACCCATGGACCTAAGCCTGAGAAGGACATTTCTAAGAACTGAACTTTTCATTCATTTATTTATTTTATTTTAGCCTATATTTTCAAAAGTACCTGCTGGTACATGTATATACATGCTAGACTGTGAAAAGTGTTTTTAAATGTGTGAATAAATATTACAAATGAAAATAACTTCAATCAACAGAGATATTTCACTGGTAAATGAGTGCTAAGAGAATTTGAGCATGACCATCTGATAATGACTAAGGAAAATACCATGGGTGTGACGGAAGTGCTGCCATCCAGGGCTCCACCATTCTCCAGGTGCCCCCTTGTGGTGGCCACGGGCCCCAATAGGGTTTAGCTTCCATGCTTGGTTCCCATGGCCCCGATACAGACCAGGGCGGCTGCCCTCTCGTGGCCCAGGGGAGGTATAATCCCTCTCCCGGTCCTTCCAGGCATCCCGGCTAGGCATAAGCCCCCAGCTGACCACCACAAGTTACTAAACTCTTAAACCATTCTTCAACAAAACAAATTGTACAGAATTAACAAAACAGAAAACAGATGGAAAAATGCAACGCTAGGAGAAAATAGAAGCACAGATTGAAAAATCTAATAAAAATAAGAAAGTATTAGCATTTCTCTGGTTTGATTCTTAACATTTACAGCTTAAAGTTTGAGATTTCTTTATTTAAACATTTTGCTTAATCACTGCCCAACCCTCCACACCCAACATTACTCTTATTTTTTCGTCAGTGTCTGTTTTTCTACATGTTAAAAGCCATTATTTTTAAATTTTCATGGACAGTAAATCAATGCCCTTTTGCTGCCGGTCTGAATTGGTCTCTAAAGTTTTAGAACTAAGATTCTAATATAAAAGATGATTACCTTTACCCGCCATGCAAACAGAGTATAGCATATTTCCTGTCTCATATAAATTACTACCATTTACCCTAAAGGCAAAGCACAATGGATTGAAATCTGCAATTCACTTAACGATCAGTGTCATCCAATAACGGCTAAAAAAAAAATCACACATTGCATCATCATACAATGTTTTAAAAGTCTATGGCTATGACATTACAAGTGAACTGGCTGAAGCATAGATTGTGCAGAAACTTCAGTAGATCTACATAAAGCCAAAAACAGCATTCTTCATATTTTATCAATTTTAAGTTTGAATATGTTTATGAACAAGTTAAACAACTCTTGTTGACAAGAAGGCAAGTTTAGATTTCTAGCAAAAAAATGAGGAGTGAAAATAACGAGGAGCCTGCTATTATTTGATGTTTTGTGACATTTACAAAGATGCAAAGTACAGTATCTATGCAATACCAGTGGTAATATACAGTACATAGAAAGGGCACTATAACAAAAAACAGTGCATAGTACTGCAAAAAATCAATGCTTTTGCTCTTATGTGGCACTGTAATAATCTCTTGTATAGCCATGCAACTGTGAGTTTCAAATTCCCATGTGCCGTTGTCTTCAGTGTCATAGTGTCCAGGATAATTTGCAAGATGGCATACTCAATTTAGCATGCATACTGTCTTATGTCAAATCCAGAACTAGAATATGTTAATGAAGAAAATATGAGAATTCTTACACGCCTTTTTAGAAGACAGATTCTGAAAATTGTTATGGAGCCACATGAGTTTACTCAACAGCTTCAAATTGTTGAAATAGAAAGAAACAAAACGATTCAGTAAAATTATATTTTTAGAAAAAGGTTTACCACCCATTATAGTAAAAAGTTATAGTTAAGAATTATGGGACAAGTTTTGGGAACAAATATAATAGTTAGATATTTAGACACATAAACAAACAATGATCCTGTCAAATTTCCTCCTTGCATTAGAAATCAGAAACCAATACTTCTATTATTAAATGATTTGTTAATGTTGCCCACAAGCATTAAATTTGTAAATCATACACCATTTTTATATAGACTATTTATAAGCCAGAACTGACATTTGGCAGATTTGGACTAGGGCAACTACATATGCTCCATACACACAAAATGAGAGTGAATCACAGAAGTGCACAGTTCATTCAAAGTCACTCCTCATGCTCTTCTGCACATGGGGCCATATGAACTTACTGCAGAAGAAAACCAAAAAATAAAATTATTACTGGCTGGAAATATGCTGGGTGGGGAACCCCCAAATGGCATTATCAATAACATTACTCTCCATCATGAATTCATTTTTGTAGCTTGCATCATCTTGCTGTGCTGCAAATGACTACTGCATGTATAGTATCTAATCTTTCTGTCATTCTTGATTTTGTTTAAAACGTGCTACTGTACCTTTTTTGTGTCTTTCACCAGTGCAGCAAATGCATGTATCAAATCATTATTTTGTGGTTTATGGTTTGTATCATAGTTACAACGTTTACCAATACTGACAAAATGGCAGTGTTCACAAATGCTCTCCAAGTGACAGCATGTCAACTATGAACACTTCTTGCTTGCAGATGCAGTATTCAGCTTTATCATGATAAAGTTCATTTCTATGTGAGTTATAAATTCAGCTTGGAAGAAACTCCCACTTTTACCCTGGAAATCATTAGCAATAAGGTATCCATAGTTTTTGTATAGTATTTTTTATAATTTACCACAAAGCTTGAGAGACCGATCGCTATTTATAGTGTGTTTATTGAGATCTGTACCATAAAACACAATAGCTATTCTATAGTGATTTTCCTTCATGCAGAGCCACAACGCATTAAAGTAAGATCAAATTCTTCAACGACTTTTTCAGAAAAAATGTTTTTTGGAAATTGTCTAATACATATTTCACCAAAAATCTGAAAAGATTGACCACAACCTTATAGTAACTTACCAGCACATACACAAGTACAACAGCATACAGATTTAAAAATAATAAATACAATAAAAAATCTAATTCTTTCAATGATTTGTCAAGTGATGCAAATTGAATATTCACTACATGTATAAATCATTAATTAATGTACTGTTTTTTGTGCAAAATAGAAAAAGCCTTTTGGCTTCAACATAGTGAGAGAGATTGTTGGCCTTAACAGGACCTGAATAGTATCCAAATGCTGAGTGACTGATGCCTAAGAGGGTTATGTGAATAGGGAACTGAGAAGTTGAAAGAGACAAAATTGAGAAAAATGGCAAGATAGCTCATAGGTAGCAGCTTCTATATGCAATCATGTTGGGATACACAGATAACATTGTGAATCTAGCCAACTGGTCACTCATCAGTAGTAGATATAAGTAATATAAGAACTTCTCTTATTCTCTGGTGAGAATAAATGCAAGTTTAATAGAACATTATTGCAACAATAGATTACATCAATAGGTGGTCAAATGATTTAAAACACTCAACTACATTGGATTGCATGAAAAAAATATGCAGAGATTGATCACAGGACACACCAAGTTTAAACAGCTTGGACTTAATCTTCAGAATTCTATTTGGCATCATCCTGTAATTAAGACAAGGTTCATTTTAAGAGTCTTATATCAGTCAATTGTAAATGGGTGCTCAGTGGATAAAGGGCTGCCTGAAGCAAAGGCATTACTAGGCAAGGAAATCTCCCACTTGACAACTCCACTGAAGATAAAAGGAAGAGAGGGAGGAAAACATAACAGGAAAGGGTTTGCACATTCCACAGTGGGAATGTAGGCTGCCAGAGAAGAGAACAGTATACCTTGTATGTGTGCTAAGTTTCCAAAAGAGTAGGCAACTCAGCAGGCACTTGAATCTTGGTCTTGAGATGAGAGAGAGAGAGAGAGAGGAGAGGCCAAGTATGCTATAAGACCTCCTGCCAAACAGGCTGCGGCATGAAGCCATTATATGGAAAAATCTTCTAGGTTGCCCATTCAAGGTTAGAGATGACTTGTATGAAAGGAACTGTGCTATTACTTTTAGTAAATTGACAGCTCAGAGGTTGTTTTCGGTTTGTTGTTTTGATTCAGCCCTTTGAGAGCTTCTGAGAGCTCAGGTATACACTTAAACCAGGGATCATTAGAGAGATCATTAGCTTTGTGTCATGTAACGAAAATAGGGCTTCCTCTCGCTCTGAATGAGGGTTTAAGCTGAAAATGACCCCTGTTTTAAGCCACTTTAAGGTAAAGTATACTTTGAAAATAAAATGAGGAGCAGATTTTGGAACAAATGCTGAGGAAATAGACCAGTTTCCTTTAGAACAGGTAGACATAGATAGTGATAGAGACAGAGACTGACAGAGAAAATGGAAGTGACATGACAATAGACAACTTCAATAGGTACTTTGTTATGGGCAAACAGGCTGACCACCCTACCAGGTACAGAGGGATGCAAGAGCTAAATAGAAATGTTCAAAGTAGACGTAGAGTTTTTATTGTATTCTTTATGCATTGTGGGTGGCACGGTGGCGCAGTGGGTAGTGCTGCTGCCTTGCAGTTAGGAGACTCGGGTTCACTTGCATGTTTCCCCATGTCTGCGTGGGTTTCCCCTAGGTGCTCCGGTTTCCTCCCACAGGACATGCAGGTTAGGTGCACTGGCAATCCTAAATTGTCCCTAGTGTGTGCTTGGTGTGTGTGTGTGTGTGTGTGTGTGTGTGTGTGCACCCTGCGGTGGGCTGGCGCCCTGCCCAGGGTTTGATTCCTGCCTTGCGCCCTGCGTTGGCTGGGATTGGCTCCACCAGACCCCTGTGACCCTGTAGTTGGGATATAGCGGGTTGGATAATGGATGGATGGATGAATGTATGCGTTGTACTTTGGGTAATCCCACATGAAATGTGAATAAATATTATTTTATCATTTTAATAGTTTTAGCTTCCTTGAGAGTCTTTAAAAGGGCTCCATCTACTGGTGCACATTGTAGTTTTAGGTGGCAGAAATGAAACTGAGATTTTTGTGGGAAAACTGACAGCAAGCAGTTCATACATGTGGAAACATATTACCTATATTAATTTTACACTGTAAGAATGCATGATATGTGTAGTATGCACAGCATCAGAAATAAAAAAGTCCATTCTTAAACAAAGTGCATTATTTTTATGCTGTATCTTTAGATTGTTGCATAAAGATATTGTCAAATTCTGCAAAAAAACAAGTCACTGAGGTAAATCTATGTATTTAACATGTTACTGGTATAAAAGGAAGTGTAATTTAAAACATGATCTTTCCGACTAAAAAGCTAACATACTTTTTACCTTAACGGATTCAAGGTCATTTGTTTTATTTAGAATGGTAGAGGTTTAATAGCCAATACACTAGACTAGACAAATCTGTGGCAAAAATTCATGGGAGGGTCAGTAAATCTTTTGGATCTAAAAGTAATTAGTTTAAGAGACAACCTAGCTTCATTTTGAGGGGAAAATAAGCAGCAAAACTCCAAGGTCACAGCTGAACTAACTTAGAAAGCATGTACATTCTTTTGTTTTACTTTGCTTCCTTTTTGTTATTATTTTTCTTATAGTTATTTATTTTCATCATTATAGTTACATCATTTTTGTTAGCATTGTACTGTTACGTTGCTCTTTTGTCATGGGCGTGACTAACATTATTTAAATAGTAGCATACTTCACCCAGTATTTAAGATTTTTGGTTACAAACTGTCACAAGTGGAGGCACAACTCAGAACTATGGTTTTGTTATAATAACTCTTTAATCCAAATTCTAAGCACAACAAAATGACATGTCAGACACTCATGAAAAACATAGCCCACTGGCACAACCCCCAAGAGGTGGTAGTAGCTTACATATTACTCATCTGATTGGCCAGAAGGCACGTCTGTATCTCCATATTTCCTTTCTTTCTGAGAACAAACACACCTAAAACATTATTAACAAAACAAGAACTTTCCTAAAACATTTCCTATTACAGGTAATATTTAACTTGAGTTACCATCAATATAGCAACACCAGGAGTTGTTGCATTACAACTTGCCATTACTGCTCTACATGAATAAGTGTCCATTTCTTTTTAGGTATTACCATAGCGTTTTTCGATCTCTCTACTCTTCCACTCCTTGTTGTAATTGTGGGTGCTATATCTGAAGTAAGAATTACAGGACCACCAAGAGTTGGATTAAGAATTTCATCCTCTGTTGGAGGAATAGCCAGACCTTTTTCTATTCCTTCTTGAGAACGACTGCTTTCAGCAAAACTTGTTTGCCTGGGAACTGACCGCAGCTGTTTGTGATTCCAGCGTCATCTTCAAACTGAACTATATATGACCAAGGGTCAGGTGTTTAATTCACTACCACAGGTGGGGTTTTTCAACTCTTCTTTGTGTCAAGCTTTACGAGAACTTTACCTCCAGGGAGAAGATCTGGCAAGGCTTGGTCAGAGTGTCTTCAATCATAGAAGACTACTTGTATGCTTGCTTTCTTACCTTATCATTTTTCCTCTCCATTTCGTGATCAATAGCTTGGGGTTGATGTTTGTGCTCCAACATGGGCAGGTTAGTTTTGATTTGTTGACCAATCATCAGCTGGGCTGGACTCATTTCTGTTGCAGCATGAGGTGTTGCTTAATAGCACACAAGTGCTATGTGGGCAACAGGCTGACGGAGAATATGTTTTGCAGTTTGGACTGCTCTCTCTGTGTCTCCATTAGACTGAGGAAAATGGGGGCTGGATATTGTATGACAAAAATCATCGTCTGACAAAACTGCCAAAACTCCACTGAAGAAAACTGTGTGCCATTATCTTATACCAGCTCTCTAGGCACACCCCATCTAACAAAGATACTTTTGAGCCTGTTCATTACCTGCTGAGTAGAGGATGACAGTAAATGAGAAATTTCAGTGTCTTCTACCACAAGGCAAATGTTATCGTTCAGTTCACACAAATTTTTTGCTACTTTATACCAGGGACCGGAAGGAAGAGATGTAATAATGAGAGGTTCTTTACGTGGACTAGGACTGTGATCTCTACCAAAGGCACACACTGTCTCTTTTCTGTTGCTGTCATTTCCTAATTTAAGCAACCACACCGAAATTTTTGCTCTCTGGTGGCACTTAGTAAGCCTTGTTGCCCTTCATGGATTTGGACACATCCTCAAACAGTAACAACCAATCTCCCTTTGAAAGAGATGCTCTGGCAGCATAATATCCATTTAGACAGGAGGGCATGTGTCTGGTCCAGCCCTCAGGTACGAAACTCTTCACAAACCTAGATGTCGGTATCACTTAGTGTTGCTTCTTCATTAATGTTCAACTGCAATGTTGACACTTCCTTGAATCTCTCAACTGATTCAACAAATGTTTTTACTTCTTCCTCACTATCTGAGAAGTCACATTTCTTTAACAGATTCCTAGAGAGTGTATCAGCAACTACTAGTTGCTTGCCAAGAACATGTATTGCTTTTACACTGAAACAAATACCTTTCATCAGTAAGAACTGACATCTCAGGGGGGCAGGATCAATACTGTAAAAGTTAATCAGTAGAACCAAGGGTTTGTGGTCTGTTTGCAGACAAAATCCTTCCATTTCTTACAAGTATCAGGCAAACTGCTCACATGCCCACACTGCTGCTAGACACTGTTTTTCAATTTGAGAGTATCTGCATTCTGTTTCTGTTAAAGGTTCTTAAGCAGAAAGCAACTGCACAAACTGTGTCACCATGGACTTGTAGTAGTGCAGCAGCTAAGCCATCAGCACTAACTATTGTTGGTTTCCTAGCATCATAATAAGCAAGAGTGTGACTAACAACTGTTTTACCTTATTCAATGATTGCTCTTGTGCTACCGTCTACGTCCACCCTTTTCATTCTTTAGCAATGAGGTCTTGGGTTGAAGATCTGTAGACAGCCCAGGAACAAATTTGCCTAGATAGTTGATCACTTTCAGCATTTGTCAGAGCTCCAACACATTAGTCGGATTAGGCATTTCTGTGATCAGTTTTACTTTAGCCTTATATGGCATAATGCCAATATTTTTAATTATGTGGTTTTGATTTATTAAAACAACATTTGCCATGATTCAGTTTCAGTCTTTAATCATTTTAAGAACTGCCTGAAGATTCTCTTTATGTTCAGGTTGATTTTTGCCATAGACTAAAATATCATCCATGACCACCACAGTGCTTTTATGTTCCTATAAAAGTCTGTTCATATCCCTTAGAAGAATCTTTTGGAGTTGATGTAATCCCAAATGGTAGCCTAATGAAAGAGAATCTTCCAACAGGGGTTATGATGGTGGTCAACCTTATGTAGTCTGGATCAAGCAGAATTTGCCAAAAACCTGATGAGGCATCAAGTGTGGAGAACATGCTAGCACCTGAAAGCTTTGGGGCAATGTGCTACTGATTACAGTCTGCAATGTGCAGTTCCCCAGTCTGACAAACTGAGGTCTACTAGTGAGTTAATCTGTTATCCAGTTCACCAGGTACACTCCAATCCTGGACAGCTTGTCCCTCAGTTGGAGGGGCTGGATGGTGTTAAAGGCACTGGAAAATCAAAGAACATGATCCTCTCAGCATTACATCTTTTGTCCAGAGGTGAGTGGGACCTTCTCTTGATAGGCAAATTGTATGGGGTCTACTGCGTGATTCACCTGTGGTCTGAGCAGATGAAGAAGTAGCTGCTCCAGCGTGTCCATGATGTTAAGGCCTCAGGCCTGAAGTCATTCAGATCACTGGATCTCACTTTCTTGGGAACCAGGTATGAGACATGAGGTCTTCCATAGAGTGGGGACCCTCCCCAGTCACAGGCTCAGGTTGAAGATGTGCTGGAGGTGTTCTGCGAGTTTAGCAGCACAGGCCCTTAGAAGTCCTGCACACACCTTGTCTGGGCCAGTTGGCTTCCTAGGGCACAGTCTCCTCTGTTCTCCTCTAACCTGGTCAGTAGTGATGGTGTGAGAAACAGGCGCAGGGGAAACAGGATGGCTGTTGGCACCTTCTGATGTGCCATTATGTTGTTGGGGGGAGAGGGCTGCATGATCTATGCTGGCAGCTTGAGAGAGGGGTGGATGAGCAGCTGTCTGGTAGGGTGTGGTGGCCAGTGAGTTTATGGCAGTTAAAGGAGGAGCACGGTAGTCGAACCAGTGTAGAAGAGATTGAACTCATTTGCTCCCTTCCTCATGGTACTCTGCTGTACTACAGTTTCTTTGCCTATAGCCTGTGATGGTCTTCACTCAATCCAGAATCTCCCTTATGTAATTTTCCTGCAGCTTATGCTCTACCGTCTTCCTGTAGGACTCCTTAGCTTCTCTTAGTCGAACCTTATGTTTCTTCTGTGCACTCCTCAGATGGTCCTTGTTTTTGAATGCTTTCTTCTTCTTGTTAAGAAGGCCCTTAACATCATTGCTAATCCAGGGCTTATTATTAGCAAAGCAGAGTAGACAGATAGATAGATAGAGTACAGTTTTATCAGGAACAACAGTGTCCATACAGAAGTTCTGATAGTCTGTCGTGCAGTTTGTAATTGCCTCAATATCCTCTCTACGTGGTTCTTGCAGAACATTCCAGTCAGTAGAATTAAAACAGTCTCAAAGAGCATTTTCAGCTTCAGGAGACCATTTCCTCAAGGAGCGTGTAGTTGTGGGTTGTCTTTGAACTTCAGGCTTGTATTTATGCCCTAGGTAAACCAGATTGTGGTCACAGCCCAGTGGGGGATTTGGGGAGTGCCTTGGTAAGCATCCCTCACATTCACATAAAGATGGTCAATTGTCATGTTTTTTTCTAGTGAGACAATTAACATAACGAAAGATATCCAGTGTAGTATGATTGAAATTGCCAGAAATGGCAAAGGAAGCCTCTGGATGTTGCGTCTGAAGTCTCGCAATGGTTGAGAGTATGACGTCACACACTATTCCTGTGTCCACCCATGGAGGAATGTAAACAACAACTACCTTGACGTGAGAAAATCCTCTGGGCATGTAGTATGGCCAGACAGCTCAAAAGTCAAAGTCAAAGCGAACTTTATTGTCATCTCAACCATACACAAGTATACAGATAGACAAAATTGTGAAGCTCAGAGTCCACAGTGTAACAACATGAAGTGCAAATAATAAATTAAAAATAAATTAAAAACAGAATTAAAATTAAAATTTTAAATTAAAACACAAACAAGACAAGACACTGTGCAAAGACAACACAAAGAAGTAGCAGCAATATTGACGTATAGTAAGCAATATGAACATTAATGCAATGTATGGTATTTGCAATCTAGATACATAAATATAACCTACTATAAATATTACCTACTGCTAATAGTTCAATGTCCTGACAGCAGATTGTTTCCTTAACTGTTACGTTCCCTGGGTTATACCATCTGAAGTTAATAAACAGTGTGAGTCCCCCAACCTTTGCTTTTGCCAAAATGTTCAGTGTCCTTGTTGGCTCTTATGTTTGTAAAACCTGGAATGTCCCTGCTAGCATTGGGAATGTTCTCGGTTTGCCATGTCTCTGTCAAATATAACAAACTGCACTCCTGACAGACCGGATGGTTTTTAACTAATTAATTAACTTCTTCTTTGTTTAGCTTCGTAGCAATCCGAAACTGCTGACTCCACCTCAGCCATGATGCTGGTTGCGTGAAATCAAAAGACTCCGGTGCATTTTCCTTCTTTTTTCAGGGCTGCATGGGTGCGATTAAACTTCTGACACCATGTCACGAGTGGAGATAGAATTCAGAACTATGGTTTTGTTATAATAACTCTTTAATCCAAACTCAAAGCACAACAACATGGCATGACAGTGACTCATGAAAAACATATCCTACTGGCCCCTGTCGCAAGAGGTGATAGTAGCCAGAAGATGTATCTGTATCTCCACACAAATTTTCAAAAACTAATCTATTTTCTGTTTAGTGTTTAGTTAGTCAATGGATTACTAGGTGTTGTGAGATGTTAGATTTTTTCTTATTTAGACTAGATATTGTGAGCAATGTTTTGGGTTTTGAAATTTTGGCTTCTTTATTCAAAGGCTTTGTTTTCTAGCACATGATTTAGTTTTCCCCTTGTTTACTCTTTATTACCTGATCTTTCTGCTACCTTTTTCATTGTCCTTTGCTCACATATGATTTTGTCCTGGTTACAATAATAGCATGAACTCTTTTCCAAACAGGACAGTCTCATAAACAGAAATTGAAAACTCTGAAATCAAGGAAGTGTCAGGATCAGCGTCAGTAAATCCTTTCTAGCAGTCAGTTTGTGTTTGCTTGAGGGAAAACCAAAATCTTTACGTGAAAAAGAAAAGGGGAAAGAGCTAATACCCATTGTTTCTGCAAATGAGCCAACCAAATTATTTGTTAATTAAAGTATCCAACAAAGCTATATGGTGCATGCACCTTAAAATAATCAGATCCATGTGCTTTCCCCTGTTCTTCACAGATTCATGTTTTCCAGTTAAGCAACAGTATTTTCTTTCTTAGTTTTCTACCTAAATTCATTAACTTTTTTATTTTGGCTCTTTTTCCACAAACACTTAAATCTTCCATAGCCCTTTGACTTATGAAACACAAGAAATACAGAGGGAGTGACTGAAAGGAGAAGCTGTGTTTATCCTTTTTTTTTCAAGCCAGGAAGGTGATAATCCAGAAAGACAGCTATGAGCCTGACTAGGACGTGCCTCCTTTTTCACCCGTTCTGGTCTCCTGCATTTTTAAATTGGCAAAGAGCACAATACGTCATCTTTTGTGATCAGCGTATGGATGGCCTGTGCCAGTGTTAGCCTGAAGACATTTTTTCTGAAACTTTACTAGGCTGAGGTTGTTCTTTAACAATGTACTAAATATTAGTTTGTTTATCAGCAATCTTTAGCCATACTTAACATAATTTATTTACAAAACTATATTTCTTGCTACAAATGTTTGCATTGTTTGTGTCTGCAAACACCTGTTGGTTCTGAGCTACAACTATAGTGTATCCTGATCCTTTTCCTGTAATGCTGCAGTTTTGATTCCCAAGGATTTACCTCATGAGAGACACCTTGTTTGGTTAACAAGGGAGACTAGACTTAGTGATGAATTGGTTATCTTCCACATTAAAAGTATGACTGATGTTAAGAATTCACTAAATATCAGACAGTTTGCCAGTTCCAAATTACCATAAAAATCATTTGACATAAACAAAGCTAATGTTTCAGAAAACCTGCTCAATCAAGTACTTTTGTTTGCAAATGTGGTCAGATGGTCAGAGAAAGAATCCAATGTTATCCTTCAGAACATTTTTGTACTTCACATAGTGATTTAGACATATTACATTTCTGTTGGCAAACCTGACAAAACACTCTGGTCTACATATTTTTCCACTTGACTGGGACGTCATAATACCAGAAAAAAATAATATTAAACAATCTATTCTGAAAAAGATCCACCCATTTATATGATACATTATTAAACATGGTGCTTTCAAAGTACTACTGAAAAGAGAAAAAAGCCACATTAGTTGTCAACTAATTTTTTTCATATTATTTCTAGAACAGCACACATACTGCTTGTTGGCACTCCAGTGCAGCAGAGAATAAGGTCACACTATATATTACAATCTAAAATAATATAAAGCATGCAATTTCAGTTCCTGTAAAATGTATTGATTAAAATACTTAAATTCCAATCTATATATAATCCTTGCACCTTTTTTTCATAATAAACTACTTCTATAATGCATTAACAGCATTTTTAAATACCTGAAATCATGCATAAATATTTCAGAATACTCCATCAAAAATTAAACACTGAAATGTTGCATTTTATTCTTTTTTAAACATGCTACTGTGTCCCAATAATGACAAAAGTGGTTTAGAAAATAAAAGAACTGATGGACTGTCTCTGTCTAAATCATGAATGATGATTGCAAGACAACAAGCGTTTATAAACATTCTCTTGTGATCTAAAAACTACAATACCGATATGATATTTCACTAGATTCCACTTGATTTTAGACTCATACCTAATTTATAGATTAAATGTAGAAACAATAAATCAATAAGATTAATTACTCAAACAGTTGAATTACAAACAGGATTTTTTTTCTAAAATATTCACTAAAATGCAGACATTAAGGCTTGCAATCACCTTTCCCCACAGTAGTGAATAAAATAGAACAGTGGCACTGAACTTCATAACTGCCAGATAAATACACCAGGCAGGAAACTTCTGTGAGATGTTTTTAATGTAGTTCTCTGACAGCTTATTAGTGCAGATGCACATTAAGAACTAATATCACGATGAAATACTATCACATTTGTTACAGACACACTGTGTGCAGGTGGATTATTTACAATGGATAAAGTAAAAAAGAAAGAATTTATCATGACTATCATCGAAGAAGCTGATCTTCTCTACAGAGCAAAAGGCTTTCCCATATAAGTTTTTAAAACATATTTAAGAAAACTGTACATTTTCACTTGAAAAGTGGGGGACACAGCTTACTTCTGACTCTAGACTGCTGTATACTGTGTAGCAGGTTTATACTTTTATTTTCCTATTTTAGTTTGAATTTATATTACAAGCAAGATTTCTGCTGAAAAGCAGCCGAGGAAAAGGAATATACTAACAGGAAAATACATTATTTGGCCTACTAATTTTAAATACAGAATCTAAAAAAACACATGGGTTACAAAATAAAGGCCAAATGATAATACAAAAGGATCAAGAACAAAACTGAGTTACCTGTGGTGCACGATATAGGTGATAATAGAGGCAAAAAGGCACAGCAACATGACGGCTGTGCAGGCATACACAACAGGGTGTAGATACTCCCCTGGGTAAGGAGGAAAGGGTAGCACTGTCTTGAAATCCTGTTGAAACACAAGGAAAAGAAGAATTTAGACAATTAGAATTTTCCACCCTTGTCTCATGGGCTACCAGAGTCATGTGAAAATTCTTTCAGAAAACAAGGTAGCTGCTTGCTAAATGGTTTAAGCAGATGAATCGCACATAAAATCAAAAACAGTATTCTGCACATTCAGCACATGTTAAGATCAGATTAAGTATTTATAGAGTAGCCATTTTGTCAGTTACACCTATCTGTCAATGAGATGGTCCACCTTCAAAAAGACATTTGTTGGGGAAAGGAATCCAAAAATTGGCAAAAGAGAAACACAAATATGCTGGCATGTGTAACCTCTACAGGCAGAGCAAATTTGCTGGTGGATATCTACCTAAAACAACTTGTTCCACCTCACTGAACAAATACTTCATTTCACTATAATTAGGTGACTGGGAAGCCAACTGTACTGTATTAAGCTAAACAGATTGTCTCACATTCCTTGAACTATTTCAGGATCCTTCAAACCTTGTGGAATGGAGCATTATTTAGCTTATAATGCTTATTAACAGATTTCTTTCTTGGTTTATTTATTTAATGTAAATAAACTTCATAATATAATGCTGTCACCACCAGATTACATCAGTAACACCTATTAAGATATGTTCATTAATACAGTACATGACATTTTCTCCATATCCCGGTTCTTTATTCAACGTGAAACTATAGATCAAGGTGTGTTTGTTTTCCATAGTTTACAATAAAGCAATCATTTTGTTGTTTTTTTTCCCTCTTTTGGCATCATCGTTGCACTTACCTACTAACTGAACGACACTAGCCTCCTGTTAGTTTCCATACATGTCAGCCTCAGTTAAAGACATGGTCTGTTTCTGACCATAGGGCGTCCATTGGTAAGATAGTTTTGGGTGTTGGTTCATTCACTATATATTTGTAAGACTGTTGTGTGTGAAAAGACCTAACTGCTTTAAACTGCTTTCTTTTCACATATGATGCTGACACTAATTGAGCAGTAAATTATATAGGAAAAGTAGTGTTACACGATAAAGCAGCTACTTGATACCCACATGCTGCATTTTACCACTTTAGACTTCAGATACCTCTTAGAAATGATCTCTAGAGGTTGAATGTGTTCTTAACGGATCTTCTGAAGTAATGAAGTTATTTTTTTTGGCTACAAATATAATAAAGGTACTAAAATTATGGACTGTACTACATAATGACAATATATTTTTAATGTTAACATTACATCCTAGACAAGTGAAATTTTTAAATGATCCACAGCAGATCATTTTGGAAATTTCAAATGAATGTTAAAGGGCTTGGACCAAGCCACAATCTTAAAAACAAGCACAGGTTCCATCACACACCAAAGTTACTGTTTGCTCTAAGCATAGTTATTAAACTGTCAATTTAAAAAATATCATCTATAATAAAATGAAGAAGACTCTAGGACTCCAAACTGAGTGGGAGGACATAATATTGTAGACAAAAAGACACCACATATTGTCATTTTAGAAAGTCACTATTCCCATGTTCTATGCTAAAATGTTCTAAAATGTAACATTCATTAATGCAAGAGTTTCATATTTAAATACAAGCTGAACTGTGGGAATATTATTGAACTATAGACACTAATCTTATATTGATTCAATAAGAAATATAAATGTAATTATTTTTCAAACATTTCTAATAATTACATTAGGAGAAAGTACAGCTTGTACCAAGTACTGTACCGATTAAACAAGCATGAAGATGAAAATAACATTTAGGCTAAATCATTATATTTGTTTAGAATATATATATAGTTTAGGATAATGCATCATAGAAGGCTAATTTTTATGATTCAGTAATTTGTCCCAATGAAGCAACAAAATGTAAAAAAGTAACATCAGGGTTTCCAACCAAAAACAATTTATGTTTACCCTGAACGACCTATGCATTTGTTTTAACTTACTGGCTATCATTTTTTTGACTGCATATGTAGAACAAACAAAAGGATTTGTAAATTTCAATTATTTTATGTACTGTTTGTGGATTACTCTCTGGTTTATTTCCCTCCTTAAATGGTTTTCTTTCTTAAAGACCATGTCACATTACACAGGTTTCCAGTGATTTTCAGTCGTGGACTTCACTTGCACAATCTTATCAAATTTGAAAACATACCAGTTGCATAGTGTGACATATCAAGCAAATCAGTCCAACTAGTCCACATCTTGCCTCGACAAAAATCAGTTTTGATTTTGTCTTAAGTTATAGTCGCAGGCTCTGTTTGTGAGAGATAAAAAAACGATGATCTTCTGAGACCAAAGTCTTACATCTTGCAACAAACAGCAGACGATCAGTGTGAATACACTGCAATCATCAATGATTGTCCCCAACATAAATGCCATTGCAACAATTTTCCAGAATGGCTGGGGAACTGCAAAAATTAAATAAAAAAAAATAAAAATAAACTTCAAACAATTAGATCAAATTATGGGAGAACCATTTCCCTAGGATGAGAGCTCCACACATGTTCAACCAGTTTAGAAGGGCATTTATGATGAAAATTACTAAGCAAAACAGGAGCAAAAATATCATAAGAGTGGTCATCTAGCCAGCAACCACAATAGAGAGCCAAATATTGCACTTTAGATCTACGTAAAAGGTAAAAACTTTGTCAAAAGGAGCTTGCATGCCCAGCATCACTAACATTCTGGCAATATCTGTGATCAAAAATGATCTTAAGCAATAATAAGAATTGTGCCTTCCCAAAAGAATCATAGGTACATGAAATTCACCAATAAACAAGAAACAGTATTTTTCAATCTGTGAAAATCGTTGTTCAAATCGGCTACAACTGCATATGACCCAAAATTATTTCTACTCATATTGTCAAAAACCTATTCAGGACAAGCAATGAATTAGGTCATCAAGTGCATATCTTATTAGTTAATATGTTTTGGGATGTCCCACACTTGCACAATTTTGTGGAAAAGTCTTTTCTTACTTTTATATGAGTGCTGGCTTTTCAATCACTCCCAGTTCTTAATAGCATTATTTAGAATAATTCGGGTGTAAAACCTGATGGGAAAAAAGTGCAAAGAAATATCTATTGAAATATCCCACAACACATTGTTTTCCTGCCAATTTCTTATGTAAGTGGAACAATTCTAATATACCATCTGGAATGCGATGGGTGTTAAAATTTAATTGGAGTTTTATTTTTTTTCAGGTATAATGGTCATCTTAGATTTAATTTTTTCTAATAAATATTCTACAGTTTTTTATGCTAAATCAAATTTGTAATTATTTTATACTTTCGATTTGTTTTAAGATAGTTGTTTTTTTCATGCTGTAATTTTGTTATTATATGATGCCAATTTATTTTCTGTGGCCTCCACCCTTTTGATGTCTGTTTTTAGCATTTGATTGTTGGTAATTTTCGCTGTTGTTAACACATGACAACCAGAAGCTGTGAGTCCTGATGTCTTGCTATGACAGTATAAAGCTTGGCGGCATGGAGTTCTGGATCATCCAAGTTTATGAATACACAAACAAAATTTTGTATGTGGTTTGTCTTGTGTCTTAAAAATTAAAAGAAAAACTGGCTATGGTTTTTGACTATGAGCTTCAGGTTTGCTCCTTCTGTTAGGTGCTTAAAGTACAGATTGCCTGTTTTTGCCTTCTAGTTCTTTAATTTTTGCCCTGGCAGAATATGGGGAAATGGTGCCTTATATATCTAAAACTAGACAAAAATACAATTTTCCCTATAAGGAACAGTCTACAGCATTTGTCGAAATTGGCAAGAATTCAATAACGCTGCTCTAAAATAAACATGTCAGGCCCTTGTTTAACCTCTTTGATATCTCAGTTCACATGAGGTACTACCTCATAATTAGGCACTCAGGTTTCACATGGCTTTTTGAACTTGGAAGTAGAAGGGTGTTAAGTTTGATTTAATTTAATTTTAAACATAAATGTTTGGAGTATAGTACTGATTATATTTTTCATTGAACTGTTTTACTTTTTTTAATGTATTCAGCTTATAACTCACATTATAATAAGTTGACTATTCCATGACCAACGTATGTTGAGAGAAAGTTACAGCTAATTGGTACATTTCAACAAACAATGAAGTGATAAAAGTATCTACATCAGCAGAGTTGTCAGTCTAAGAAACTTCTCTTTATGGTGTATGGGGAGTACTAAAAAAATAATATGAATTGCATTGGCAGCAACAGCTTACCTGTAGAACCAAAAGTACAGGGGAGTTAATTTGTTTACATTTAGCTTAGGAGAACACCCTGAAACCTTTCCTTTGTTTCTTCTTTTCAAAAATCCTGATCCAAACCCTTGCCAAACTAAGGGCTTCCTTTAAGGATTTGTTTTTTTATCTACAGTACTTAGCATATTACTAGGCTGACCCGCCTTTAAAGGCGACCGACTTTTAAGTTGACCACTTCTTAAGGCAATTCAATATGTAGATCAATTTGATATTTTATACAAACTCATTAATTTGGTTATATTGCATTTGAGCGGTATTACTTTAATACTCATAGTTTCTGTTATTTTTGTGATGAAATTTAAACTTTTTTTCCATATTGAGGTCGCCCTTTTGAACCCCCCTGATATTTACTACGCGGTGAGGCATTTGTACTCCATCAACATTAATTATTTCCAGAGACATAATTTTGTCTATTTTTCCAGCGCATCGCGCACAAAAGCAAGGGAACGATGGGAGCACCAGAACTCTGCTCACATCATGTCGCTTCGTACCGCAAGCTGCAAGTAGTAAGTCTGTGATAAGCGGAATACCGCTACGCTTTCCACTCACGGGACGGAAGAACAATCCCGACCGCTTTTATATATTAAGAAAGAAGAAGAAGATATCGCACACTCTGGAGTGAAAATCATCTTTTACCTGGAACAACGAAACTACAAATCCCATCGTGCATTGCAAAATGGACGGGGCGTGTGTGAAACTCCGTGCTACTCGCACAGTCTGGAGTAGAAAATCATCTTTTATCTGGAAAAACGAAACTACAAATCCCATCGTGCATTGCAAAATGGACGGGGCGTGTGTGAAACTCCGCGCCTGCGTAGCACTCACGGGACGGAAGGACAATCCCGACCGCTTTTATATAGAAGGATGCTTAAGATCATCAGATAATGCATTATGAAAAACTGAGGTTGGAGCTGTACTGTTCCACTTTGAATCAGCTCAAAGAAAGTTGAAATTAATTATTTATCTTCTTAACATGTTCTTTCTTTTGAAGATTTAGCAAACAATTAGTGACAACTACCTTGTGTTCAGGGGCATCAACACTGCTCTAAATTCAAGTAGGAACAGAAAAGGAAAGAAACTATAACTAGCACTCTAAAAATGCAGTTGCCCATTCCAAGGGATTTCCAATCAATAGGTTGGTAAAATATTCTGCTTAAGACTTTTCAGCGCTAAACGAATTGAGATGTATGACAAAGATTAAACTCCACTGTCTCAAAAACCCATAGAGCTTTTTGGATTCCTAGAATAACATTTATTGTAACATGTATTGTATTTTTAATTGCCACTGCTAATATCACAGTAGGGCATGCATTTATTATTTATTGTATAGCAAACAATTCTATTAGAAGGCTGGCGTCTTTCAACATCTGCAATAAGATGCTGCAGATGTTCTATCAGACGGTTGTGGCGAGAGCCGTCTTCTACATGGTGGTGTGCTGGGGAGGCAGCATAAAGAAGATGGGTGCCTCACACCTCGACAAACTAGTGAAAAAGGCAGGCTCTATTGTAGGCACAGAGCTGGACAGTTTGACATCCGTGGCAGAGCGACGGGCACTGAGCAGGCTCCTGTCAATCATGGAGAATCCACTGCATCCACTAAAGAGTATCATCTCCAGACAGAGGAGCAGCTTATTGTTCTTTATCAGTATGCTGCTACTGGAGTATGTGAATTTCCCCTTGGTATTAATAAAGTAGTTAGCTATAATATTTAAGCCTGAAAGCTACCAAATTTTGGGTGTATCGGAATGAGTTATTCATTTTAGTTGGTACACTATTATTTCCTAAGCATAAGGAACTTTCTATAAAAGGAAGGAGTTGACTTGTGCATTGAAAAGTGAGGAGCAGGAAACAAGCTACTAAATCAATGGGACAGTGACAAACTCAACATTGAAAGAAAGGCTAATCAAGCTAGTCACAAACCTAAAAGTAAAAAAAAATAAATAAATGAAAAGAAATTGGTTAGAAACCACTGCAGCATCTCTGGGAAAAAGGATTACCCAAGGAAAGAAAATCATGTCCAGGATATCATTTGTGAATCAGTCTGCTAGAATTTCAGCAGCCATGCTCTCAAATTGAGTTGCCAGATATTGATGTGTTTTTTTATATAACAATTTCTCTTTAAACATCTTATTTGATACGTTGTGGAAATAAAATCTCATCAGACTTGTACTTTTCATAGATCCAGTGGAATGAATACACCCCTGATTGGCAAACTTCAATGTGTTTTAAATTTGACACTTTGTATTTGATGTCATTTCTTTTGATTTTTGTATCCTTTAACCCACTGGAAAAATGTATGGTTAGATATAAGGAATTGTTGCAAATGGCACACAAGCAGCTAAGCATTTCCTGTCATCAGTGTTAAGGAAACGATGTACCATAAAAATGACTAGACTATCCTCGCCTGTAACAGAAAATTTCATTTGAATTGTTGACCAGCACTCTGGTCTGTCTCTACCCAAGTTGGGTGAAGTGCTAAAATCCTAAGATCACAAAATGTGATCTGACCTGTATTGAGTTAAGAAAAGCTACAAAATATTTCCCACTTATTTTCCATTCCTTTTATGCCTATTCCTGTGATACACTTAGTAGCCAGGATTCTACATGATGGGAATAAATGTGGCCCCCATATTTGTAGATGAGCACTGACTGCATACATTTTATATGAATATGTAGTTATTGTATATGTGGAGAATTTTCTTTCCCAAAATGGGAGCAGCCTGAACTAAAATTGATCCTTAATTGCAAATTTGAGGAGTCATCAGCTTACTTGACATACTATATATAAACACTTTCAGATTTAGGACATTGAAGTGATATGACTTGGCTTGCTGAAAAACTGATTAAAACGTATGGTTTGATATAAATTACAATTTTTCTGATATTTCTGGAGACACACCTCATTCAACAGAGCTATATCAGTCTACTATTTAGCTGTTTTTAACAGCACTGGGGAAATAAGTGAAATTGTAAAGATTACTTTTTGACAAGATTTTACATATTCACTTGGAAACTCATCTGAGTTTTCACTCCTCTATAGTACTAAAGCTTTTTTAAAACATAATCTTCCATACTCCTTTGCCACTGGCATATTTTCAAGACAGAGACTGCCTGGTCATGTGTTTCATGGCTTTGTAACACTGCACAAACTTAAAATATTTATAATCAGTTTACTTCAGCATACTCTGCCAGCATTCTGATGACAGATTTCCTGTCTATGCTGATGTGCTTAAGTTATTCTTTGAGGCTGTGTGGGATACTTTAATGACAGAAAAATGAAGCTCCTTTCTTGGTATAATGTGTATCATTACTTTGCGTATACCACAACCCTTTGTATTATGTATTTGCATCAAAAACACCATGATTCTCCAGTTCATCAAATAAATCAATGCACTAGTACGAAATTATTATACTTTAGTCACCTACGCCTAGAAAGATGCAAGGTATTATGCTATATGCAACATGACATTTAAAAAGCTCATGGTCAAATTTAAAGCAAAGTATGCTTTAAATATGGGCTGGCCCAAGTGAAACTCCTTATGTGCCCTTTCACCCTAAAGATAACATTTCACCATAATGTCTATCTACTGAACAGAAAATTGCAAAGAATTTAGCTTCTGCCAATGAGCAAGGCTATATGGATTGGTCATGCTTAAAGGCACTGATGTGGAATCATTATAGTGGCCCAAAGATGGTTTGGAAAATGGTACATATTTCAAAAGTTAATAAAGCAGACAAAGCTGTCTTGACCTTGTCAATGAGTTTGTCTGCCTTTATGTTCAAGTGCATAATTTTGCCTAAAGTGTTTACACATTTCACTCTTGATAAAATTCACACTCTTGTTACACTTTTGAGTTTTACCACAGACCTTTCACCAAATATAAGCAAGCTTGTTGGCTACATCAGGATGTCCAATACCAGTAGAAATGTAAACTGACACTCGTAGACTCTGAAAGCATTGTGTTTGGCATCAAGAACAAAGCATTTTTATATGCATGTGGACACAATGCTCTGATCAACTGTTAGAAAGTGTAAAGCATACTATATATTGATTTAAACAGACCATGGCAGAATCACATAATGAATATACAATGTGAGAAGAGCATGTACCACATTGACTGTCAGTTGTTTGACAGCCAAGCAGTGCATCCTAATGACAGACACAGACCACGAGCTGATACGAAAAGAAAATTCTGCAACAGCTGTTTACGCCACCACAGGAGACTAATTTACAGATTTTTTTTGTTGCTAAAATGAATAAAAAAATCACCCATGGATTCTGAATTTTAATAGAGTATCTGGCAGCATTTTTACAGTAATTAATAATTTAAAATCTTATAGTACTGTGAAAAAAGTTTGTCAGAAAATCCTGACAGATTTTCCATATTTGTCTTTTTAAGCGTTTTATTTTTTTTTTTTATTAATTTTATTACAATCCATACAAAGCAATCAAGTTTTTACAAAGAGAAAAATTAAGAACAAATCGATCCCCACCCCTGAGAGAGAGAGCAAGCCAAACGGCGTTAAATTTAAGGCTTGGAGACATACCTAAATTAATAAATTCTCTGTGCCTTTTGAACTTATTTTAAAATATTACTGATTAGATCCTGCCATGTTTTGAAAAAAGTCTGTACGGATCCTCTAACTGAGTATTTGATTTTTTCCAACTTCAAATAATATAACACATCGGTGTCCCACTGACTTAAAAGAGGAGAGTTTGGGTTCTTCCAGTTTATGAGAATAAGTCTACGTGCCAAAAGTGTAGTGAATGCAATCACAATTTGTTTGTCTTCCTCCGCTTTAAACCCATCTGGAAGAACACCAAACACAGCTGTTAATGGATTTGGAGGGATTGTAAGTCCAAGGCTATCTGAAAGGTAATTAAAAATGTTTGTCCAGAATAATGTTAATTTGGTGCAGGACCAGAACATGTGACCTAGTGAGGCTGGGACTTGGTTACAACGTTCGCAGGTTGGATCATGCCCTGGGAACATTTTGGAGAGTTTTAGTCGAGACAGATGTGCTCGATATATAATTTTGAGTTGTATAATTGTATGCTTTGCGCATATGGAGCTCGAGTGAATTCTCTGCATTGCTACTTTCCACTCCTTTTCTGATATATTAATTGAGAGATCTTTTTCCCAGTGTCCTCTTGGATCTTTAAAAGGGAGGGATTGTAAAATGATTTTATATATTGTAGAGATGGAGTCTAAATCCTTGAGATTGAGCAATATTTTTTCCAGCATGGATGAGGGTGCAAGATGAGGAAAATCTGGAAGGTTTTGTTTAACAAAGTTTCTGATTTGAAGATAGTGAAAGAAATGTGTAGCTGGAATGTTAAATTTGGAATGTAATTGCTCATAGGATGCGAAGACGTTGTCTATATAAAGATCTCTAAGCAAGTTAATTCCAAATTTTTTCCAGATATTAAAAACTGCATATGTTTGTGAGGGTTGAAAGAGGTGGTTCTCTTGCAGGGGTGCCACAGATAGAAGCTTCTCCGTCTTAAAATGCTTTCTACATTGGTTCCAGATTCTAAGTGAGTGGAGCACAATTGGGTTATTAGTGTATTGCCGATAACGTGTGTTTATTGGAGCACAGAGCAAGGAATAGAAAGAAGTACTGCAAGAATTTAATTCTATTGCGGACCAAGCCTGTGTATGTTCTTCTATTTGTGTCCAGGTTCTTATCGCCTGTATATTTGCTGCCCAGTAATAAAACTGGAAGTTAGGTAGAGCCATGCCGCCTTCTGCCTTTTGTCTTTGTAGGGTCGCTCTTTTGATGCATGGATGTTTTGAATTCCAAATAAATGAGGTTATTGTCGAATCTAATTGCCTAAAAAATGATTTATTAATGTATATTGGGATGTTTTGAAATAAAAAAAGGAGCTTAGGAAGAATATTCATCTTAACAGTGTTAATTCTTCCAGCTAGTGTGAGATGAAGGGTTGACCATCTATGCAAGTCTTGTTTAATTGTTTCCATGCAAACGGCGAAATTTTGTTGATATAGAACTTTATGTTTACTTGTGATGTTTACCCCTAGGTATTTAAACTGTTCTGCAATGATAAAAGGTAGGGTATCTAATCTAATATTATATGCTTGAGAGTTCACTGGAAAGAGTACACTTTTATTCAGATTAATTCTGAGACCAGAGATCTTTTGAAATTCTGTGAGTGCTGCTAAGACTGCAGGTACAGAATTTTCTGGGTCTGATATATACAGTACCATGTCATCTGCATATAATGAGATTTTCTGTTCCAGTCCTTCTCTGCTAATCCCCTTTATCTGATCAGTATTTCGACAATGTATTGCCAGTGGTTCAATGGCAATCGCAAACAGCAGCGGTGACAAGGGGCATCCTTGTCTAGTGCCACGTTCTAGTTTAAAGTAGTCTGAGCAAATGTTGTTGATGCAAACTGAAGCTTCTGGGTTAGTATACAGTAATTTAATCCATGCACAGATGTTTGGGCCAAACCCAAACTTCTCCAATATAGTAAAAAGGTATTTCCATTCAATCATGTCGAATGCTTTTTCTGCATCTAATGATAATAATATTTCTGGGGTGTTTGATTTAGTTGGTGAGTATATTACATTAAACAGGCGTCGAAGATTGGAAGATAAGTGCCGGCCCCTAATAAATCCAGTTTGGTCTTGTGATATTACCGAGGGGAGCACTTTCTCCACCCTTCTGGCTAAGATTTTAGAGAGTATTTTAACGTCGTTATTCAGAAGTGAAATTGGTCTGTATGATGCACATTGTAATAAGTCCTTATTTTGTTTTGGAAAGACAGTGATTAGTACTTGGCGAAAGGTTTGTGGAAGAGATTGGTTATCTCTGGCTTCTGTAAATGTTGCTAATAAGAGGGGGGCTAGCTGAGCGGAGAATTTCTTGTAAAATTCTGCAGGGTAACCATCAGGGCCTGCTGCTTTCCCGCCTTGGAGTGATTTTATAGCATCTAGTAATTCTGATAACATCAGAGGTTTATCAAGTTCCTCCGCAGTAAAAGCGTCTATTTGTGGTATCTGTAATGTATCCAGAAATGCATTAGATTGTGTATTGTCTTCCTTAAACTCAGTAGTATATAGGGATTTATAGTAGTCTCTGAAAGTGTGCATTATATTTTGGTGTTCGACGATTTTATCTCCGTTCGTACTAGTTATTACCGAGATTGCGTTGCGCACTTCTTGCTTGTGAATTTGTTGAGCTAAAAGCTTATTAGCTTTCTCCCCATGTTCATAGTAATGATGTCTGGATTTGTAAATTAGTTGTTCAGTTTCTTTAGTTGTCAAGAGGTTTAATTCCGAATGTAGAGCCTGCCTTCTCCTATGTAGAGTCTCGCTTGGTAGTCTGGCATGTTCTTCATCTATTTTAGTAATTTCGCTTTTTATATCTGCTACTTTCTTGGCCTCGGATTTATTTCTGTGGGAAAGATATGAGATAATCTGTCCTCTTAAGAAGGCCTTAAGAGTTTCCCAGAGTATCCCTGCAGAGATCTCGGGGGATGTATTTGTCTCTAGAAAGAATTTGATTTGTTTGGATATAAATTCAGTACAATTCTCATCAGCTAATAGAAGCGGGTTGAGGCGCCATCTGCGGGGTGAGTGCATGGGGCTTAGTAATTTTAGCTCCAAGATCATAGGTGCATGGTCAGAAATAACAATAGCATCGTATTTGCAAGATTTAATCTTAGGCAAGAAGTTATTGTCTATAAAGAAGTAATCGATCCTTGAGTAACAATGATGTACTGGTGAGTAGAAAGAATATGTTCTTGAATTTGGGTTTAAAAACCTCCAGGGGTCTGATAAGTTGTGATCAATTATAAACTTTGTAATTATTTTTGCAGTGTTAGATGCCGTTCCCCCTGTGGAGGAAGTCTTATCTAAAAGTGGATTCATAACACAATTAAAATCCCCAGCCATTATAACTTTATGAGTGTTCAGATTGGGAATGGATGGCAACAAATTTTGTATAAATTCCTTATCATCAACATTAGGTGCATAAACATTTATCAAGATCATTTTACAGTTAGATAAGTCTCCCATAACCATTACATATCTCCCTTCAGTATCCAATACTACATCTGATGCTACAAATGGAACAGTTCTATGTATGAGAATTCCCACACCTCTAGTTTTCTTCGTAAAGCTAGAATGGAACATTTGGCCAGTCCAGTCTTTTTGCAGCCGGAACTGATCCTTGCTTATTAAGTGAGTTTCCTGTAAAAATACTATTTTAGCATTTAGACCTGTTAGGTGAGAGAGTACTTTCTTTCTCTTTAATTCGTGATTCAGGCCTTTAACATTCCAGCTTACGAAGTTAACTGTCCCATCATGGAGACACTGATTCTGAGTTTTTGATGTCATTTTATAGTCTTACTAGCAAAATACCCGCGCTTCGCAGCGGTGAAGTACTGCCTTAAAATTTTTATTAAGAAGAAAATTAAACCTTTTTAAACTGAGGGAAAATATACCAATAATTATTTGTTAAAGATCTCTTTGTATGCCACGTTGTCAGTTCGGCCCTCCAGTTGCAATATGACCAAGCTGTAGCTGTGCGCTGAGCTTACTCTTGAGCATGCAACGTACAGTTGGCCATGTGAACCGTAATCTTGTTTCAAATCTCACAGCTTGGATTGCTGCTGTCATAATTGGTTTGAGTTTCATGGTTTGTTTCAGTTACGACAGTATTTGTAGGACTTGTGTTGAAGAGACATTCGGCATCTGTCAAGCGTTGTAAGTATACAACCAGTTTCATTGATAACTTCACATCCAACTTTTGAGAGTTTAAACATTTCTAAACATCAAAGTGTCCACTACTGAAATCGTCACCTGTGAAGCTAAGATGTTTAAGAGGCATTGGCGGTTGTCCAAAGGTGTAAAATATTTGGCCATTTCGGTACACTTAAGCATTTCACTCTTCTAGTGCTCCTGTGTAATATAATTATCTCCTGTACCGTCATCAGTCCACACCTTGAACCTGTCCCAGTCATTCAATACATAAGACACAATGTTCCTCCGGATATCAATAGTGAGCCTGATATGGCTGTGCAATATGTAACAAAGAGAATGGAAAGGAAGGTGCCATCTCCGGGCATGGAAACCACTTGGTAAGTGACAGTTCTTTGATCGATGGTGATTACCTCGATAGACATGTTAATGGGGGTACGGTTGGAATGATAAAGGAAATGGGTACCTGAACAAAGTAAAGTAAGTCTAAAATACCTATACAATAACTATAATCGTAATAAATGAACAATAAAACAGCAGAGAAGCCGTGGATTAAATAAAAAGGCTGTAGTTATCAGCAGGGAGACGTGAATACCGTGGCGAAGCAAGGAAGGGAATGTAGAGACTGGAGCGACAGACGGCCTTATATAGGCAGGCAGCCAACAACGTGGGAGGCGTTGGGATGGGGGACCCAACGCCGCCTCACACGGTGACCGAGCTGCAGGCTATGGACGTATATATGTACGTAAGTAGGATTCAGTTAGCGTTGGGAACCCGCGTACCAAATTTCTTGAAGATGGGCCCATAAGTAACAAAGACCGTTGAAAAGTTCAATATGGCAGCCGACAGTGGCATCATATCACCGAAATAAGTACCAAATTTCAGCCTTCTACTTATGAATAAGAAAGTTCTACATGGCGGACGTTGTTGACCGTTACGCGTAGAATTTTGAAATGAAACCTGCTTAACTTTTGTAAGTAAGCTGTAAGGAATGAGCCTGCCAAATTTCAGCCTTCTACCTACACGGGAAGTTGGAGAATTAGTGACATTGGAAAGTTCAATATGGCGGCCGACAGTGGCGTCATACCATCGAAATAAGTACATACATCGGTTTCGGTTAGCGCAGGGAATCCGCCTACCAAATTTCGTGAAGATGGGGCCATAAATAAGAAAATTCAACATGGCGGACGTTGTCGACCGTTATCGACCGTTATGACCGTTACGTGTAGAATTTCGAAATGAAACCTGCTTAACTTTTGTAAGTAAGGTGTAAGGAATGAGCCTGCCAAATTTCAGCCTTCTACCTACACGGGAAGTTGGAGAATTAGTGACGTTGGAAAGTTCAATATGGCGGCTGACAGTGGTGTCATACCACTGAAATAAGTATGTACATTGGTTTCAGTTAGCGCAGGGAAGCCGCCTACCAAATTTCGTGAAGTTGGGGCCATGAATAAGAAAGTTCAACATGGCGTCCAAAGCAAAACAAGCTCCAATGCAGCGGCGCTTAAGGGTTAAAAGATAGAGATATCTCTAAAAATAAAAATAAAAAAGAAAAAAAAAAAAAAAAAAGAAAAGAAAAAAAAAAGGAGTTTTACACTTAAAATATATATATAGTCTTCAGCAATTTTAGTGCATTAAGATGATACACCCAGATAATAAACCCAGGGGATGGTATTAAAAATGTGTCCAGAAGAAGCATAACCAGTCTTAATGCAGTAATAGCAATAACAGTAAACCTAGGGTATGATATTGAACAGTCTCGTTTAGGGTAGAGATGAGATAATTAGAAAAGAAAAAGAGAAAAATAAATAAATAGATAAATAAATAATTAAGCACAATAAAACATAAACAGATAGCGCCCTAGTAATACTAAGTAATAATGAGAATATATGCTGATAAAAACCCGTATTTTAAAACGAATAGATCAGACAAAAGATTATTAATCTTTGCTTCATCGTTTTAACCGCCATGACTCACTATTATGTATCAGAATAGTCCCGGGATCAGCTTTCTTAATTCTTTTTCTGCTTCTTCCTTGCTAGCGAAGACATAAAATTGACCCTGTCATTCCACTTTCAGTTTTGCCGGATACAGGAGGCTGTATTTCACACTGGCTTGCCGTAGCCGCTGTTTAATATTATAGAAGGATGCGCGTTTAGTAGCTGTTGCTGGAGAGAAGTCAGGGAAGATAAGAATGTGGTTATTTTCAAATATAATATCTTCCTTGTTTCTGAGGAGTGCCATCACCTCTAGCTTAAATGATAATCGTTCAAAACGAACTATAAAAGATCTTGGTCGGGGTCTGACGGTGTTTGGTCCGCGTACGCGGTAAGCCGCTGCTATCTCAGATTCTGCTTTAAAGTCGTCCCCGATTATTTTAGAAAAAAGTTCAGCTGCGAATTTCACAGGGTTTGAACTTTCTCGATTCTCCGGCAGACCTTCAATTCTGACATTATACTTTCTACTTTTTAAGCGTTTTAACCTGAGAGTGGCGGTGGCTATTTTTTTGTCCCTCTATCTTTTCACAACTTGCAATTTATGCTTTAGCATGGAATGTGGTACATGATTCAGATTTAAGAAACTATATGTAGCCTTTTGTTTCATTAACCCATTTTTTTATTTTTTTAATTATGTTTCATATTTTATTTTATGTTAATTTCTTGGGATTATTCATTTTTTATAGGCTGGTATATTTGCTTACCCCATATTATTGCATTACCTAATGACGCAGATTAGATTTTTCACTACATACGTTGGGGGCCAGTACTGTGTTAATTATTCTTTATATTGTTACTTGACAATTTCATATGCATGTTCATTTTTAAAAGGACATTGGTATTTAAAGTGATTAATGTCCCAAACTAAATCCCCCAGATAACTGGGGGACTGTAGTAGACCTTGTGAAAAGAAATCAGGAACAAAAGAAGACTTGCTACTCATTGCTCTCAAACACATAGTGTCAAGAAAGATCATGTACACTTGTCAGGTGACATCTGCAGTACATGTGTAAATTTTAGGTCTACAAATTACAAGGGGGACACAAGAGCGCAGGTTATGTACAAAAAACAGCTGTAGAACATATTACAGTACTGCAGAGTAAAACCCTTGAGAAAAGATTAAAGAAACGGAATCTTTTTAGTTTAAGCTAAACAAGGAGAAATCACTAAAATGTTTAAAATTACGAAGGTAAAAAAGTAAAGTGAACATAAATTATTACATAATAATTCAGCAACAAGAGTCCTCAAACATTTAAAATCCTGGGAACACTTCGTCAATTACACTGGCTCTTTGTTCATTTTTGCATTCACTATAAACTGCTTTTAGTTTTTAAGGCCCTTTATGGTTTGTCCTCACCTAATTTTCCTTACTAAAACCATACACTCCATAACATTCACTCTGTTTCTCTGACATCATGTTGTTAAATATCCCATTGTTTAGGCTATTTTGAAAGGTATTTTTAAATTTATTATTATTTTAAAATATTTCAGCAAAAACATAGGTTACTGATGGTTGGTATAAATGTTACTAAATATTTCTTACCACTGAGAATTACAGATATATAGAACAAATAATCAAGTAACACTGTCAAAAGCTGCACTATGCAGAGATTATTTACTTAAAAATATTTTGGTTATGCTGGGCTGAATGGCCTACTCTTATTAAAAGTTTCCATATGTGTTTATTTAAAAAAGCAAAGTTATGTCTCACTGACATATATTTTCATTAATTTACTCTTTATGCAAAAGTTTTTTAAAATGAATTACAGAATTTAGGAGTACATGTAAATACGTTCTTTCCTATCTAATCGTATTTTATAAATGATGATCTTTTAACAAATTTATCAATGACCACAAACCTACCACTATAATCCCTGTTGTTTAAAAGTCTAGTGGTAAAGTCTTCCTTCCTTGGGATTCTGCAGGTATTTCCATTCCTTCAAACTCAAACATTTCCTAAAGTGTACAATCCGGCCAACTGTGTGAAATAATTACATGTCTATTACATTCACTTCCTCGGTACTGAAGGGCTTTGAAAAGCTTTATGAATCCACAATCTAAAGTGCATCCATCTATAATTAGACCCACTTCAGTTGCCTTATCAAGCTAGTCGGGATATTGAAGATGCTGTTATTTTTTTTTATTTAGCTTTCAATACAGCTCAGTCAAGTCTTTTGGCAGCTAGGACTACAGAATACTTTTCTCTAGACAGAGGCCTGGCTTGATGGATGCATGATTTTACAGAAACACTGTAGGTTCACAGCAGGTGAAATATGACTAAACAACATCTGACAGACACTCCAAAGATTTTTTGTTTGTCTTCTTTGGTGTATATTCTTTACATGAGAAGACTATTAGAAATTGTTCAGACATAAAGAGATCATTCACTCAATCATTCACTCCTTTGTGCATATTAAAAGATGAAATTCTCCTTTACCCTATATGTGGATGATGTTTTACATGTATGGTAGTTCTTAAATTCTATTTATAAATGCACACTGATTTTAGAAAACATGTAGTATCTCATCCACTTACATATGACACAGAATGTGTAGATGAGTTATTAGGATGTTTTTTTTCCTTAACACACCATATTGTGACAGCAATGTACTGGGAACTTCTTTAAAAATAAAACCAAAGACTAATTTGAAGGAAGACTATTCTGAATTTGACAAATTCCACGCAGCTGGCACTGATTACCATTTCATGAAATCTCAATAAATATCCCAACACAAAATCAAACCAAATTTAGAAATATGTACTTCTAACTGACACTTATATATGTCAATCTTTCATTTAAAACCATTCAGATAGTGAAACATTGGCTTTATTACAAATCTGGTGAAGTCATTTAATCTAAATTAATAATAAAATGCAGTTCACTTTCAAAATTCCATTTCTAAATTCCTGCAATATGGTAAATGGGCAAAATAAATGTAGCTTAAGACCAAACCAGGGGCCTCATGCATAACACTGTGTGTAGAATTCACACTAAAACATGGCATAAGGACAAAAGCAGAACTGTATGTATGCACAAAAAAATTCAGATGCAAATATCTGTGCATTTGCCAACTTCCACGTTCTTCCACTTCATAACTCCGAGTCAGCGTGAAAAGTAACGCACGTGCATGCGCCTGCTGCCACTCCCCAAACTCCTCCTAGAATTACGGCTCTTTGAATATGTAAATCAGTTTTTCCCAAACTCAGCCTTGGTGGACCTCTGTGGCTGCAGGTTTTTGTTCCAACCAGATTCTGTTTTTAATTGGACTCCTGGGCTAATTAAGTGAAATGATAGTTCCCAAGTTCTGTGTTTAGGGAACAATATAGAAATTAGGAAACTAAGTTTGCTAAAAAAAAAAAAATTAAAATGTACCAAGTAGTTATATAGGAATAATGTATTTTTTTCTTTTTAACAGTATTTTCATCTTGATTTTCATTCTACTTTTCTAGGTCTTCTAATTGTTTAATTAATCCAATTTACTAATTTAACTAATTAGTGGGTCTGACTCTAAAGTAGTTGCAGCCTTTGATTATTTAGTGTTGTTTGCCTGGGTGTCTGATCTGCTCATTTTAAATTGTCATTAATAAGATACAACAAAGGGGAAAAACTGCACAGAGAAAGGACAAAGCATAATTAAATTAACAAAAGAGAGTTAAGTATTATAGCAAAAGCAGAAATATTTCTAAATATCTTATAAATGTAAAAAACATGCTGCTAAGCTTTTCTGAATGTCGGATAAAAGAAAAAAAAATACCAGCTAATTAAATGAGATCAGTGCTATCAGGTGTTGTCACGGATTAGGAATCTGGTTGGAACAAAAACCTGCAGCCACAGGGGTCCACCAGAACCGAGTTTGGGAAACACTGATGTAAATCAATATAAATACCCCTTAAGCTCAGTGTTCTGTGAAAAGGCAATGGCAAAAGCGGGAGGAGAGGAGAGGAGAGGAGAGGAGAGGAGAGGAGAGGAGAGGAGAGGAGAGGGCTGGGCTGGGCTGGGCTGGTAAACAGAATTTCAGTGAATGCCAAGTAGAGGCAAGGAAAAATGTACTACTTGTTGGTTTTATCAGTGGTATAAACAACAAAAGGAAGCTGATCGAGTGACATAGAGTGTCGGTGAAACTCGAAAGCTCAAGTTCACAAAGTCGCACAGTGCCTGAAATAAAAAAGAAGTTTCCAGATATCAAAGTAGCTGTGAAAAGGCAAGTCGTAGTCCACCGTCTGAGTGTCATATGAAAGCTTATTAGGGTACAGAGAAAAGAAAGAAAAAATAGGCACACAGTGGCAAAAAAAGCTCAAAATTTCCACTTTAATCACGTAGTTTATTTTGTCATTAAAGTAGAACATCATAAACTTGATCTTAAAATCATTTAAATTACTAGTTTCTCAAATCCCATCATAACTAACGTAGCAGTTAAATGCTTTGTTTTGCATGCGTTCTTCTATGTGCTCCATGTGTGTGAATCACTACGTGCTTCTTAAATGGGCTTTCTCTTCCTCTGACAGGACACAGAATCCATTACATTCATGATATTACATCTCTCTGAATAATTTAAATACTGAGATGTACACTTGATATCATTTTCATGATAGGAATTCAAGCATATATTAAACATTGGAACATAGTGGCGCAGTGACAGTGATGGCACCTCGTACAGAGATTGTTCATGGCTCACGCAAGATGCTTGCTGCGCCGTGCGCGACCTTCAATGAAGTAATTTATTGTAGCAGTACTGTCTCTTTCAAACATACTAACCCCCAATTCCTGCCCTTCCTTTTCTTTCTCCAAATACCCAATAGCCACACACTCAGCTCTGTAATAGACGTTAAGCCATCTGTAAGCTTAGAACTCAGATTCTTCAAAACTTTTAAGGAACATTTAAATATCTTCATAGTACATGTTTAATTATTTTATCCATCTATCCTTCCAGTGTCACGCCAGCCCCAGCAAGAATACAGCGCGAGGCAGGAACAATCCTTGGACTAGCTAGCTCTGCAACACCGTGTCCTCACATGTTTAATTATTAACAATATACATTATTTAAATGATGTTAACATTTTATCTGTATAATGTAATAAACATATTTTGCTGTATTTCATCTTAAAAATGATATTGTCATTATATGTAAATATACACTTTATAAAGTGGCTCAGGTTGTGCAATATTAACTGTATTGCAAGTTTACAGTGAGGTAATTGTACTTATAAGTACAAACAGTTCTACAAGGAGAACTTGATGGACTGATTGAGTGGGTTTATAGTTCTTGGGATGAAACTGTTTCTAAACTGCAAGGTCCGTACAGGAAAGGCTCTGAAGTATTTGTTGTATGAGAGCAGTTCAAATAGCGGATGGCTGAGGCAGCGTGTGCTTGATGTTGTATACCGATAATTCTCTTTCCGATCAGCTGCTGTAGAGCTGTGATTCCACATTCAGATACAGTGGGATAAATACTTGAGAGTAACAACGCTAAAGCAGCTATGGTATTTGGAATAGTTTGGCCATTCTGTGGACCATTATATTGTTACAATCAGATGTCTTAAACTAATAAACAATATGCAGTTAAGCATTTATAAAGCCGTGTCAGGGATGTGCATCTAAAGAAGAAAGGGAAACCACACTTGAACAAAAGCACTGCTTTAATGCTGGGTGCCGCCAGTTTGCAAAACCAAGCGGAGAACTTGCGTACAGCAAGCATTTAGCTGTCATGAAAATGTGTGTGGCTTTATGCCAAGTTCAGGTTTTATACATCGCAATTTGAGCGTAGAAACGGGAGTACCCAACATTTTTGTGCGTACGTACCGTTTATACATGAGGCCCCAGGTCTGGATTTAAAACACAATTAAAGTCTCTGGCCATTATAATTTTATGAGTGTTCACATTGGGAATAGAAGTGAATACTTTTTGGATGAAATCGCTATCATCCACATTAGGTATATAAATACTTATCAGAATCACTTTAGTATTAAATAAATTGCCCATCACCATGACATATTGCTCTTCTGCATCACATATTATGTCTGACGCTACAAATGGGATAGTTCTGTGTATTAAGATTTTCACACCCCTAGTTTTCTTTGCATAGTTGGAGTAAAAAATTTTGGCCAATCCAGTCCCTCTGCAATCGAAACTGGTCCTTACTTATTATTTGAGTCCCATGCAAAAATTCTATTTTGGCATTTAAACCTGTTAAGTGAGTAAATACTTTCTCTTTAATGCATGATTGAGACCTTTGACATTCCAGCTCACAGAGTTCACTGGTCATAGAAACATTGCTTCTGAACTTTTATTTACATTTTGTAGTGTTAAGTTAAGGTAGTACATTTTTACATATGATAGCTATGACGTAGATTTCATATTATGGCTATGAAACCTGTTGTTGTGTTGGCACCAACGGTTATTGGGGAAAAGATAAGTAAGAAATAGCAGAGCTCTCTTCCTGACCACCCCCGCCCCCCAAGACCACCACCACAATTTTGCCTCCCCGAGTGAGTAAAACCACATTTTATGAAGTCCCGGTCCGATGGCATGCCCAGAGTGACACAGCATGTCCAAAAATAAAATGAACCCCCCAGCAGCAGTGTTGAAAAGGTTAAAATTAAGGTTTCTTTTGAAAGTACAGCCCAGATAAAATAAATCTAGGGAATGATTTTAAACAGTTCCCATGGAGACAAGGATGGAAAGGATGTCCGGATCAGTTTTCTTAGCTCTTTTTTTGCTTAATTCGGAGAACTAAAAATTTAAAACTGACTATATCTGATATCAGCACTATGTAGACACTGTTTAATGCTGTAGTATGGGGCTGTTGTAGGGGAGAAATTTGGGAAAATACTAATGTGGTTATTTTCAAATCTAATCTCCTTTTTCATTTTGAGAAGGGACAAGAAGTTTTCTTTGACCTGTAATTTGTTGAATCAGACAATAAGGCTTCTCGAATTTTGAGGCATTCGATTCACATATACAGTAGACTGCTGAGATCTTAGTGTCCGATTTGAAGTCTTCTTGAGTTATTTTAGAGAATAATTCAGCTATAAATTTCAGTTTGGACTTTCACATTTTTCAGGGAGACCTTTGATTCTGATGTTGTTCTTTCTATATACATCTTCCAGCGTAGCCAGTTTGTCAGTGAGCACTTTGCACTCAGATTTTGCAGCCATTGCCTTTTCATCTGTGGTAGATGTCAATTGTTCATCTATTTTAAACATTTGCATAACATCTTCAAGCTGAACTTTTTGGTTTTCTCTGTGCTCCGTAGGCATAGTTGTGAGTCCGGCTGGGGTTGATGCAGCTGACTCAGTGAAGGTATTAGCTTCAGTTGATAGTGGGAATAAAACAGCCATGCTCTGTTCCAGTAATCCTCCTGGAATTGATAAATCCTCCTTTCCTGCCTCGCTCACAGTCGTGCTCCCACTTTTTCTTTCAGCTGAAGCCATTTCTGCAGCGTCAGATTTTGGCAGATCTGTTTTATCGCCCGTCTGTTCCAGGACAGTCTCTGATTGGCTGTACTGTGACCCTGAGGCTGGTCTTGACTTTGATGAAAGTTTTGCTGCCCTATCCTTATCCTTTTTTCTGAGCCCTATGTTTGCTGCTCATGCTTATTTATAAATGCAAATATAGAATACTTCAGGATGATAGTAAAAAAATAAGGTACAATAACACCCCTGCTAACAAAGCTCAGCTCTAGCCATTCATCTGAGAGAAAAGACAAGAAAATTCTAAATGATAGCTCAAGATGCAGTGGATATCAACAGCTTTTGTTGATGTACAGTTTGAAATCAAGACAAATCATTTCAAACCTTTCTCATATTGGTTGATTTCTTTGTTATTATTGAGAACTTTACACTTTTATTTACAAAAATATCTTTTTTGACAGGGAAATCAGGTTTTGGTCCAAAAAATCTTCATCTTCAGAGTTATTTATGTTCTTCTCTATCCTGATGACAGTACTATAGCCCACTGTCACTACCTTGTTTGACGGTTAAGTACTGTGTTTTAATAATAAGCTCTGTTGGCTGGGCAAAGTAGAAGTAAAAGCAAAGAAGAAAGTAAGGTTGGTAACAATAGCCAAAGATTTCCCAATAAATGACTGAACAGCATTTTTTTTTTATTTCTGTATTATTCAAATATTAGAATACATCACACTGTAAACCACTGCCTTTTACGGTCACAATGGGGCTGCGTGATGCAATCACTGGTCACTTGACAGCAGCAAATGTGGCATCAACATGGCAGCACCCTTTGAGAAACACACAAAATGACATTGCAACAAAAAAATAAAACATTATTTTAAATAATCTAAAACAAAATAAGAAAATAAAAGTAATACAACATGAAGATTAGATGAAGAGAAAAGAAAGGAAACTAGTGAAAGAAGATGGGATTTAGGGCTAATTGAAGAATCAGTTACACTAATATTAATAACCATGAGTCTCTGCAAACATTAATGCATAAGGATTCAAAAGCCATATATACAGTGCCCTCCATAATGTTTGGGACAAAGATAGATTTTTCCTTGATTTACACCTTTGTTGTACAGTTTAAAATTACAAATCAAATAATTTAGATGTGATTGCACATTGTGTACATTGCAGACTGACTTTAATTTAAGGGTATTTGCATACATTTTGGTCACACCACTTTTTCATGCACAGTTCCCCCATTTTAGGCCACAAATAATGTTTGGGACAGTTGGTGTCACAGGTGTTTGTGATTACTCAGGTGTCTTTCATTGCTTCATTAGTGCAGCCATAAGATACTGTACCTAGATTTGCTTATACCCTTTGGAGTCTGTAGTTGGCATTGTTCAATATGAGGACAAAAGTCAAATAATCCATTATGAGAATGAAGAACAGAAAAAAAAACTATTGGAAATATCAGTAAATCCTTAGGATGAACTAAATCAACTGTCTGCAATATCATTAAGAAGAAAGAATGCACTGGTGAGCTCAGTAATCGCAAAGGACTGGTAGGCTAACCTCCACTACTGAAGACAGAAGAATCCTCACTATGGTAAAGAAAAAGCGACAAATGCCTGTCTAGTTACAAAAGTCACAAAAACAGGATGGCCAGATTAACAGTTTGTGAAAAAGTACTTAAGATAGTCCGCAGAATTCATAAAAAAGGTCATGTGGACAGAAAAGGCGAAGTTTAAACTGCATCAGAATGATGGCAAGAACAAAGTTTAGAGACGAAAAGGAACTGATCAAGATTCAAAGCATACCACATCATCTGTTAAACATGGTTCTGCCCAAGTTCATCAGCTACAGGCTGCACAACAGTGTGTTAGTGTTATGATCATATAGAATAATATATAAATAATAAGATCAACAGCCCCAGAGATAATTGTAGAATTAATACGCTTTTAACATAACCTATTCTGGAAACCTGACACCATCAGTAATTTAGGCAAATCTGCACTTATCTGTACCTTGTGATTGTTGTTCCCATTTCATATAGACAGCAATAACCTCTCATGTAGCACCTTATCTTTGAAAATCTTGATTAAAATATTGCATGTGCCACTATGACCAGATGTTTTCATTGCTTCTTTACAAACTTCTATACTTAACATTCAATTTTTGGTAATGTTATCATACTTGATATTTGTTTTTCTGTTTCGATTGCTTCCTTTAAATTGCCTGAAAGACATTTTAGGAAAACTGATGTACTGTATATATAATAAGATCAGCTAAAAATAAAACAAACTGAAAACATAAAATAATTATATGTAAAAAGCAAAAATTTAACTGTAGATCTTTCCAAAGCTACGCACTGAAATTTAAGTCATTCACAAATTATTTTTACAATACTTGCTTAGAAATGATTCAAACCAGAGAGATAAAACTACAGATTAAAAAAAAAAGAAAAGAAAAAAGAGGAGTTCCTATGTGCTTTAGAGAAAAGAAAGCAAGTGTGTATACAGAAATTAACTTAGCCCTTACAAGATTGTCTGCATAGTACCACTAAAGTCTTCAAGCATTTGTCCCATTATTGTGGCATGTGATGTGAATAGAGGAAATAGAGGAAATTTCCATTTGTATTGTGACAGATTATTGAGATTTTGCTTTCATTTTTGCATTTCTACATTTTCTACTTTATCTTCTATTGCATGCAAGTGTAATAAAAAAAATCCTATTTTGCTCTTTTCAGAGACACAGTGTGTTTAATTCAATTTACAATTTACAAACAACAACTTGTAAAAATGTGAATTTTAAGTAAAAGTTATTTAAGGGCATAATGATACTGAAGCATGGGTCTTTTTAAAGTGAAAGTATACACGGAATGAAGGTGACTGACTGTGTAGTATAAAATAGAGACTGAGGGCTGTACATTTCATGTTATAATGATTGGTTGGAAGATCTGCAGGTAAACTACCTTCATTATTAAACTTCTAAAGGCTGTTGTGCCTGAGGTTCTGGGGAGGTCGGAGGGAGAATGTTTTTATTGGAGGGCAGAAAGGGTGTTTTGTCAGTGGCAACAAATACGTGAGGGTATTGCTTGCCAGTGGGAGGGAGTTTTATTAATTCTATACCAAGCCCAAAATTGATTTTTTCTAGTATATCTGAGTTATTCAATAATTATGTCTTGTATCAATAATAATTTACTATCCTATATTATTTACAGATTTATATAATCATTATTGTTAAATGTTGTAAACATGATGTTATTGCTGTTTCTGACCTTTTTCCTTTTATTTTGGAGGTAAAATAATTATGTCACACAAACTCAACTTACAACTGGCAACTTAATCCATTATTATTAGCTGATGATACACAAATTGATTTTTTCTTAAGAGTTCAATGTATACTCAATGATTTATGCAGGAACACTGAAGGATACGATTAATGCAGTTGTAAGAAAACATATCATCTCATATGTTTCACAGAATAACAAACTGTAAACTAGAAGGGCATCAGAGATTTCTATAACTTAACAGGGATATGTAAGATCATCAAAAAATTCAAAGGAAAAGGTTGTCTTTACAATCAGAATTCAATCTGTTCACTAGAAACAGAATAACTATCTTTCGGTCACATCATTATGATTAGGAATATAGAGAAAAGGCCAACACAATATTAGCAAAACAAATACATAAACAGCTAGTTTGGAACACAACCACTAAAAGTAGAAATACAGCAGAAAAATAAAATAATGAACAAAGAAAAAAATTAACACATTATGGAAATACAATGTCAATACTGTATATTCCACACAGTGTAAAGAAAGTAAGGTTCAAGCCAAGGACTTCTTTGACAAAATACGCATACCACAGTGTAAATTCTTTGTACGCTTGATAAACCTTTGGAACTCTCTGAAATTCAAGATTGTAGAAATTTACTGCAAAGACCTGATACTGCAGGAACAGACTAGTATACAGTGGAATCTTGTACATATTTTCAACTCGGTTAGTGGCATTATTGTTAATAATGTTTATTAAATCAAAAGAAAATAATATTTTCCCAAAAACATTATATAAAGTGTCAACTGTTGACTAAGAATAATACAATATAGATTTCCTTGAATGTGAATCATACATACCAATTTAAATCTGAATAATGATGTTATGATCTTGGCAAAAATCTTAGTTAAAAGCACAGAGAAAGTGCTCCCTTCTATAAAATTGCTAAATAAAACCATAGTTATTAAAGACAGACACTCGGCCTCCAGTGCTTGTTGTATGTAATATATTCTAAAGAATCTAAATTTCCACAGGTCTTACTATCTTTGATTGGAGAAGAAGCTACTAGATGTAGAATGGGGATGCCTACTCACTGTATTGTGCAAACTTGGGATTGGTCCCAATATATCCATCCACCTGGATTAAAATACCAATCCAGAAACTTTACTCTGAATAAAAAATATACATTTCTATTATTTAAAATTACAGTGTGGAAGCAGACAATGATGTCCATTACTGAAGATGCTTTTTTGAGATTTCTATTGAACCCATACCTATCCAGCTCTTGAAGTCATAGATAAAAAGGATAGGATTTCAACAGAAAATATCTCTGATGGTAAGCATCTTTATATCATAGACCCATACACATCTTTCATAAGATCTCTAGATTCAGAAATAATTTGGATAGGATGTGCTTTTTCCAGTGAATATCTCACACGTCAGATCAAGCTAAATCTCTTTTCACTGAAAATATTATTACAAAAAAAACTAAAGATCTCTTTAAACATAATTCAGTAATATGATGGAAAACATTAAATCAGATGTTAACAGATGGTTCTCATTCCATTTTACTTTAGCCAGAGAAATTAATATTTGTTAGACTGAATATTTCCCTAAAGCTTCTATATCTTTTTCAGAGCATCCCTACTTACTGTATATTAACAAAGTCATCTTTAAGTAAACTCAATTGAAACCTCATTTATCAGGAATTCAAAACAGCCACACCATAACATCATACATCATAACATACCAACACATTCTCAAACCTGCTTAATCCAATTCAGGGCTTTGAGGGAATAATGACTTCTGAAAGGGCTGTCAGCCTGTAGCCTGTCTACAATGTAGAATTAAATTCATTATGAATGTTTATTTATATCACAGTAAAATGCTCTAATTAAAATTATGGAAACATATAAAGATGGTAAAGATGTTGTTGCTTTAGACCAACTGTAGAAGAGTAGAAAAAAAATATTCTGATCAGAAATTTTAACGCCTGTCATTTGTCACTCTAACTCAAATTTACCTGAAGATACCTGTCATGAGCTGGTATGTTTGTTACTTTTGAAAACTAAATGGGATCAGTTTAAATTGTGTAATAGACATACAGTATAAGCAGATAAGGAAGTCACTGTAGCAAAGATGAAGAAGGTGTAGAATAAGGAAATTATGTCTGGAATACAGGTAATTTATAACATTGTGAAACTTATAACTTTGAAGTGAAGTATTGTTGCCTCTTACCAAACATTCTGAAGTGGTCACCTTATATAGCACGTAACTAATTTGCACAATTTTTGCAATATAATCTAACATTTGTATTGACTTTTTTAATTGATACTTTGCATGGATTGATCAATGAATGAGTACTGTGTAATGAAACATGAAATAAGAATACAGTTTTTTTTGCTAACCAGCTTACTTGGGGCAAAAACAGAGAGACACTGTAAATGCAATTTACTTTTAATGTTTTTTTTTTAATTCTTTGTTCTAAAAACGTCATTGATTGTTTGTAGTGGGCAAATATTCTCTAAAAAAAGTTTATTTTACTTGCTGTGCTTTTACTAGCCCAAAACACCACCACACACATTTCAAGACAAGGGGAGAAGGAAACACCACTCAGACATTAGTGCTTAACTTGACATTTAACTCTGATGTAACGTCTTAAAACAAACAGATGTCAAAACACAAGAATCCAACATGTTATAATCATAATAGTAGGAACAGAGGATCATGGCCAGGTATCCTTGTTAGCTGTGCTCAAGTGCATTGGTTCATAGGAAAGTTCCAAAAGTTGGATACCTGGATGAAAACCAACTAAGTGAGCACTGACATGTTAGCCACTGTAATAGGCATACAGCCAAGCAGCAGGAAAGGTAAGCTCATCTATTTATTATCTGAATCAAATATTGTTTAGAAGAATTATCCCAATAAACAATACAATACTAAATATGCATCTTCTCTCTCTCACAATTTTTTTTTCTCTCTCTCTTTTGCCAAAATATTTTAGCATATTCTAGCCCTCAACTGACTTTGTTTTGTGTCTTTGGTTGTTTCACTAGGGCATTGTTTTACAACCCATATAGTGGTAAATAATTTTCTTGATGTATTTCATTAATTAAGTTAAAAACACTTTTATGCATTTAAAAATTACAAGCAAAAGGTATAGGTAAATACAGTAATAAAAGAAAGTCGCATGGAAATCACCATATCTAATGAAAAAATAAATCACAGTGAAATACTTAAATTATTGATTATATTTGCTTCAAACTACAATGCAATTCAAATGCTGTAGTCTCACACTTAATCCTTACTTTAAAATAAGGTAATAATTTGTAGTTGAGTTTATCAGGGGCATTAAGATATACAGTTTAGCAAGGCACTGCTGCTGAAATGTGTATTTAAAAAAACTGAGCTCTGCCTTAGATACCGATGTCACCAGTGTTAACATTAAGCAGATCTACATGAAAATGTCCCACTGGAACAGTTCCCCTCTTGTAGTAAACATTTGTTTATAGAGTACAATGAAAGTCATTAAAATAAAAACCTTAATATGAGTTTCTGAAAGATCATAAGTCAAGCTTGAAATGATAGAAGTGTTGGTTTTAACAGTATATCCGCATAGAATACACTATTTTGCCAACAGTGTGTGAAGTTGGCTTAAGGCAAATTAGCAATTTACTGTCTACATGTAGTAAAACATAAGACAAACGCCACATTAAAATACATTCATATAGTTTCAGAGTTTTCTTCAATTACTTAGATAATGTTTTATTTATGGTAACATCCCAAAAAAGTGACACATTTCTAAATGAATCTACTGAATGTCATGTGACTTTTGATCTCTATTATCTCTCAAGTATGACTGCCCTAGATGTTGATTCTAAACTTAGGTAATTTTATCGGTAACTTATTTGCACTATGTTTTTGCAGCTTTCCACGCCAAACTGCTGCAAACAGTAATTTCAGTTGGAAGGCAAAATATACCTATAAAAGCTTCAGTTGACCATGTTCACTGCAGTATCTCTATCCTTGATGAAAGAAAATGTCATTAAAGCATTTTCAGACATTGTGATGTAGCGGCTATGGTATTGGACTTTGAAGTGTTAGGTTGCTAGTGCAATTCCCATCTCATGTAACATGATTGCAAAAAATTGTAAAAAAAAAATTATAAACAAACTGTAAAAAAAAAAAAAAATTTAGACATTGCAACATATATATTTTAAATTGCCTTGAACAAAGGCACTTGCAAAATATAAAACAACCACAGTAAATGCAAAGCAGGAACCAATCTTGAACAAGGCATCAGTCATCCGATTACACAAACAATGTGCTTCTATGGTTTACCACAGCATATCACCTCCCAATGAGTAATGACACATCATTTATCAGCATTATCTCAACAAGACTCTTATTTTCCCATTAAAGATGTGTTAAAGACACAAACTCATCAAAATAACTTATAAAAAGATTTCATTTGGAAACATGAGCAGAATATGTGGTAATCACAAGGAACACATGTTCCACATATATCGTTAGGAATGGTACACAGAAAAGAAACTGAAATGAAAAGTGGCAGTGGAAAGAGAAAAAAAAGTGACTGTTGGAGATATAGTAGGCAGGATGCCTGGTCTAGGATCTGTGAGCAATAGCTGAGCTAAATGAAATGTTGCTGTGCTTTGCTTTCCCTCACAGAGGATAAGAAAACAGATGAATGAGCTATCAATTAATATGTGAGGAGAATGAAAGCGAATGGCATTTAGATCTAGAAATGGATGAGTTCAATGCAGTGTAGAGTAACACACTGAAACAAAATCACTGATAAAATTGTTATTAAAAATGGGAAGGTCTGTCAGAGAAAAAGTGTACTAACTGGGGCATATGGGAATTTCATTTAATGATTTACAAATAAAAGCTGCATCAAGTCAAGTGTACTGTAGCTGAAAATTTCAATAGCTAGAAGGATGTGTAACAAACATGAGAGTCTAGCAGTTATTGGATACTTTAGTACTTTCCAGAATTTCTCAACACAGATTTTGGTAGAAGATTAGAATACTAAGTAGCTTTATAAGAAATGGTGCTTGTAAACCTTTCAACAGCTTTTGTGAAAAAAACTGCATTATTGCTAAGTTTAGCATACAGCAGATGGACATTTAGAAAACTAAGAAAAAAAACTTTAGGTAGACAGTTGATGATACATGTACCTCAGGAATATTAATTACAGGAAAGGTCTTATTTTTATTGAAACCATAAATGTAATCTGGCATATTCTATTGCATCAGAGCAAAGTTAAACTTTCATTATTCATTTATGTAGTAGATGTGTTGTTTCTCTTGTACAAACATTTATATTTCTTTTTAATGTTAAATTGTTAGCCTGACAGATATAACATCAATGTGTGCTGAAGGGAAACATATCACTGTCAAGGGATAATCTCCAGCCAATTTTTCCATCATACTTGCTAAAGTGATTATGTGGCAATGTTATCTTTGGGAACACACCATAAATATAACTATGTCTTAACAATTTTTGGCAGGCATTATCATTTTTTTTAAGTTATGAATTAATTTGCTTTGTCAGTTTAAAAGAAACTGAATAATGAATACTAAGCAAAAAGAAAAATGTTCAGTCTGAAATTAAGCATACAGTATAGCGATATAATCCTATTAATTTATAAGTTATGTAAAACATGTAGCTAATGCTGCTTCTTATATGAAAATTCATATTCATATGTGGAAGATTTTGTACTATAGCCTTTACACATTTAAATGACAGGTACATAATAATTAAAAATTCACCTTGTTTCTGAATTTGCTTTTGTATTATAGGACTTTGGGAACCAAAAGCTTTTATCATAAACATTAGACCCAAGTCAAGCTCTAACCCTGGATGGGATGTAATCCCATTACAGGACACACTCATACACACACATATTTATACTAGGGTAGTTTAGAGTAACCAATTAATACTGACAATTGCGAGACATCTGGTACCTACAACTACAGAATAACAACACCAAATGTGGTGCCACTAATGTATTCAATTAAAATTCAAGTCGGATCTACTTCTTTTATTATAGCAGAGTCAACCCAGAGTCAACTCTGGCCATGGTTGACTTCAATGCAACCAGTAGCAGAAGACAGGGCTGGCTATAAGGATTGTATTAGTCCCCACAAGTCTGACAACCATGGTGAAAGTGGTCCCATGTTCCTTGACATTGCTTCCAGTGACCTGAGCCAAATTGTTGGGACTTGGTACTCCAGTACTTGTGGTGCAGTAAAGGAGATGGATCACATCCTCATGGGCAGATGCTGGGGCTCCTATATAACTGCAGGGTCTACTGAAGTGTCCAGTTTGTGAATTCTGACCACAGATTTGCTGTTGCTACTCTGGATTTCCAACAGGTCCAGTAGGCTACCACCAGCTAGGGGAATGAGGCTGGACATGGCCAAATTCCAAGATCAGGCTGTTTCAGACTTAGAAGACTTATGGGCAACTGCCAAACCTAATGTGTTGTGGGAGACCTTCTGTGACAAGATCCTGAAGGATGTTGAGTGTTGTGTTGGTGTTGCTGGTGTTCCCAGAAGGAGGTACTTCATCTCACAGGGCACCCTGAATATCATCGAGAGGAGTTGCAGCACATGGCTTGATAGCAACTCCGGTCTGTACTGGGAGCTGAGGTGGATGGCTGTGTCAGGAACCTTTGGTCAGCTAAGGAGGCATTTGTTAGAGGAATCTGTGAGCACGTGTCACATCTTCTATGGTCTAGTGACCCACATTCTTTTGCAGAGGAACGAAGCATTATGCATTTCCGAATCTGCTCCTCGAAGAGCTGCAGTCAGGGTTGGTGAATGAATGGTCCTTATGGATCACACTGCAGTTGTGACCCACTGGGCTGGCTACCTCGAGCAACTGTTTAAAGCTGTTCCTCTGGCTAGGACATTAGACATTTTTGGGTCCATGGTTCTTGAGGCTGATCCTCCAATTAGCTTTGAACTACCCAATCTCACTGAGATTGCATAGGTGGTAAACCAGATGAGGGTAGGAAAGGCTGCAGGGATCCAGGGTGAACTTATTCAGGCTGGTGGTAAGGCTGATCTCCTGGCATTGGAAGCAATCTCTGGTGTCATCCCAACTAACTGGAAAATGGGATTTGTCGTCCCTATCTGGAAAGGGAAGGGTGATCGCCTGGATTGTGGCAGCTATAGGGGGATAACACTGCTCTCAGTGCCTAAGGTCCTTGCTAGGGTCATTCTCAATAGGATCTGTGATCACCTGCTTACCTACCAGTGACTGGAGCAGTCTGATTTGTACACCTAAGAAGTCTACCATCGACTACATCCTGGCACTGAGGGTCCTCAGCAAGCACAAATGTGAATAACAGCAGAGTTAATTTGCAGCATTTGTTAATTTTCATAAAATGTTTGACTCAGCTTATCAAGCTGCACTGTGAGACATCCTGAGACTTTGAGGGATCCCCCGAAATTGCTGGATATCCTCTATAGCCTGTACACTGGTACTGTGAGTGTTGTGCAGAGTGGAGGTGGAATCTTTGTTTTTCCCAGTTGATTCTAGGGTTTGCCCCTACTTTATTCAGTGCTTGCATGGACTGAGTGTTGTGCAGGGTTGTGGGGTACAGCAGCTGTGAGGCATCTGTTGGTGGAGAGAGATTCACTGATCTTGACTTTGCTGACAATACTGTGATTGCTGCAAAGTCAATGGAGAGTCTGATTGGGGCTCCTGAGAGACTGAAGGAGGAGTCTGAGTGTCTGGGTTTGCGAATGCCCTGGATAAAAACAACGATCCAGGCCTTTAATGACCTCTTGGGCACAGCCATCAGCAGTGTGTCTGCCGGTGGAGGAAATGTCAACCTCATCGAGAGGTTTACTTACCTCGGCAGTGACTTCATGTCTCTGGTGATCTTCCTATGAAGTCAGTAGATGGATTGGGAGAGCATGAGGGTCATGAGGTTGCTGGAAAGGTGTGTGTGGCGGTCCTGATATCTCTGCAAAAAAACGAAGGTCCAAGTCTTTAGAGTCCTGGTGCTTCCTGTTTTGCAATATGGTTGTGAGACATAGACATTATCCAGTGACCTGAGACGAAGACTGGACTCCTTCAGTACAGTGTCTCTTTGGAGAATACTTGGGTACCACTGGTTTGAGTTTGTGTCAAACAAGCAGTTGCTCATGAAGTCCCAAATGAGTCACATTACCTGCACTGTGAGGGAGCATCAGTTATGGCACTACAGCCATGTGGCATAATTCCCTGAAGTTGATTTGGCTTATGTATTAGTCTCTATATGTCTGTATATGCATTAGTCTCCTACATCATATTGCAGGAATTGTGGTTCACTCCTCACAAAACTGCTTCAGTTCACTTACTTTTGGAAGTTCTCCTAAAGTCATGCCACATGGGGCTGGGGCCATATAAATTTTGACTTCACACACGTGTGCATGTGGGGCAGCTTACAGGCTTAAATAGTGTTATTCATCAGCCAGACCAGGAGTTCGCACTCTCACCTGATCCTCTTTCCTCTTGTTTCTCTGCAGTTCAGCAGAAGACCCTGCCTCTTAATGACATCACCACCAGTCCACCCACTGTTGACGTCACTTCCAGTAAACCCTAATGACATCATTTCCAGTACCCAGAATCCACCTTCCTGCCACATCAGTTCCTGTTCTGGTCACCCTGACTTCACCTCTTTCTGCTGTTCACAATACTTATAGCTCAGACCTGTTAGTCAGTTCAGTTGTGATCTCTGCTTCTGTAAAGATGTGTTTCTTTTCTTTTGCTGAATTTTCAGTATATGGGATGGCCATTACCAAACCTTTTTCTGTCTGCTGCCTAATTTTTTACCACACACTATGTATTCTTGATTCTTTTCTATATTCCATCATTTAATTCTAAATATGCTTGTCTGCACCCAAAGAGATAATGTCTCAAAACAAATGTGTTTAAACTGTTTATTTAAAATAGTTCTATTTACAAAGCATGAGGTTGGTTATAAATGAGTCAATTAGTTCACTCATCCATTTTGGTAGGTCTAAGCAAGCTTATGGAACAAGAGATGTGAAGCGCTGGTCTACACAATAAGACATGTTAAATAACATAGAGAGGCACATGTTCCCATGTAGCAATGAATTTGCGAATGCAACAGTTAGCATTTTTAGCATGTTAACTGAGGAGTTAGTCCCCACCATTACCATAATGATTTTTCCCGATCAGAACTGGTCGATAGAAACCGGCAAGTGAATGCTCGCACCACTGCATATAACTCAGAAATGGATATATAAGTAATTATAAAGTAGAATCATACTCCTTACAACTAAGCATGGAGAGCACGTGGAGTCATATTTCTATCAGAACGACATCTGCCGGATGTGGCATAGACGGCACTTCTCCCTACACCTTCAGCTCCAACTCCATTATGGATAACATGGTGATGATGGGTCTTATTTCTAATAATGATGAGAAGGACTACCTGGAAGAGATGGAGAACCTAGCATTGCGGTGCCAGGAAAATTACCTTCAACTGAACATCAGCAAAACTAAGGAGCTGGTCATGGATTTCAACAGGAAGAAGCAGTAATACTTTACACCACTCTATGTCAATGGGGCTTCAGTGGAATGGGTGACTAGCTTCAGGAACCTTGGAGTTCTTATCTTTGAGGATCTCAAATGGACTCGACATATCCAATCTCAGGTTTAAAAAGCAAGGCAGTGTCTACAGTATCTGAAATCCTAAAAACTTTCTACACAGATGCCATAGAAAACATCTTAACACATCCCAGTTTAGCAACTGCTCTGCCCATGACTGCAAAGCCCTGAAAACAGTAGTGCTAGTAGTGGATTACACCCTCTGATCTGATTTGCTGTCCCCAACCTGGAGGTCATTTACATCAAGCAGTGTGGGGTTAGAGTAACCACAATCATCATGGACTCCTCCCAATCCAGTAACAGACTATTTGACCTGCTGACATTGGGCAAAAGATTCCATAGTCTTTGGCCAAAACAAAGATGATCAGGGGAAGATTCTACGCTCAAGGCATAACACTTTGCAATCAGGCCATGCTCTACAACATCTTTTAAGTATTACGTTAGTCTCTTTTGACCCCACATCTGCCTCATATTTGTCTTTTTTTTAATTCATTTAATTTTTTAATTTTTTATTGTATATTTAAAATTTACATTGTTTCTATTTAGCTATAATATACTTCAAAAATAAATTGTACTACTTAGACCCAATCATGTTTCTGTGTACTTCTTATCTGTTTACTCTCTTTAGCATAATCCGAGTACTGAACAATGTTGACAGTCACTGCACATTGTACATGTATAACTGTGTATGTGACAAAAAAGAAATCTCTCTCAATCTCTCTTATAGAACATTCTTACAGTGACCCACAGAATATTCTAATTGCAATGACCCCAGCTAGTGGGAATACCTAGTACATTACAGAATGCAACTGATCACAGCCCAACAAACAATAAACTGTGAGTCAGCAAACAAGCCTTTATACCAAGACTTGCCATATGAATAAAAGATTTAAAAATTGATTTATTTCACATACCTGTGTGACAGTGAGGAATACAACATTTTTTACACTAATAGCCCTTGTTTAAAAGACTTTTTTTAATAAATCACACCACACTTTTGCATTGAGCCACTGAATGAAAAAACAATGCACATTCAAGTTTCAGAAACACATCACTAGAAAAGGCTAGGTGATGACAAACTGCCTGGACACTGTCATGACCAAAAGAAAATAGAAATCAGAACAGTCTGCTAGGTAGGAATTAGAAAAGACTGGCAATACATAAAAAGTCATTCTGGTGGATGACTGTGATGGGTTCTGACAGCATTCACGAAACATCTTCTGTATGAAAGGAAAAACAATGTAAGCTTGTCTCTTTTCATTTGTTAATACAGTACTATCATAAAGTCACACAACATCAAAATATTTTCACATATTTAAATAGATTTTAATATAATGTATAAAAGATGAAGTATAAAGATAATACCATAAAAATCAGCTGAATGTTAGACTTATGCTTAGCAGGTTGGTCATTTGCTTCATATAGCATTTAAATCTACTCTAAATCTATAAATGTGTCAAGAATAAGATGAAAAATAATGTGTTATTCAGCTGGGGCCTCATGCATAAACGGTGCGTACGCACAGAAATGTTGCGTAAGAATATTTCCACGTTCAAATCGCGATGTATAAAACCTACACTTGGCGTAAAGCCACGCACTTTTCTACGGTACCTCATACCCTGTTGTACGCAAAATCTCCGCTCGGTTTTGCAGACTGGCGGCACCCAGCGTCAAAGCAGTGCTACTGTTCCTGTGTGGTTACCTTTTATTTCTTAGAACCACATTTCTGACGTGGCTTTATAAATACACTGAAACTAACTGCATACTGTTTATCAGTGTAATGCATCTGATTATAGATTACCTGTAACAATATAATGGCCCAGGGAATAGCCATAGTATTCCAAATACCATAACTGCTTTAGCGTTGTTACTCTCACTGCACCATCTTCTTCTTTGTTTTTTTCTTTCAGCTGCTCCCTTTAAGGGATGCCACAGCGGATCATCTTTTTCCTTATTACTCTCACTGTACAACTCGGAGTATTTATATCACTGTATCTGAGTGGGGAATCACAGCAGCAGCTGATCGGAAAGAGAATTATCGGTATACAGCATCAAGCACAAGCTGCCAAAGAAACGGCAAAACGTTTCAAAGCCTTTCCTGTATGGACCTGGCGGTTCAGAAACAGTTTCATCCCAAGAACTATAAATGCACTCAATCAATTGCTCCTTGTAGAACTGTTTGTACTTATAAGTACAATTACCCCACTGTAAACTTGCACTACAGTTATATTACATAACCTGCGCCACTTTATAAAGCGCGTATTTACATATGATGACGATATCATTTTTAAGATGAAATGCAGCAAAATATGTTGATTATATTATACAGATAAAACTTTAAGTTAATTTAAATAATCTTTATTGTTAATAATTAAACATGTGAGGACACAGAGTCGCAACACTAGCAAGTTTACGTATTGTTCCAGCCTTGCGCTGTATATTTGCTGAGGCTGGTGCGACACTGGCTAGACAGATAGAATAATTAAACACGTACTATGAATATATTTCAATGTTCCTTAAAGGTTTTGCAGAATCGTCGTTGTAAGCTTACAGATGGCTTAACGTCTATTACAGAGCTGATTGTGTGGTGATTGGGTATTTGGGGAAAGAAAAGTAACGACAGGAATTGGAGGTTAGTATGTTTGAAAGAGACAGTACTGCTACAATAAATTATTTCATCGAAGGTCGCGCATGGTGCAACAGTATCTTGTGTGAGACATGAACAATCACTGCGCCATCGTGTTCCCATGTTTAAAAACATCCTTTCATTCCAATCATCATGAAAATGATATCACATATACATCTCAGTATTTTAATTATTTAGAGAGCTGTAATATCACGAATGTAATGGATTCTGTGTCCTGTCGGAGAAACAGAAAGAACGGAAGCACATAGTGATTCACACACATAGAGCACATTGAAGATCAAATACAAAACAAAGCATTTAACGTGCTACTTTAGTTACGATGGGATTTGAGAAATTAGTAAATTAAATGAATTTAAGATTAAGTTAATGATGTTCTACTTTAATGACAAAATAAACTATGTGATTAAAGTGGAAATTTCGAAATTAAAGTTGACATTTCATGCTTTTTTCCCACTGTGTGCCTATTTTTTTTTTGTCTGTACCCTAATAAGCTAAGACGGTGGGCTACAACTCGCCTTTTCACGGCGACTTTTATATGTGACTTCTTTTTTATTTTGGCACTGTGTGACTTTGTGAACTTAAGCTTTCGAGTTTCTCTGACACGCTGTGTCACTAGATTAGCTTCCTTTTGTTGTTTATTCCACTGTTTAAATCAACAAATAGTATGTTTTTCCTTTGCCTCCATTTGGTATTCGCTGAAATTCTTATATTTTCCCCCGTGCTTTTCCCATTGTCTTTTCACAGAACGCTCAGCTTAAGGGCTATTTATATTAATTTGCATATTCAAAGAGGCGTAATCCTGGGAGGAGTTTGGCGGGACAGCACGCACGTGGACGAGCATTACTTTTCACGCTGACCGGGATTTATAGAGAGGAAGAATGTGGAAGTTGGCGCACACACAGATTACTGCATCTGGATTTTTTTGTGCGTACGCACATTTCTGCTTTTGTCCGTACACCATGTTTTAGTGTGAATTCTACGCACGCTGTTATGCATGAGGCCCCAGGACTCTTAAGACTTGGAACTTCGTCCTTTTGCATAGCTATCGGGAGCACCACACACCCCTTTCCAGTAACCTCATGACCCCCCCCATACTCTCCAAATCTGTCTATGGAATACACAGAAGAAGAGTCACCAGAGACATGAATTCCTAACAATTGCCATTATTTTTTACTGAGTTTACATAAGGATGTACTTTTTCCCTGTGCTCTGTCCCTGTCTTTAAATGAGAAATGGCCAGCTGAACAAACTGAGGAGAAACACAAAACCAAGCTGCAGATTAGTAAAACTTGGTACTGATCATGTTCCATTATCTACTGACGGAGCACTTAGGCCTGAAGATCATCTCTACTTAGTACCATATTATATTGTCTGGTCTCGATCATGGAAGTTAGAGTACGCACAGATTCCTGCATCTGGATTTTTCTGTGCGTAAGCACATTTTGGCTTTTGTGCTTACATCATGTTATAGTGCGAATTCTACGCAAGGCATTATGCATGAGGCCCCTGGTGATTTTGAAGTTTTAGCTATAATATAAAAAAGTATTGCTCAGTCCAAGCCCTAAAAGGCTGGTCTTATCATTCAGATAAATTCTTGCTATTATCTCTGTTTGGTTTCAGTTCCATGATATTTATCTTTTTCAATTTCATTAATCCAGAAATTGGACTGATATGACAAAGTAAATGGGCAGCATGATGGCACAGTGGTAGTGGCTGCTGCCTCACAACAAGAAGACCAGAGTTCAGGTACTGGGTGCCCTCTGGGTGGAGCATGCATGATCTCTCACTTTGTCCATGGGCACTTCTTCCCGCAGTCTAAGGCATGCAGGTCAGATGGATTGGCATTGATAAACTGGCCTCAGTTTGTTTGTGAGACTGTGTGTTTGTTCACTTTGCAATTGACTTGAACCCCTACCCAGAGATTTTTCCTGCCTTGTACCTGATGCTTGCTGGGATGGACTCCAGCCTTCCTGTGACACTGCCCTGGATAAGCAGGTCAAGAAAATGGATGGGTGTACAGGTAAATTAAACAAGGAGCACAAACTCTGAGTCATTTCCAGTTCAGTGTTACAAGCAAAACTGAAGCAAGTAAGGAATTTAAAATGGAATATCAGGGCAAAAATCTTTACAAACAAAACCAGAAACACTTAATTCACACAACAATAACATCTGTGTGGATATTTCTTTAAAGTCATAATAGACAACCCTATTGATTCACGTCCCTTCTTCAGCAAACTGAAGCATGCTAACTCCAATCAAAGTCCTTAGCTTCCCTTACAACCTTGTTTTGAAATACTAAGTATGTATCTGGAAGATAACTAATGTTGATTCTGAAGAAAAGGGTAAAGAATCAATTATGCCTCAGGGGATGCAATCTGGGTTGAGTTTGGAAGATGTTTATCACTTGAAATAACAACCATGAATACAATGAATTGCCTGGTTGGGTTTCTGCACCTTCATTTAAACACCAAGCAGGTAGCTTTGAAGATTTGTAGGTATACTGTATGATAAACTTAACACAAACAACATATTATTTACAAAGGATTTAAAAGGTGGTATTTTGGCTTCTATTTTCTGGTGGGGCAACATAATGCAGTCAGAAGGCAAAAGCCGTTCTTGTGGAGGGTGTGTGAATATGTGTATAGGTGTGTGTATGTGTGTGGGAGTAAATTAGTGAGTGAGAAAGTGGGAGGAAGGATTAAGCACTTAAAACAAGAGATGGTCAAGCACTTATCAACAGTGACTTGCAAGATCCGTCTGTTTAAAATCATTGGCCTTGATTAATAGTTATTGGTAATTTTGGGAAGGATCCAGGATCTTGGTTTGGTGTGGCTCAGCTCAGAATCTTGGGGAAAGCAAATGCAGATGGTATTGCTTCTGACCCCGGGTGAGCAATGTGAAGAGAAGAGGGTAGCATGAATGTGCAAGCAGGCGACCCAGTGCAAAAAATGTATTGGAGTATCATGTACAAATGGTTATGTGATGGAGTGAAGGAGAGAAACTGCATTTCACAATTTATTAGGCTACTAGCACCAGTGATGATAAAATGTTAAGTTGAATAATGCAATAGAAAAATCACACAAAATTAAGATCTATCAACATATTTTCATAACATACAACCACCAACAACAGTACTGTATTAAAAGATATTTCAACATCAACATCAAATATGAAATAATAAAAGTAGAAACATAAAATGAATATTTATAAAGCTATGAAACATCTTGAAACATCTACAGTATGTAATATTTGTGAAACTCACCCTGGAGAATGGGAACAATTTAATGTACTACAGGGTCTATATACAGTAAATGAAGACGTGGTTGAAACAACATGTAAAAACACAACAAAGCCTATTAATATGTAATAGGTGATTATTGTTATCAGTAGGAAATTAAAATACAAAGTTTCAAAAGGCACAATTGTGTCAGAGGACATAGGACCTGCAAGAACAAAGTAAAAACAAAAGTCCAGCAATGAGCTTGTAAGTGTTACAACACTCTACTGATCTTGTGCAGTCAGCCATGAGTACCTGTCTGCTTTTATTAATACCTAATATGCACAAACTCCCACAAGGCTGAAGGAAAAACAAATATATATAAAGCCAAAAGGAAAATGTGGCTAATAATAGCAAAATAAAGTATAAAAACACAGTAAAAAAGCATAAATAGCTAACAAGTACCACAACTGACTGTTAAAAAAGTTAATTTCAAAATAACTCAGAAGAGCTGATGATTTTACCAATTGCAATATTTCCTTTATAGAAGGTAAAAGGCCAACATGATATCACAAGCTGACTCACATGGACATTCCCCTGTAGTACCATGACAATCATGTACAGTATACCTTTAGAAAATTGAAATGCATCTCCTAGAAAGCCATTCAGAAGAGATCTAGTGTAAAAACATCTTCTCTATACTAAAGTTACATGTCAAAAGGAAACAAAACAGTCAGACTCATTAAGCATATGAATGTATGGAAGAAGACAGGAAAAACAGACAAAACAATATTGAATGAAAATAAGGAGGATGAGAATGGAGAAGCAGAACCTTGAGGATAAGTGAGTATAGTTAACAAAGATTAGTGCCTATCTATGTGGTACGAAATGGAGGTAGCACCTAACCCTACCAGTCAAAAAAGTCAGTCCTTCTAAAAAAAAAAAAAAAAAAAAAAAGGTCAATAATTAAAAAAAAAAACCCTTAGCTTTCCATTGCTACAAATTCATGCATACTATACAAAGAAAGAAAACAGTCCAAAAAGAAATTAATTTTCTTGATTAGATCTTCTATGGGGTGCTAAGTGATGGCTTTGAAATTTCAACTGAGGGACTGGGGCACCCAAGTAAAAATATGACATCATGCCAGAGGACTAGACTAGGCCTCATCATGTTCTCAGAAACTGCAATTGCTGGAGGGGAGTAACACTTGTATTTTGGTCAACCAAGTATTTTATGCAATTTGTTTAAAAAAAAAAGAAGTAGGTAACACAGCTTGCTCCACCTCCTTGTGATGTCTGGACCAGGAGCACAGAAGAAGCCGAGGAATTAGATCAGTTTGCTTTAGATTTCTCAAAGCGTGTTTTTTCTGTTTCTCAGACAAGGATTGAAAAGTCTATACAAACTGGCCACATCAATAAGGGGCAAGAAGGCATGTTTCATGAAGTACATACTCAAGACAATCCAGGACTGCCCCTTTCCATCATCTGACTCATGCACTGAGTTTTACCCCATAAGAAGAGAGAAAGACACTCCAAAGTACATTTATAACACAGATATGCCAGCTTATTGTTATGTATAAAGAGCCATGAAGTCTTTTCCTATAAGATTTTGAATTGCTGAACATATTACTTTTATACAAGAATGAAATGGCTTTGGTGTGAGTTTTTTTCCAAATGGATGCATAAGTCCTTGGAGGCCACATCTGGATATGAAAATATATCATCTAAAAGATTGCTTTTGCAAAGACAGATGTTGCATGGCACAAATCTTCTTGCTCTGGAGCATAGACATATCTAACTTGTACAAACTTAAGTGACATCTAGAAAGCCCATGACAAGCTTAACTGAAACAGTCCTTTAATAATTCCTTCTTTTATCAGTATCCTGCAAAAATTGCTACATTTATTGCTTAATTTTATGACACATTTAAAAGTGAAACCTACGAGCATTTTAGCATTTCAGAATAATTTGTCATCCTTCTCTAAATATGACAAGGATATATTCTCAAATATATTATCTTTAAGTGCTAAACAAAAACCTTAAATACATGAGAGATTCCAGTGTTAGAGCAACAAGACCTGCAAATAAATGAAATAAAGGCAAACAGTACAAACATCATATTATAAAATTTAAAAGACTTTAAAAGAAAGTCACTAGAGAAAGATTAACTATTTACATAGTGTTTTGAAGCATGGAGAACTCCCACACAAATGATGTTTATTCAAGATTACAGAAAGCAACAGCCTTTTGTCTCCAAATATAAGTATGTCAAGATCTAGGCAATAAAACATGCAGTAAAAAGTACAAATGTACAATAGCACAACCAAATCTGGTATTTGACAGATTAAACAGTTAAATTTGAAAACAGTTAATAATTGTAATAATAATAAATAACAGTTAAAAGTGAAAACCAAAGGCTGACATTAAAGTTTTTTCCACTTTACCCAACAGACTGCATATTCTCCCTGTGTCAGTCAGAGTTTGTTTTGGTACTCCATTTACTTCCCACTTCCAAAAGAGGTACAACAAGCATTTGCTTTTGGAATGAGATTAGCCTGTTGGAAATGTGAAAATGGAAGCATGCTTGACTGTGCCCTGTGATTCTACTTGGTTTCTAACATTATCTTGAGGCTGCCAAGTATAGGCTCCATCCCACTCTAATCCTCCAATGGAAAAAGTGGGTTCAGAAAATAAATGAGTTTGATTTGCTTTGTTACAAGTTAAATGATGTTAATTTCAATATGGTTCACTATGATCTGTAATTATATATAATTTAAAAACAGTTATCCTATAATTAAAGTCACATTAAATAAAATCACTTTTATTTTAAGTTTCTGGAGAATTGTTCAATAAGTCGCTGGTATCAACACACTTGGATCACAATCAAAGTGGATAAAAGGTAGTAGTAATATGAACTCATTTTGGTGCTCACCCCTTTTTGTTGTGATATACAGTATACAGTGGGTTGAGACACTATTTAGACCTCTTCACTTTCTGCACACTTTATTGTGTTATAGATTTAATTTTAAATTGGATGAATTTTCCATTTTTTCCAATCAGCCTACAGTACATTCACTAACAGATGATGACAAATGATTTCAGAAAGGTTTGAAAACTGATTAAAAATCAAAAACTGAAATCTATTAATTTAAGTATTCAGACCCTTTAATGTAATGTAATGCTTTAATCTTCTTGGGTTAGTCTCTATAAGCACATCAATGCAAATCTGGATTTGGGCTGTTTATCCTGTTCTTCCTGGCAGATCCTCTCAAGCTGTTTTAGACTGCATGGAAAGTGTCTGTAAACTGCCATCTTCAGGTCTCTTGACATTTGCCTTATGAGGTGTAGGCTTGTGCTTTGTCTGGTCCTCTCAAGGACAGAGGCTTGTCTCAAAACCAATCCAGCATTGTCTTGGCAGTATGCTTCGTGTCACTGTCGTGCTGAAAGATGAACCATTGCCCTGGTCTAAGGTTGTGTGCACTCTCAAGGAGGTTTTCTTCAAGGACCTCTCTGTATTTGGCTGCACTCAACCATCACTTAATTCTGACTAGTCCCCCTGTCCCTGCAGCTAAGAAGTACCCTCACAGCATGATGCTGCCAAAATCATACTTCATACTAGGGATGGTATTAGTCAGGTGATCAGCAATGACTGATATTCACCAGACATATTGCTCGGAGGTCTGCCGAAACAATTAGGGTTTAGTCTCATCAAACCACAGAATGTTTTTCCTCACACTCTGAGTCCTTTAAATTCTATTATAGGCCTTTTGCTCAAGAGTGGCTTCTGTCTAGCTACTTTAGCTAAAATGCCAGATTGATGGAGTCCTGCTGAAATGGTTATTCTTCTGGTAGATTTTTCCATCTCAGTAGAGGGCTTATGAATATCACTTCCCTGACCAAGGTCCTACTTGCCATGTTTCTCAGTTTAGCCAGATGGTCAGCACTAGGAAGAGTCCTGGTGGTTGTAAACTTCATCCATTCACAATTACTGAGATCACTGTGCCCCGGGAACTCAAAGCTTAAGAAATGTTTTTATATCTTTGCCTTGGTCACCAAAGTTGTACCACAAAGGGCTACAAAGAGTTCCTTGAACTTGATAGCCTGGCTTTTGTCCTTACAACCAATGTGAATTGTGGGACCTTATATGCACATGTGTGCCCTTCTAAACTACGTCCAATCAATTCAGTTTGCCACAGCTGGGTTCCAATCAAATTATACACATATATCAAGGATAATTAAATCCAAAAGGAAACAACTGACCACAGTTTGAAGTGCCACATTAAAATAATAGATTTCAGTTTTTGATTTCTAACACATTTCAAAACCTTTCTGAAAACATGTTTTGACTTTGTCATCATAGATTACTGAGTATAAACTGAAGGTCAAAAATGGCAAATGTATCTATCCACCCTAATAAGAGGACAAGTGTCTCTGTGTATCTGTCTGGTTGGTATGTTTCTGTTATATGCCATTTTTGTATGAGAATAGTAAAAGCAGTGCTAATGTTTGTGATGTGCCATCTGTTGGAATGAAAAATGTGGTGCATTTTATTACTACATGCATTACAAAATACATTCTAATTGATGACGCACTCCTAACATTAATATTGAATACATTCAACAAAGAATAACTAACAAAAGGACAGAATTCAACTTATTCATCTTAATAAAATGACAAGTGTCTGTATATCTGTCCAGTTGGTAGGGTTAGGAAGTAAAATTTTCTAAAATAGGCAAAACATGTAGAAGAACTGTAAAAAAATCAAAAATGATAGTAAAAATACCAAATAAGGGTGTAAACCTATAAACATTGGTTTTATGTTCCTATTCTGTTGTCCAAAGTTAAACGCCAGCAACAGCAGCGAGGTAGCACCCCACCTGCTCCTGCTTCCGCCATGTGAATGAGGCTTATAGCTGCAATGCTAATAAATTTATGTATGGATCAATGGATGAGTGAAAATAAATAAACCAACAACACAATAAAGTGTGTATGAAAGTGAACAAGGTCAGAATACTTTTTGACTCCACTCAGGGCCGGAATAAGACCTTTAGAGGCCATAAGCATTTTAAAGATTTTGGTGCCCCCATATACAGTATATCTAATTCAAAATATAAACAATAATAAACCATAAAATAAAATTTTATTTTTCGAATATTATTGTACGTCTGGCAATGCTGCGCTGCACTCACTCTCAGTGGACATCTTAACATGAAAGCCAACATAATCAAGACAAGAATGATCATGTGAACCTCAGTAGACCATGTGGCAGTTACCAGATTCTTATTATGTAGTATTCCCAAGATTAATATTTATCATTAACCTCTGTTATTACTATTATTATTATTGCATACATACTGTATGTATGTAATTTTTTCATTTGATGTGGAAGCCCTCTTTTTATGGAACCTGGTTTAACTGTACCATTTACAGCTTTGCACCATAAGGCCCATGGTAAATCTGGTAAAAGAAAATTTACGTGGTGTCCCCCTAAACTTGATACCATAAGCACATGCATATTTTGCAAAATGGTTAATCCGGCCCTTACCCCACTGTGTTACTGATGAATGAAAAAATACTCACATGTGACAGACATAGCAAAGGCTGCACACTCACAATGTATGGGAAAGAGCTGACAAGAAAAGTGACTGTGATCTGAACTAAGGACTTCTTCGGAAAACAAAAATGTATTCTACAATTTTACAATAAATATTTTTTAATTAAAAACAATAATACAATCGTGAACATTTATGACACCCTAACAAAAATTAATGAATGAGGAAAAAAAAATAATAAATACAAATTTTTACTATTACAGTATACTGTATGTCGTGTCATGATAAAACTTAAACCCGAAAAATTAGAGACCTTTCTCCTATTTATTTTGCATTATTCTAAAAGTAAATTTATTTTTATTTACAGATGGATCTCAGCTTTGTTAAAGCAACTGACAGCTTGTTTTGGGCATTTGAAATGCTTTTAACATATGTAATTGTTTTTTTATGATATATTTAAACACACCTTAAGCTAGCTAATACTATAAGTTAACTAGAAATGCAACTCTGTTTGAAAATGATGTGCACTTCATTTTAAGAAAATGATAATACCAAAGACAAAACATTTAGTGCAGTGCTTGCTCTTGGGGGTTGAAGCTCATATCCCCATATAGCTATAATAATAGATAAACCATGTTGACAGTGGAAGGAAAATTGATACCAACATGATTTTTGTGAAGCAAGTCTCCATTTTAAGGGCACCTCCTTCTGAGTGGTAAAATACCTAATTAATGTACTCCTTAGAGAAGACTATTTTTAAACTAATGGAGATTAGCTCTATTTTGGGATGGCAGTTTAATATAATCGATTCATTTACTCGCTTCATTCTGCTCCACGGCTGGAATCAACAATGGGTACTCACAAATTCTAATTATTATTTAAACTTTCTCTGTCCCCTCCCCAAACATCTAGAAATTATTTAAAATTTTATTACAGTTTCTAATGGTATTATTTTTGGATTACTGTGCATTTTAAAGTGAAGGCAGAATTATGGCAATTGTCATGGTCCATGCAGAAGAATGAAACAGATCCTTTGTACAAAATGGAAAGAAGTTTGTTTGTCATATACTGTACAAGTCAACCTTAAAATCTTGATATTCAGTGATACAAAATAAAGTTAATGATACTGGAAACAATTTTTTAATATGAATGTTGTAAAACTAAATGAAATATATGGAAACACTTGTCTAAATATCTTGCCCACAGTAAGCCCAAATAAAAAACCTCCATGATATAAAGAAAAATTACAACTCAAAACTAAACATTTGAAGAAAACATAAAAAATAAAATAAAAAACATGCTCTAAAGAAAATTGACTAAACCATAAATGCACAAGTTTGCAGAGTAAATACCCAGAAATTATAAAGCTGGTGTCAAGCTTATTTGAAGATATGTAGCAGTAGGGTGTGTGATATTTGGCCGGCTTATCATCCCGGCCAATACCCCCAGGCCGCCAGATGGAGCCCTCCCTGCAGTATGGAGGTGCCCCAAAGACCAGCAGGGAATCATGGACGCTGTAGTTTTTATCCTCAGCGTTCAGGGATACCTCAGGGGCCGCAAGAGGGTGCTGCAGGGAGGACCGAGGACTCATTTGTGCCCTATGACCTGGAAGTTTGTCATAGGAAGAGCGACGGGCTTCCGGGATGAAGAACAGAACTTATACCTGACCCGGAAGTGATTGAGAGTCACATGGACTGGGGATGGAGAACACTTCCGGGTCAGGAGATATAAAAGGACTGTGGGAGCTCCCAGACGGCGAGCTGAGCTGGGTGGAAGGGTGGCAACGCGTCTGGGAGTGGAGGATTGGTTTACCGTGATTAGTGTTAGTGATATAAGAGTATAGTGGAGATGAAGGTGTTTTGTACACTGTGGAGATTTAATAAAGTAATTTTGAGGACTTTTACCTGGTGTTTGGAGTCGTGGACATGGGTTCAAGGGAGCGATAGCGCCCCCTATCTACCACAGGTGTCATACCGTGATATCCATTGTGGATGCAATGAGAAGTCAAGCAAAATGACACCCTTTATTGGCTAACTAAAAAGATTACAAAATGTAAGCTTTCGAGGCAGCTCAGGCCCCTTCTTCAGGCAAGATATTTATTAAAAACTGTCTTGGTGTGACCTTCTTGGAACCACCAGAAAAAGGTTTATATAAAGTATTCAAGCATAGCATTAACGTTGTTATTTCGGTCTGATAAAAGACATTTAGATTCTCAAAGCATGTGTTATGTACATTAATTACAAAAATTTCAATAATATATCTAAACTACATCAGTGTGCCTAAAAACTACAGTATAACTAAAAACTTTCCTTTTTATTTATTTAACTACATTGCAAAACTCTGCATTTATAACTTTTTAACAGCATTGCAAAACTCTGCAGTGGTTATGTAGTATTATTACTGTACATGCATAAGCTATTGTATGATTTTTTATTTAATTTCATAGAATAAGATTTTAAAGCAGCACAGGCAAACACACTTTCCTAGGATATAGAACAACCAAGACGGATTTATTGCTGCTTTTTTATACTAGATCAGCTTTGAAATGATTCTGGCACAAATGTACAAAACAATTTTCAAGTCTGCCAAATGAACGTTTACTGATAGCTTACATTGAAAACATGAGCATTTTATTTCTGTGGTTGAGCATTTTGGATTCTAGTATCAGTATCATACATTAGGTTTTTAAGCCAGAAGACTGGTAAATCATAATGACTGCGAATAAGAGTGAAACAAACCATAAAGGTACACTGCATGTGTGCTCTTAAAATAAATGTGATAGGTTTACAAATACATTGTACTTTCCTATTTACCTAAAGAATATGCTATTACTTGTAATCTGATATGCTATTACTTGTAATCTGTTCGGAGTCATAATCTAGTGCATATTTGTTTTTATGGTATTTTTCTCATTTTCACTGTTTAGTTCCATTTCAATTGTGAGATTGTTGCTGGCATATTGCTATAGATTTTCTTCATAGCCCACAGCCATATTGTTTACAAGAATGACAGCCGCTGTAGGCCACACGTTTGGGCATTACCCTGGCATGTGATGCCATCACGCTAAGAATATTAAAGATGACAGGGCGGTAACTGAGATGTCCAAATTCTGGATAAGACCTAAAATAAATTCTCTTGTGTGTTACTTATACAGTGAAATGATATTAGGTAGTCAGGAACGTTTTCTATGAACTATGAAATTTTTTAGCATAACATCTTGAACTTGTTGATTGGTTCACACCTTTTTCAGTCCTTTCCCACTATTCTTGTGCTTCAACCCTTTTTTTGCCTTCATTTCCCAGTCCATCAGTATTTCTCCTGTCTGTTTTAATCAATGGCCATAATTAAAAAATATTGCCATTTAGGGAAGTGAATGATGATTTTAAAAATTTGAATTATACTTTTAAAGGGAAAATAAAGTTAAACAAAATATTCTGCACAATAAAAAACAATTAGAAGCTAAAACGGCAATGCAAAAAAAAAAATGGATATAAGAAATAAAATGTAAGGTTATATCAAATCATAACATTACGGCCTTGCTCATATATGTAATAGGTGAGAACAAGGAAAGAAGCATCCAGCATTTTGCGCCACTGTAAAAGCCCTTTCTGCATCTTTTGTTGTTTGAGGCATAGTAGTTAGTACTGCTGCCACACAGTCCATATCACATTTTTGGCCATAATAAACTGTCTAGCATAAATGGAAGACACTTCCCTATCTCTCACTTAAAAGACAATTGCACTATTATAATCCACTTAGAATGAGTTCAGTTCTCCTTATCCCACTGACTTCAATACATTTTGCAGAGTTCGGCGAAGTTCCTGAGCATTTCCATGATTTCACCAAGCTCAGAGTGAAACAAACTCCATGTGGTTCACTCATCACTACTGGTTACCCAACTCATCCTTTAAGGCCACACACTGTTTAAATTTAAAACTAAGAACTGATGCAGTGAATAAAGGTACGTCCTGCAAAGGACTGATGTCACAGCCTAGGTTACTCTTGAATTGTAAATGTTACTGCTGCAATAGGTTTCGACTCCCTGCAATTTTATAATGACAAAAACAACTTTCAGAAAATAACCCTCTTTCTTAACTTATGCTGTATATGCTAACCTGCTGAGTCTGTTTTTTTTCTCACATAAGAAGAATTTCTACCTTACTGTATTTACCTAGACCTCGGTCTCTTCTTAGGGCACATATGACGGACATTGTGCAAAGGAATATCAGGTCCATGCAACCCTATAAAGGGCATATCATGAGACTGAGAAATACAATATACTGCATGTGCATAAATTTAAACACATCAGATCAATTGGAATGAGCGTACTACATAAAAAGGACATGTTCACTGATTTTTTTTCTCTGACTTAAGTGGCTTAGGTGGCTGCTTTTCAACTCTGCAAGCTGAATTCAGAGCTTAGGTTTGCAGTGGCAGTGGTAGTGCAGCAGCAGATTTTGGCAGAACGTGGCAGGAATTTACCTGTGCAAACTGAACCCAGTTTCACAAGTTTTATTTGTTACCTAGTATTTTCTCAAATAAGATTATCATGCTAGTATCATATCTAAGATGTCGAGGATTTAGATGTACTCTATTTATTCAGATATTAAATAAACACTATTAACAAGTTTGGTTGCTCTTTTCAGCAAAAAATTGCTATTTTTCAGCTAAAAAGTTTACAAGCCTAGATATTTTTTTATGAATGGAAGATTATTTGGTTATAGGTATTGTGGCATTATTAAGATTGTAGATCTCCAAAGGAGGATCAAAACTATGAAAATATCTTATTAATGAAAATACAGAGAATTTTCAAGTGTGGACCTGTGCATAAAATTGTCCAAAAATGCATAACAGTGAAATAGTAATCCTTATATCATAATGACGATAGCTCTCAAGAATTTTTGTCTTTCCTCTCCAGAATACTAGGGTCAAATCTTTTTCTGGACACAGTGTAGTTTGCATATTTTGCACATGGCTAGGTTATATTAGTTCAGCCACAGGCCATATTTTGGCAGGGAAAAGCACAAAAGACAAAGGGACCAGGAAATTAAATTGTTAATCAGAAAACCTAATGCAGGTTGCAAGCACAAAAGAACAGATCTTTCAGAACTCAATATATAACCAAGAATCTTAGTCTCAAGAAACTACCACAAAAGTCAGGAACTGGAAAAAACAAAATAATGAGAACTATTCACCAAAGTCTTTAAATACCCTCTAACTTGAACATGGGCTTACTCGCAACACCTACTTAAAAAGCAATACACTGATAATATCCCCCCATGACATCAAGTGGGCACATCATGGCATCTGCCATATAAAATCTAAAAGATAATGATGAAATAAAATAAGTATAAGGCAAAAAAAAAAAAAAACAAAAAAAAAAAAAAAACAAAAGTGAAAAAGAATTCTGCTTAGTTTATCCCTAAATACAAAAATACAATGTCTATGTGAAAAATATATTGAACCAGGAAATAATTAAGATTGAGTGGATAGTAAAAAAAGTATAGTAGGAATAGTAACAAAAGCAGAAATTAAGGCACAATTATAATCAGAAAGAATCACCAAATGTCACTACAAGAAGGACAATAACGAAAGTGATCAACAGGTTAAAGAAGTCAAAGTTCAAAGAAACAATTACAGACTATCTACTTACAGACTATCGAATATAATTTTCCTATATGTTTTTGTTTAATAAAAATCTTTGGTATCGGTTTTCATGCTACTATCTTCAATATTCTTCAGATGATGACATAACATGCCACAATGTGATCCAAACACACCATCCATGTAATATACCTGCAGCCACAAAAATCAAACCCAAAATGGAGTTGCAGACAAAGAAAATCCAAAATAAGATGACTCTGAAATGATGTCACAATTGAAATATTAGAAAATAATAAACAAAAATGAATCCAAAATTCACAGGCTGATACATATTTCACTTTGCCAGACAGCAAGGCTTGATGGGCTGAGACAAAGGTGAACATCACAATAGCGAAAAACCATAGGTAGAGACCAGGTCCTTAATTGATGGCTGACTGTTCCTTTGTATAATTCTGAAAATATAACATATCTTCATAAGCCTGCAGTTATATGTTGTCATTATTGGCACTAATTCTTATTTTTTTATTTAAGAATTAAGTAAAAAAGGTACTTGAGATGTACAGAGAGTTTGGCTTTATTGTTTGTTCTAAAAATTTTAGGCATAATCCATGTTATTACTTTAAAATACTGTATTATTATAGTTGGAGTTGTGTAGCATGCAATTATAAGTTGACAGATTTATCAGTTACTGAAATACATGTCTTATGTTAGAAAAATAACATGTCTATATTGGTCTGTAGGTTCAGTAACCCACAAAACCTGAATTGCTAAATGTAAGGGTTAAAATAAACACACTTAAAATGTATATCCACATTGGTGTTATTGTTTGTTTTAAAAACTGCAGAAGCCGAGATGCAATGCTGAGTAAGCTGGGACTCAGTATATCAATAAATCTGCATGTAACATCATGGGTGGTTGTTTTTATTATGTGGAATTCAAGTTCATACAGAGGACCAGCTGTTTACTGATACTTATACAAGCTTACATTAAAACTGTATTTGCTGACAAAATCTCCTTTATTTACTGAGAGATTCTGTTAATAACAACCATGCTATGAGTAAGGACTGCAATCTACTGAGGTGAAAGGAAGACACATACTTGGCTCTCATTCACATAAGTGACACAGGCTATTTTGAAAGTCTAAATACTATGCAGATAAATATTTGCCAGTTTGTCTTGGAGGTCATTATAATAATTTCCAAATATCTCACAGCAGAACTTTTCAGTACAACTCACTTTAACCACTCCACCATATTGATGACACTTCCAAATTCCCTGTAACCTCTAAAGAACAAGAGGAATACATTTATGTCTATGTTACGATATGCAGAAAAACTACCAGAACGTGAGCCTGACAATTGTCCATGATGAAATCAGTGTAACATTAGATTAGATAAACTTTATTCATCTTGAGGGGAAACTTTGATGCATAAAGTAGTATAAACAGACTCAGAGGACAAAAATTATATAGCCAATCAATCAAACAATTAATCAATAAATGTATATTGTGCAAAAGTTTCAATATGAACTTAAGGAATGTGTCAGGAAGAAGCACTGATTTGCTTGATAGCAGTACACAAAAGATAAAAACACTTCTTTGTGCACGGTGGTGGAATAAGCCTATGGCTAAAAGTGCTCGAAGAGAGCACTTCCTGGAAGGGATGGAGGGGATTTTTCATGATCCCGTTTATTTTTTCCACCATCTTCTCTTCCACAACAGATTCCAGTGTGTCCAGGGTAGCCCTGTGATGGAGAAGGCTTCCCTGATATGTTTGTTCAGGCATTGTGCTTCTTTTGAGCTCAAGTTGCTTTCCAGTAGACTGCAGTGGTCTGAAGTCCTTTGGATCACTGGAATGCTCCTTCTTTTGCACCGGAATTACACAAAATGTTTTTAAACAGTTAGGGAACCTTATGCAATCAGGAAAAGGAAGAACAGATGCTGAATGACTCCTACATAATGTTTTCAGCAATCTGGAGCTGATTCCATCCGGCCCAGGAGAGTCTGTTTGTCTTATTATTATCAAAATGCAGCCAGTAATAATTTGAAATACTTTTGTTAGGTGTGACAAAACATTACTAACTGAAAAATGAGCTAAGACAATGAAACTAGAGCAGGTTTTAGGCCATTTTTGATACTAAGAGGAAAGGCACAGATTATTCTGACATTTAAGTTATTTCAGTCAAATGTGGCATTTTAGTTAAAATCCTGCTCAACATCACTATAGACTGAACTACAGCAAATCAAACTTATATATTATGATTTAAATTAAATTTCTTAATTAAATGTATGTTAATTAAAAGAGCAATTTTTTATTTTTACTAGAATTGATGGAGGAGTAATGCTTGTAATGTGACAAAAGATAGCATAATAAAATACAGTATTTAGTCTATTTTAGGGTTAAGACTAAAAGTAGAATAAAATTTGAAAAGTAACTATGTATATGGGGGTATATTGCTGATACAATTTAAATGGATAGCCATGCACCAAGAGCATAGAACATATAGCACAGACTGGTTTGAACAACGGCACTGATGACACTGAATGTGCTTATTTGTATAGGAAACTGTTATCACAATAATAAATTAGCCCTGAAAGTCAATAAAAGCTTCAGGACACAACAAGGACAGCATTGATGCAACATCAATATAAACTTTAATCTTCTTTAGAAACTGCTACTTGAATCTGAGATCTCATGACCCGTTAGAGCATTCAACACCATGGAAAAACAAGCAAGTAATTTCTTGAGAAACCTAAGAAAATGCAGCAATAAACTAGCAAAGGCTCATATCTTTTAACGCTTTACCACAGAAAATATACAGATTTGTGGTATGTGGTTAAAAAACATATAAAAAATAATGGGATATGACTCACTGTATGTTGTAGAGATTTTCTGGAAAAGGTCTGTAATAAACCATAATGTGACATGCCATGTGCCATAATACAGAATTTCAAGCACTCTATCTGGCAAACAGAACCATAGCACTCAAACCTTAAACTGTGTTGAGCTGCATAAAGCATACTGACTATTCATTATATTATACAATGAATACTGTATAATTACACTATTGAAATTCATTTTGTTCATTATTCTTTTATATAGCACCTCTATTCCAATGCCAGTGCTTTTTTCAGTCTATTACTCAGCAAACAAATGACAGTAAAAATTCTAATTTACTTGTTACAGATGGCAAATACCAGTTTACTGGAATTACTATAAACTCTGTGAGTCTTTAAAAACAGATCATCAGGAATTAGACCAACTATGTGCTACGAAAATAGCTTGTACATAAAGCAAGTTTTCGTTATGGCTAGATAAATACATGTTGCTTTGTCCAAAGAATGTTAAAACCCTCTACAGACTTGATTCCAGTGGTGACTGGTTCTAGCAGTGTGAGGAACATTCTTCTGCCATAGTTTGGGTGCACTTCATTCCTTACCAGGAAGCCTGAATGTGAATCATTAACAGATACAAATTCTGAGAGATTAAAATTTTCCACATGACTGCATTTACTTCCTGTCATTAAAAGCTTTTTCAGGATAACAATAAAACTCACATGGCAGGTACAGATAATGGCTTGATTAGACATGGCAACAGAGTTGCTGCATCCATACATATGGACCATCTCAGTTACGAGATCAGAACAAAAGAAAAAAACAAGGGGAATTAATATGTTGTCACATCTTATAATTCATGGGAGGGTCTGCAAATGAATGGATTAAACAAACAAACAAATAAATAATATACAGCATGGTTGAAATGGAAGTGCCATTAGTGCTGTTTTTTGTTATTTATTTTTTAATTAATTAATACTTAAAGTGTATTCAGATAACATAATTAAAATGTGACTAGAAGTAAAATAGGTGTTGCAATGTACAAAATTTTGCTGGTCACTGTTGCAGGCCAAAGGTCAGATTACAGTACTTGTGGAAATTGAATCCTGTAATTATATATGTTATTAGGTATAATCTATATATAACTGAATGTGTGTCTGTCTGATATGCAAATCCAAATTGTTAAACCTATATTTGCTACATTTTACACAGGTACCAAATTTCTACAGGAGAAGGTCTTAGGATAGGTTTTGTTTATTTATTGACTGCATGTGAGCTTTATTAATGAAGTGCTCCTAGGAGACATCATTGCCACTTGCAACAAATATGCAAATACTTGGCACAAATATGCAAATACTTGGCACAAATATGCAAAGCTCCTCCCCACAGTAGGTTTTGTCTTTGAAATTTCTGTTTTGGGCCCTAAACTTTTGCCCCTATGAAATTTATTTAGCAATGGTTCCTGCACTTTATTTCACCTTAGATAAAGTGCAGTACTCCTGCTAGTGTAGTGTTTCATTATTTTAACACCAGTAATGGCAAATACACTTGACTTGAGCACTCATAGTTTTCATACTCTTTCTATGTACATTTAGCATTTGTTTGCTCAAAGGTTGATGCGCTTGTTGCTTCCTGAGCAGCTCTTCTTTTCTCCACCCTAGCAGCCAGCTTCTTCTCTTCTTTCGTCGGCATCTTTTTGCGTTAAAACTGATTAAGTCATTGTATGTGTTGCAATTACTAGTACATTTTCCTTAATTTTTCACTTAACTCTTCAATCTGCCTCAAGAATGATTTAAGATATGAAGAGGTAGGAGAAGTGACGGCGAAGGTGGTAGGGATGAGAATGGTGCCCGTACGCATGTGACGCACTGCTGCCCTGCTGGCTGCTGCCGAGAGTTGATTCTATAATAAAATAAAATAAAAATAAAAAGAGGAATAACCCTGGAGGTCAACCATCACCCTGAAAGTGGATAGTAGACGTCACGTAGTATATGTATACCAAATTCCAGGCCAATAGGTGAAATGGTTTGTGAGCTACAGGTAATTTAAAATCCTGGCCAGACAAATGGACAGCCACAGTACCATAATATATAAGAAGACTAGCAAAATACCCGCGCTTCGCAGCGGAGAAGTAGTGTGTTAAAGAAGTTATGAAAAAGAAAAGGAAACATTTTAAAAATAACATAACATGATTGTCAATGTAATTGTTTTGTCACTGTTATGAGTGTTGCTGTCATCAAGGATTTGATTATCATTATTTCTTTCAATCAGGTTCGTATTTGGAGGATGTGTTGTGTTCAAGTTACATTCCGTGTTTGTCAACCGTTGTAAAGATAACAGGTTTCATTCATCGAAGTGTTCACTACCCAAATCGGTACTCGTGAATCCAAGATGTTTAACAGGCATTCCCTGTATTAAGTTGTGGATTTGCCTGCGAATATTTAGCGGCAGCGTGTCTATGAACTTAATTTAAACTTAAGTTTTACACCTTGCTCTCCTATTGATATGTCTACAAAGGCTTGTTCAGATTTAGAGGGTTGTTCCTTTCTTACTGCATCAATAAACAGCTCATCTTCCTCTTTATCTGAGACATCACACACTGCATGCACGGTTTTACCTTTCCTAGTCCTGCAAACTTTAGCAAAGTGGTTCAATTTACCATATTTTTTACACTGTCTTCCTTTAGCTGGACATTGACTTTTTCCACCGTGAGCTTTGTTTCCGCAATAGCTGCACTTATAGATATGCTTGTATGCGTCACACGCTTCATATTCTTTTGCTGCCTTCTCAATTGTGTAATGCGTTTTTTGTTCAGCGCTCTTTGGAGCTCTTGCTTTTTGTCTGCGTACTGCGTTCACAGTCAGTTCACATGAGCCATTCAGAGTACATGCATCGAAGCTTCTCAGCTGTGGTTGTGCTATCTCGTGCGATCTTGCGATGTCCACAGCTTTATTTAATGTTAGCTCAGACCCGGCACTTAAAAGTTTCTCATGCACGGTATACAGGTATATAATAACAATTTCAGACTTGATTAATCCAAATTAAGGTTGATGGGATTAGAAACTACCTCATCAATATTAGGTGCAATTCAGCAACCAGCACCACTCTGTCACTGTGCACACTCAAGCACACATAACCACTGTAAGTATACGGTTAACGGAATTCTTCCCTGATTGGAAATTTAAATATCTCCCAAAAATAGCATTATGTTAATTATAAAACTAAACTACATGCAACAAAAAACTGTAATTATTTTGGAAACTTTAAAATATACACTATTGATATCCCTAAAGATATGAAATTTCACAAAGGACTAATCAGTATTCTTCTTTTTCCTACTATGACGTTATACTCTGACCAAACAATTGTATTCATGTTTTATAATCCCTATTTTCAAGCAGATGAACAATAATGTATGTGTCAGATTCTCAAAGTAACAAATTATTGGTAGTCCTATGGCATAGAATGGGAATGAGTCAACTACCATAATAACAAAGATTAACTTCAAATACTATATATCAGGGACTGACATGTTTACTTAGTTACCTGTAAATAATTCACAACCAAAAGTATATTTACAAATAATTATTAAATTAACTTTTTTCAAAAACAGTTGAACAGTGGCTAGCAATAACCAGCACTGTTGCCTCACATGCCCAGGGCTCTGCCTCTGACTCTCAACCTGTGCAGTAAGTGCAGTAATAGTGAAGGCAGGTGTTCATGCTTGAGTACAGCTTCTGCCCTGCATTCACTACTCCCAAGATAGGCTTCAGGTTCCAGTCACCCTGAACTGGATAAGTGGTTTAAAAATAGATGAATGTGTGTAAATTTGTACCTATTAAAAGCTTTACATATTTGTAAAGAACAATCAAACTAAATGTAACTAAGTTAATTGTTCACAATATAAGATGCACATATTCTTATACGTAACTACATTATAAGCAGTTGATCATTAAATGTCATTTTCCTAACTGTCTTTAGGTCTTTCTGAGAAATTCTAACTGTGCATTTGTGGTCATTCTGGAATAGTGGACTCCCCAGTCATAAACTGCTGGCCTGGAACCTGATATGGATGGAAGTCTATGCAGAAATCAGTTCTCGACAGATACAAGAGTGGTCTGAAAGACAGGCAAACAATAGTTTACTTTAAGGTGGAAAAAATTGAAATCATCTAAATATCTGAAGGAGAAAAAGGTGAAGGTTCAGTGGGCTTCCCACAATGGGATCACTACCTTGACACTATCTAATGGAAGATGGTGAATATGTGGGCTAACTGCTACATTTATTAAACACCTCCTGCTACTACTAATTGCAACTTGTTTTCCATGTTACACTGATAGATAAATATTTGTAATGGCGAATTATGAAGGTGGCTTGACTATAGCCAGGCAGATTAGAAACACACACACAAATCTGCATTTAATGTGATTTTAGGAAAGTAATTATAGAGTGTCCATACAGGGTGAGATGATGAGGCAATTGCCTCAAGTGGCACTTTGGTAAGCCCTGCATCTTCATTAAACTTTTTTTAACATTACAAAGTAATCCATTATAACATAAAAAAGTTAAGTACGGTAGTTAGCAGAGCAATCCTTGAGCAACATTTGCTACTTTTGACTCTGAATGCTGATATAACCTATTAAGGTTACGATCAGACTGCAGTGCCTCTATTCTGTTTTTTAGCTTATATGCATTTCTTTACTTAATTTTGCAAGTGATTCAAATCCAGTATGATAGTATATTGATAACTATTTTGTACCTGCAAAATAAATTATAAAAAATTACAAAGTAATACCAATTTATTAAATAAATGTTAAATAAATATATGCTACCTTACTAAACTGTTTCCCGTGCAGGTCATTTATGAACTGGTCAGCTAACAATAGCAAGTTTATTGAATGGAATCCACACTGGATGATTTCACTAAAAAATCTAAACTGTAATGCATGAATGACAAATTATATTATCTTTCAATAAAATTATAAATAAATATTAGGGTAGCTTTGTATTAAACCTGCCAACTTACAAGATACATTACAGTGATGGCAATATCACAGTTATATTTTTTTTACCCTGTATCCCAATAAACTGTATCTTATAGTTTATATTTAGTACCATGAATTAAACTAACTAGCCTAAATCACAAAATTGAATAAAATTAAAGCATAATGATTAGCATTTACTCCTGATTCCTGTATCTTTACTGATGTGAGCAAAGAATGTAATACTGCCATCCAATTAATGCACGGCATTGGTTTCTCCAGCAAGAAGCCCCATTGAGAACTTTTATAATGCACCAGGAACAAGTATAAAGAATATAATTATCAGGTCATCAATGGTGGTGAACAACGGAGGATGGGATTTGTGGAGTGTAAACACAAGTTTTAATGTAGGCCCTTTTAAAAGATGCTTATACTTTGAATTAAATCAGCCTTTAGTAAAGCATTCAAAGCCTACAATTGCAGTCCTGTTGCCATGATCATTTTAATTTTACTTTACCACATTCATGTCTCCTATGCTATGCCAGTGAAGAGATTATTATTACTGTAGTTCATAATGTTGGATTATTATTTACATTGTAGCCTATAATTTTTTGCCATGATGTTTATGATGGGTTGGTATCCATGCAACTGCAAATTATATATACTGATTATGTAATTTTGTAAAATATTGCTAATTTTTATAATATGTTGAGGTTCTAGTTCTAATGTCTGTCAAAAGTCTTTTAGGTTTGCTGGAAGTATATAAAGGGTTGGGCCCAGAGACTTCTTAGAATGAGGTGAGGCTGTAACTATAATTAGTGATGCTGCAAAATAATTCCACACTAAGAGGGCCTTCTACCCCTCACTTTCAGACTATTCATAATATTGGAGTCATGTTATATAGTATACTGTATATTATTAAGAATGGGGAAGTGGTGTTCCGGATCTGTGTGTTGGAGGATGGATCTCCTGGAATCCCTACTTATCTTAAAAAAATGAGTTTGTCAAGTGAAAATGCCTCACCTTTAGTTACACTCAGTACAATTTGTAACTTGTGCAGTATACATCTAATCATCTCTCCAACTTGCCATTGTCAGATGTTGTTAGTTACCTTAATACTCATGACTTTCAGCATTTAAACAGTATAAAGAATACTATTACTATTCCTTCACTGGGTGAAATCTATTTAGTTTTGCACTGCTTACTTCTTCAGATCTCTTGCATTTTGAGTTATGTTTCTTCATTTCTCACTACAGGTTTTTCCTGTTTTATTTTGACATTGCTTCAACCTCTTTCTGTAATGTTACATTACTGTTGGTCAATTGTATAATGAACTTAAATTAAAGTATATTTAATGAAACCCAAATATTAATTTGTTAGAGAGTGAAAATAAAAGTTGTTTAATTCAGTGCAGTGACAAGTGTTTTATTTTGTGTACACTCCCACTATTCACAAACCTTCTTTCACAGGGACGTTTCAAAGTATCTGCCTGCTGATTTTCCATTTACTTAATCCCTCTTGGTATGGATGTTAACAGTGTTTTAAAACACTCTCTTGATTAGTCTCCCTCTGGTTTTTCAAATATTATTCTATATTCCCTAGCACACTATATAATTGCCACCACTATTTCAAAGGTGCAATTAACTTCCAGACTAAGACTTTTTTCTTGTTAACATTTATGACAAATTTGTTTCTGTCCTTGTTGGACTATCTTTTAGATGCTGCCTTACATTAAATAATAATATCTGATAACATACATATCTTTAGTAATTTTAGTTTAAATTCTCTCGTCTCCCTTCCTTTGAAATATGGACCGCCTCATACTTAGCTAACAAGGAGTCAAGCGATCAAAGTCTCTGCCATTTTGAAGGTATTCACTGTCTTTAGTATGGTGTCAGTGGCAGACCATACTACTGTATGTTGTGGTAAATTGTTAAAGTTGTATCTAAGGCAATAAAATATTTCGCTTTACATAGTGCTTTTAAAAAAATAGAAATGTTTATCATCCTCAATTTTAAAACTATTACTTGCAAGAAAATGTGTCAGAGTAAATGTAGTCCACAAAACAATGCTACAATGTAGTCATTTAAAATGTGGAACTAAATAATTTTCTGACAGAGATTCAGTTATAGTCTATGAGAAGTGGACAGAATTTGTTTGAAATGATTCCCAGGAAAGAGCAGCAAACTGCTTGAAGATAAACAAACCCTTTTCACACTAGCTTTATTGAAATCAATAACTAGCAATTTGATTTTAGGCAAAAAAATTGTTACAATTTTTTGCCATCTTTTCTAAACTATTTTTAAAGCTTGCAATGGTGAAAACAGTTAAAAACATAATTTGATGTACTTGTATGAAAAATGAATTCTTTTACATCTTGACATTTTTAAGTGAAGGTGTTAACTGTGCTCTTATTAATGAAAACCTAAAGGCTACAAAAATGTATTATGCATAGCGTCTTACGTCAGTATAAATATAGTGCCCACTTTGTATTTCTCAGCTCCACTGGTGTTTCTGCAAACATACAGTAGAGGTTTTATGGTCTTTAGTAATTGTTCAGAATACTTCAAATCACTAAAATATTTCTATAAAATCCTGCTGACTGTAAATGTACTCTGTGCTAGCAATCCATCTGTCAGCTGGTTTTTCTAAAACTTCAGTCACTAAGTATTCAGCTTCAACAAATTGAAAAACTGTACTATTCTACTGTTCTTTAATGGATTCTGTATCTTTCTTGTGCATGGTGCAGCAATACTCCTTGGTTTTTGTATGAAGGAACAATGTCTGTCATTCTTTCACAGTATTTCGTACAATACATCTAATTCTTGAGATTCTCTTCTAAATTTCTCTAGTCAAATCTCTTTATACTATGTCACACACATGCGCTTGGGAGTCAACCAAAGGGATTAGGAAACAACAATTTCATGCCAGGCCAGGGGGCGGTGGGGTGCACTGAACCTCTCTCTTTTCTCTATGCAGACCAAACACGAGAAATCCTTCCTGCCCCAGCCCCGAGGATGTCACTTCCTGTCCCGGCCCCATGGACAGCACTTCCTGTGAACCAGCTATAAAAAACCCTCATCCTCTATTCTTAAAAGCTCTGTTTTGGATTTTAACCATACACATTGTACTCTACTTTAAAGCCTTCTGCAGCTAGGGAAACTATACAGATGGCTGCCCCAAACCTTGGATGGATGGATGGATTCCATAGCCATATAATGTTTGCTTTAGGCAAACATTTCACTTTTTAGTTCATAAATTTCATTTAAGCGTTTTAGTTAGTGCATTACAGATATGGTTCTGCCTGGTGTTTTTCAAGTGGTAGGTTATTTAATTAAGTGACTTATTTATACTTTATGTATTCAGATTTTTAATAGAACATTGTAATAAAAATAATTCACTAACTTGGACAGTAAAGTTTAAATTTATCAATAAATTATAATTTCTTTGTTCTCATGTGCACTGATGCTAAAACACTACAGCTTTCTTGCATGCTTAACTGATGTTCTACATCTTTAAACATAACATATTTATACTGATCAAACAGGTACATATATTTAACATTATAAAAGCGGTATAAAGAGGTACAACTATATACTATGAACAAACAAATCTGTGATATTTGAAAGAACTGTAATGCTATGTTCTATGGCTAATGTTAAAAAAAATAATAATTACTTTATTTTACAATTACTGTTTCTTTTGAAAGAAGGAAAAAAACCGAGCTGCAAAGCAGTCCAGAATATAATGGCCTAAGACTATTAAAATATAGATAATAAATAAATGATGGCTGTGACAGTTTTATAATAAGGTCAAAGTGGACCAAGCAAATAAATGAGGAGGGGCTGCTGCACTGCAGGAAATGAAGATTTCACACAGCTAATTATCTCTTCTTATGAACAAGCACTGCTGAATTTCTCATTGTCAGCACAATGTCAAGTAGTATAAAGCATTAGATCAGATATATAACTACAGATTAGGGCAACCTTTGTAAACGTCAAAGGTAGTACTGAACCCAGTTAAAGATGTGAAAATTACTTTTGAAAATTCTTATGATGGTCTGAGGAGAGGTTGCATTGCAAAGGATTACTTTCTTGCTTGACTGGAGCTAGGAAAACAAATACTAAAAACTTCAGTTTCTAATGACAATGGAAAGTTAAAATACTCAGCACATTTTGTTTTATTTCAGGCATCTGTAATAAGCATACGTTTAATATGTCATAATACTCTGTGCAAACATATCTTATAAATCTGCCTTTTTCTTCTCACATGCACAGTTGACACAGAGCCAGATTTAGCACAGCAGTTCACCATATAGAGCTGCTAAGTAAACATTATAATGTGAGGTGAGACACAAAAATAACCGGACTGGACTTGGGGCTTTCCTAGAAAACCGTCTGGAGGTCGGCTGGATGTGAATCATAGAAGTATATCCCCTCCTACATGCCCTCTCAAACTGCCGACCAGCTAGGTATATCGTGTGAATAGCTCAGTCAGTATTTGCACAACAATCACTACACGAGTTGTCATAACAATGACAAGTGAAAAAAGCGAACAGCGAGACAAGACAAGATAAGACAACACTCCCATGCACAATGCTTTTTCTGTAAAGTAGTTTCTGACTGACAAAAAACATTCCTGTCCTCAATCATCCTCCATATTTGCCCAATTTAGCTCCCTGTGATTTTTACTTGTTCCTGAAAATCAAAAGTGACCTGATGGGAGCACATTTTTCTTCAATGGATAAAGTGAAGACAGAAATGGCAAGCCTGTTGAAAAGCCTCAAGCAAGAAGACTTCCAGCAGTGTTTCAATCAATGGAAGATACGTATGGAGTGGCGTAGAGATCGGGAGAGGGAGTATATAGAAGGTTATAATGTTCAGAATGCTGTAATCCATCAATAACATTTTTTTTTTTACCAATCCGGTTATTTTTGTGTCTCACGTTGTATAAAACAAGATAGATAGACACAACTGGGAAATGGGCAGTCAGACTGAGGACTGTTGTATACTATTTTTATCTGTCAAAGTCAGCATGAAACTGTATCCTCTTTGCCTTGTGTGGAATTGCATGATTCTCCTAAGTGGGGGCCTGCACATGAAGAAAGAGTATAAAACCTTGGAACATTGCCCAGCACACCTTGGAAGCTGAAGGATGGTTGGGAGATAACGTCATCTGATCCTGAAAATCCTTCCACTGCAATGGTGAAAATGGCTGACTCTACACATCGGGCTCTCACTCCCAGACTAGGTTCTTGCCATTGGCTTCCTTCGTCTGTTATGCAGCATAAGCCGTCATTAAACAAAACTAAGTTATTTTTCCTATGTTATTTCTTATCGCCGTATCACTAAGGGAGGGGTATCACCTTTTTATATTCCATCTATATAGATTCAGGTTATGTAATATGCCGCAATCACGAAAGAACTCATTCCCAGGGAGCTAGCGCTCTCTGCTAGATACAGCATCCACTCATTTTTTATACTTTTTATGTTCTTAGGTTTGTTTTTTTGTGTTTATGGCAGCACCTTATTATATATGAGCCTTTTGAAGTCAATGAAAGATAATTAGCAATCAATAAAGCCACAACCATCTAAACAATAATCAGCTTCAGAAAAACATTTACTTATTCATGTACTTTTGTCTTTATCCACTGTTTGAGAACATAATTTATTGTGATATTACTGTTTGATTTATAATACAGCTAACCATATTGCTTACAATAAAAGATGAACATAAACCAACTAATTATCAGGTGTGCAGAGTTTAGAGAAATTCTTGTACTGTATGTCAACATTAAATGCATCGCCCCCTTCCCCATCACCATGATCAGAAAGTATTACTATCCAAACATCTAGAGACTGTTCAAATATTTTCCTTACTACATTATTAAAATACAACTTTTTACATATTGTTTTGCTATCATACTGTATATTAGAAATATATAGTGAAAAAAATAATTAATGATACTTCAAACTGGCCAAAAGTTTACAGTGGTCAAGTGCCATTTGTTCAAACAAAATGAAACTTCAGAACAATGAGCCAGCTCTCTAATCCTAATCAAGTCCCCAGACATATTATTATAAAATTGACTACACTACTTTATGCTCATTTACTTAAGAGGCAGAACAGTCTCGTACACAGCCTACGATGTGACATTTTTGTAAGAGCAGGGTAACAGATAATAATTTTGGCTGAATGCAGTAAATAACCAGGGACTGGAAAGTATGTTATAATAATACTAGCAACTTGTGGTCATAATGCTCTCAAGTCCTTTAAAAATGGTAGCATCCCTTTTCTAAGAATTCATTAATGTTTATGTTTGTATCTGTAATATTCCCAAATATTTCTTGCATTGTAAGAAATTCGGAGAATGGATAAATTCACATGCAATACATAATGAATTTAAATGTGCTGTATATAATATTTGTTGAATATATATAACCTATAAAATTCCACAATAAAATAAATCATACTAAATTCATATTTAAAGTAAACAAAATATACAATATATTGTGATAAACTACTATGAAAAATTCTACCAAAAACATTAAATAGATTAAAAAAATCCACTATGCCATGATGTGTAAATTAAATAAGCAGATAATGCGACAACCTGACATACAAATAATTTACACATGGGGTGATGTGTCTAACTTAGTACTGTGGTGTTTTTTAAATGCTATACAGTAATCCCTCACTATATCGCGCTTCGACTTTCGCGGCTTCACTCTATCGCGGATTTTATATGAAAGCATAACTAAATATATAACGCGGATTTTTCGCTGCTTCGCGGGTTCTGCGGACAATGTGTCTTTTTACTTCCTGTATATGCTTCCTCAGTTGGTTTGCCCAGTTGATTTCATACAAGGGACGCTATTGGCGGATGGCTGAGAAGCTAACCAATCAGAGCACGCAGTTAAGTTCTCCTGACTGAGAAGCTAACCAATCAGAGCACGCAGTTGAGCTCCTGCGTGCTGAATGCAGTTTTAACCAGGAAGTCTCATCTCGCTCATTCAGCATCAACGTGCTTCGCTGTGTAAAGAGTTGTGCTCTTTAATGTTTATCTTTGTGCATAGTCAAGCCCTTCATTATGGCTCCAAAACAATCTGCTACTGCTTCAGGTGCCGTGCCCAAGCGCAAGAAGAAGATGTTAACGATTGCCGAAAAGGTAAACGTTTTGGATTTGTTGAAGGCTACGATTCTTTTTATTTAAAAAGTAGGAAAGGAATATAAGATCTACGGCTGCAGTGTCCTTTTAACCAGGGTGCAAAACGAGTTGTAAGTGGATGTAATAAGGCAGTAGTCCGGATGGAATCTGCTTTAGGGATTTGGATTGAAGACTGCCAGAAGAAGAACAACGGCAGTGCTACACAATCGCCTGAAGTGGCTCCTTTACAAGGGCTGTAACGCTCTCCTTTGTTGTGCAGTAAAATTAAACTCATTGTTATCAGACAAGTCATCGTGTCATTGTTGGTGAGTAACCATAATTAATTTTCTTCTTACAGTGCTTAGTACATGTACGTACGTTTAGTGTCACTGTACACACATTTACTGTATACTATTTTTCTTGCAATGTACGTATTTATTGCTGGTGACCTGTCTATCGTAATGGCTGTAACATATGTGATATCGGAGACACTCAATATCTTTAAAATAATATTTAGGTTTTACTGTATATAAACAGTGTGTTTATATACATAATTTCAATGAATCTTACCTAATATCTAAGAGAATACAAAGGGATTATGCTGTATAACTCTGCGGGGAATATTTATAAACAGTGCGGGAGAGTTTATAAGGGCTTAAAATATATAAAAATAACCATACAAACATATGGTTTCTACTTCGCGGATTTTCACCTATCGCGGGGGGGTCTGGAACGCAACCCCCGCGATCGAGGAGGCATTACTGTATACTACTGTCATCAACATTAGTGTGCATGTACAAAACTGCAACATAATCAACTGCTACCTGTAGCCACCATGACAAGTCAAACTTTCAGCTATACACAAGTGGAAAGTAGAAACAAAATACATTTTCTTACAGGTCTGATGAAATAAAACATTCAGAGATACTGTACAACATAAAACATTAAATCTGTACTACTGTAGAGAAAAACAGAGAGCAACAGACAATTGCAGACAAGTAAAGATTTGACAATTAACATTTAGTAAGCTTACTGGATAATAGTAAGCATGAAGTTATGGGAAAGAGTAGTAGAAGCTAGATTAAGAAGGGAAGTGATGATTAGTGAGCAGCAGTATGGTTTTATGTCAAGAAAGAACACCACAGATGCAAAGTTTTCTCTGTGGGTGTTGATGAAGAAGTATAGAGAAGGCCAGAATGAGTTGCATTAAAATCCATCTTTGTGGACCTGGAGAAAGCATGTGACAGGGTGCCTCGAGAGGAGTTGTGGCATTGTATGAGGAAATCGGGAGTGGCAGATAAGTATGTAAGAGTTGTACAGGATATGTACGAGGGAAGTGTGACCGTGGTGAGGTCTGTGGTAGGAGTAATGGATGCATTCAAGGTGTAGGTGGGATTACATCAGGGATCAGCTCTAAGTCCTTTCTTATTTGCAATGGTGATGAACAGGTTGACAGACAAGATTAGACAGGAGTCCCCGTGGACTATGATGTTTGCTGATGACATTGTGATCTGTAGCGATAGTAGGGAGCAAGTTGAGGAGAGGCGGAGAGGTGGAGATATGCTCTAGAGAGGAGAGGAATGAAGGTCAGTAGGAACAAGACAGAATGCATGTGTGTAAATGAGAGGGAGGTCAGTGGAATGGTGAGGATGCAAAGAGTAGATTTGGCGAAGGTAGTTGAGTTTAAATACTTGGGATCAACAGTACAGAGTAATGAGGATTGTGGAAGAGAGGTGAAAAAGAGAGTGCAGGCAGGGTGGAATGGGTGGAGAAGAGTGTCAGGAGTGATTTGTGACAGATGGATATCAGCAAGAGTGAAAGGGGAGGTCTACAGGACGGTAGTGAGACCAGCTGTGTTATATGGGTTGGAGACGGTGGAGAAGCAGGAGACAGAGCTTGAGGTAGCAGAGTTAAGATGCTAAGATTTGCATTGGGTGTGACAAGGATGGATAGGATTACAAATGAGTACATTAGAGGGTCAGCTCAATTTGGACGGTTGGGAAACAAAGTCAGAGAGGCAAGATTGCGTTGGTTTGGACATGTGCAGAGAAGAGATGCTGAGTATATTGGGAGAAGGATGCTAAGGACAGAGCTGCCAGGCAAGAGATAGATAGGAATAGAAACTCTAAGCTTTGTATGCCATTCCAAAAAGCCTAATTCTCCAAACCATAACGGGTACCACCTGAAAAGGAAACTGGGGTGATATACCGAAAGAAGAAAAGATGAATATAATCTGGAGAAAAAAAGCAATTCAGGAGAAGAATAAGTTAATACCAAGTGAGATAAAGAGACAACAATTGAGTTAATCACAGCTGTGACTGACACTAGCAATCAATAAGGAAAATTACTTTGGAAACTTTATAGACAAGTATCTATCTACACAGAAAGACAAGTCCTTACTTTCACTACACCTTTTCTATTTGTATATTCAAAAGATTTTGGGAAACAAATTGTTTAGACATGTAAGAAGCAAAGCCATAGATAATTAATGGGACAATATACCTGAAGTTTTAATTGTTTATTAAGCTTTTTTCCCCGCCAAGGTTTAGAAAAAATGTGTTTGTGATATTTTAAGAAAAATAACTGAAGAAGACATAAATAAATATCATACCATTCTATCAATGTGCTAAACCTGGATTTCTTATTATACCATGTTTCAAACTGTATATTTTCTAGATGCTCAAGCATATAGCATATGAAAAAGATATGGTTAGGCCCTGCAACAATAATATCAAATACCTAAGTGTTTATGGGTTAGAAAATAATGATAATAATAATTTTTACTACATGGCATACAAAATATTGGATTAATCTAACTAGTGGTTTTGGATTAAAAGTCCCTCAAGTTATTCCAACATGGCTGCTGTAAATTCAGATCAGTTTACTCTTCAATTGTTTTCTTCCACTGCAATTCTCACCAGGATCATAGTCAGATATTTTCCTGCACACAGCTATTACTATCCACGTATACCTATTCTCCTTTTTGATCACTTACTTGATGGCATGCCATGGGGGTGCTTTATGAGATAGCCTTTGGAAAATTTTAACAGAGGATGGCCTCAAGTTTATATATGTAATTTATAATAAACAGGCTCTTGGGAAACATACTGCACAATTCATGCATTGAAAAAAGTATTTTTAAAACAATAAAACAAAAGATGCAAAATATATGCATAAGTTGATGAAAGTGGGTCATGTTATAATTCTTGAGCTATTTTAAGAGGTACAGTATTAACATAATGAAATAGAAATCCTAAAGCACGAATATGACAATTACTGTCGGAATATGTACAGATAAAAATGACATGAGATTTTGTGCTCAAGAAGAACTGTTTTCCAACAGACAAAATACAACAGGCAAAAAAATCACAACAGTCTAATGACTTGTAAAAATAAATAATAGCTCAATAAAACCAGGTGCAATCTCTAGTGAAATGCTAAAAAAATAAAAAAAAAACCAAACAAGATGGGACTTAATTTAAGGTTGGTAAATCTGACATCTGTACTGGGCAAGATAATGGCAGATCAGGATTTAATTAGACAGCCAATTAAAGGGCCACTACACTCATGAAAAGAAGTATCATGGTTTTAGAAATTTTCACTTGTGTCTGATTTACTTAATAAAACCAGAATGAAGAATGAGAGGAAAGCATATACTGCACTAGGATTTTCTGAAGGTTATCAACAGAGTGCTTTATGAAATAGTACTTATAATACCAGAATCAATAAGAAATTGAAGGCAATATTAAAAATAACTCTTCAGCAGGTGGAAAGGCAGAAAGTAAAGAGCAAATGTAATAGGGGGCAAAACCTCATCCTGGGGAGATGTCTGTTCTGGCGTTATCTAGGTATGAGCTCTCATACTATTCCTTGTTATAGAGGATAAAAGAATTAAAGTAATAGAACTAGATGTTTTTCTAAGAGGTGTTTGAAATAGTAAAGGCTACTGATGGAACAAAGCTTTAAAACAAAGCAATCAGTGATGAAACAGCTATTATTAAAGATATAGCTATATTAAAGGTTATGTTTATGGGCCCCAAAACACAGGATTAACAAATTAAATAATGAGTATGAGGCAACATCAAACTAATTCCAGCACTATTAACAATCACTCTAACACTATATATATTGTATGTACTTAAATAGTATTGCCTCCAAAAGAAGTGTAGTATATTGTCCTTTTAATTTTTTCTCCCAAAAGCTTAATGCATATTTTAAAGCTTTTTTTTTATAATAAACATCTATTATTACCTTGATAAAACAGAATTGTATCATATAATGAATACGATTCCAGTGACACAAAAGTTAAACTATCCAAAAGTAACTGAACAAGAAAAAGAATTAAGACCACACCACCATGAATGCAGCTGTCAGGTACCTAAAAGTTTTATGTGGCAGACAGAGGATAAAAACAGAAAAGAATTATTATTCTTCAATAAAATGTCAGCCTGGATTATCATTAATCAATTACACTAATAAGATATCTAGCTGCTTTTGATTTATCTGCATGAATGTAATCTGTGAAGATGTGATTTATACCCATGCTCATGCAGCCATATTTCAAACATTTGGTTCAAAATAAAAAAAATGTCTTTTTGCTGCAGCAGCAAAAACCTGTAATGTACCAATGACATTAAGCTTATAGACAGTCAGGTCAACATGATATGCATTCTAAATAATATGTAATTCTTCTCAAACCACTGTGAACATTTTAGAAATGTGGCTGGATATTTGCATGTACTGCTACTGGCGGAACATATCAAGGAACAACTGAAACAGTTTCTTCATATTAAATGTACCAACTGCAGAGGGGAAGACAGGGTTTACTAGTTCTGATGTATTGAAAGGAAACTAACAGAATTACACAATTTATTTATGCAATTCACTTAAAAGCAGTCATTTGAAATATACACAAAAACAGCAATATAAAGAACACTACTGGCTGAAAAAGGCAAGGAATATATATATGAAATCTAAATTTTCATGTCATGATTAATTACCAATCTCTGTTATAAACTAAGTAAAAAAACACACCACTGATTATTAGACACACTATGGATTTAGAAGGGCATCTTTGGGGAACAAGAAAAAAAGAAAAAAATGCTTATACCAGTGGCACAGTGTGTAGTTCTGGCAAATATCCCATTCCCACTGCAAAGGGCATCAAAAAAAGCCCTCAGCAGAGGCAGCTTTGTACATTTTTTCTATAAAAAAGATCCATTACCCACTTATCTGCTTCACTGCTATCAGAAGCTGGTGCCTGCAAAGTGTTCCTGCAAAACCCATGAAAGTACACTATGCACTATGCACTCTGATGAGTGAACTGTGAGAACCACTAACCAATCACAGCAGAGGATACAGGCTGGTCAATGCTTTCCTGCACAAAACAAAGAAATGCTCTGTGGCATGGAGTAACTCAGTAGTGAGTGCTTCAGGAAGAGTACACTAAGTAATGATCAATAAAGTGCAAATATGGTTTTACCAATTCTTACAGTTTAGCTGAACCAATACATGGCTGGACATTTTTTGTGTATTTTCCAGCTCTCTGCAAGAATTTTTACAACATCTAAAATTTGACATCAAAACCAATCAGTAATTTTACTGAGTGTGCCAGCAAGTGCTGCACTATAACTTACAAAAACAGAATAAAAAAAAAACTCTCAGTTGAAGGGAGATGCCTTCTTGCTTATAACCAGAGGATTGTACCATTCCTTCTAAATGAATTTTCTCATATGTATTGACATAGGCATCAGCTTGGTAATTATGGAAATCTATTTGACCAGATCATATTTTATTTGAAATAATTTTTACTATTTTTAAACAGTAATTATCGGTTCATACAATTTTTAATGGTAACATGCCATACTAGTTAACATACCAGCACTAACAGAGGCAACAGGGTGAACACAGACACCCAAGACTTATTGTAGTCAAAGAAGCTTTCGTAACATCTTCCTGTTTTGCTTGCTGGCTATTAATGCTCTACTTACGTTGATTCCATGACACATTTTAATTTCTGGGAAATTAATGTATAAATAAAGTGTGCCATGTAAATGCATATACCAGTGGTGTTTCTGCATTAAGGGTTATGCATATTTTGAGTAAATATGTTGTGCAAAATAAGTAATAAGCCTCTTTCAGAATGTAACTTTGCAATAAAATATTTAAAATAATGATCAGATTTGTCTTCCTAAGCCTTTTTTCCATTGCCAGTTTCTGTCGTAGGGGTTGGACCAAATGGTCCTGCAGCATTCATGCAGTATACACTTGTGCACGTGTGCGCATTTTCAGTGTGAACTTTTCAGTTTAGTGATTTGGCTCGAATATCAACACCTGTATCATGCATTTGCACTTCAAGTTTGAGCTTTTCTCAGTTAAGGCTATGCAGAACATCCCAGTGAAAAGGTATGAAACGTCCAGTACTGTTTGCTTCCTTAAAAATAGCCACATTAATTTGAAAAAAAAAACCAGGAATTTATCGTTCACAAGGTATTATATTTTAATTTTCATCACTCCACTTCATGGAAAATAAATGAGCAGAATGATTCCTCTCTTTCAAAGAAGTGCAGAATCCTAGTATAGAAAGAACAGGCATGAATGTAGAAAATAATTTTTTCAGATGTTTGCTGGGCTTGCACTGTCCAGCATACACCAGTCCACATGGTAGTTAGTGCTGCTACAAGACAATATAACCAGTAGGGGGTGCCATTAAGCCCCAAATTAAGACACAGTAATACCTGACACACGTTTAGGATATATTAGCAGATATTTATTAATCCTTGGCACACTTCCACCTTTCCAAAATTCATCCACAATACACAAAAATAAACAATTCTTCCTTAATTCCATCCTTTGTTGAGTGTTGTCCACTACCTCCTGACTCTGACTGACTGATGTAAACCAGCAGGCTCCTTTTTAAGCCAGACCCGAGAATGCTTCCAGTGCCACGCTGTGTCTTCCTTATGCACCATAAAGAAAGTGCGGAGGTCCTCCCTTGACAGCACCCTCTATTGGCACACAGGAACCCTGACAGGGTTTCCCTTGTGGACTCCAACTCCAGCACCCCTGCAGGTGTCCTAACTGGGCTACCATATGAGGACCACTGCCACCTGGTGTATTTGGGATGGTGCTGCTCCTGATTCCTGGCTGTCACTGGTCCATCTATTAATTAATACTGGCCAGAAACAAAGTTATTTTCTTGTCATTCTGGCCAGTCTGTCTTTTGTTCCTCTCTGGCCTCCTGTCTGGGTATGAAACCATCTTCTTTCATTTGCCTATCCTCATCCAATACAATATACAGTGTGCAGTTTAGAGTCGCGTGGTGTGTGTAAGTCTGCATTTTCTGTCTGTGTTAATGTCTGTTCACCTCTAAGTCATTTGATACTGAACCTAAGGTTTTAGGCAGTTCAAAGCCAACATACTGTATTTCTTTGAGCAGTGGGTGATTGTAGGGCTCTCAGTTTACTTCATGTTTAAATCTATATTGCTGTGTTTTGTCAGATCATGACAATGTCAGAGGGTATCACAATGATCTGATGTCAATCGAGACAGACCAGGAACTACGATTCCTTTGTTTGAGTCATTTTTTGTTGTATGAAAGGTATGTAAACTTGGATGTTTCATTAGTCATTAGCAAAAGACATTATTAGTTAGGTAAGTTAATGTTAACATTTAAGAAGTCTACATACAGAATGGAAAATTCTGAAACAACCAGAATTTACATGCCTAAAACACCATTAATATATAAAGTATTAAAATTATTATGTCAACAAGAGGTCAATGTTATATGATGATTAGCTAATACAAACTTCCTTCATTTTCAGATTAACCAAGCACTATAGAACTACATAACAATCACTGCTGGGCAATTTGGCCAGAAAAGTATATTTGATAAAGAAAGGATAGTCATAAAGGACCAAACTGGTTAACATTTGAATGAGAAAGTTTGTCTTTTGCATGCAGGATTATGCTTATGAGAGTCTTCAGTGTAATTAGTATTAGTATACTGTAATTCACAGGTTACTTCAAGATCTAGTTGACCTGAAAAATAAGTAAGTAAGTAAATAAAATTAAATTTTATTTTAAAATTTTTTAATTTTTTAATGTGGCACTTAAACAAACAAAGCACTGTAACAAAGAAAACCTTAAAAACAGTTATTTACTGGGGAAACACTCAGAATTTAAAATCTAGAAAAACAAGACCCCAAACCAGTAACTCTTATCAAAAGTAACATTTTTATTAAACTCACTAGATCAGATGACCAAAAACACGCCAACTCATCACTCATCCAATGCCAAAACACACATAAAGCAAAGAAAAAGGTCCAAAAATCACACAATATGGAAATAAAAAAGGCAAAAATGTACAAAACTGAATAAAAATCTAGCACCCATTAAATTGTTACCCTTTGATGAAAGATTAAAAAATGTGGACATGCGCATCATTAGGCTTTGCGCCCTTGGAACCAGGTTACCCAAACTATTCATTAACTTTTCAGTAATTATTTACTGCTCTGAAGCTGATCTTTCTGATCATAAACGGGTCAATATAATTGCAAAATTACAATATTTGAGGGTTCCTCTAGAGTGTCTCTTTCTCTTGCACGATATGGCCCAAAAACTAATCAGCACATCATGATCTCATAACAGGCTTAAAGTTTCAAATCTGGTATTTTTCTGTCTAGCTGTTTTATCTCTACACCACCATCAAGAAACTGTGACACAAAGACACAGACACACACACCCATCATCGAGATATCAATGTTTTTGTATCAAGGGACCCTAAAACCTTGAGATCCATCTAAAAAAGAAAGATCAAAATTTTTGATAGATGACAGGTTATGGTGGGGGACGGCACAAAGCAACAAGGATTTTAAATGGATTATTTCCTTACATACACTATTAGCTGGAAATGTACTTAAATATAGGCTTTCGTTTTAAATTCTTATATTAGTAATGAAATTGAAAGTGAACTTAACTTAAATGATTAGAAAGTCTGACAATCTGAAAATCTGTGCAATGTAGGCCAATGTAATATGCATTAATTTAATATATTGCTCTGATTGCAAAAATAAAATTTATATTAAATATTTTTCTGACAGCGAACTGACAGGAAAAAATTTTTTGAAAAAAAACAAAAAAAAACAGGAGATTTGCATACCGACAAGAATAAGGATAAAAGTCATGACGTAAAACATAGCAACCAAAACCAGAGCAAGAGACAAAAATTTAGGCCAAAAAATACAAGTAAAAATAGTCAAAACCGAAGAACACTAGCAACAAGGAAAATAGCACAAGATCTTTGAAAGTCTTTTGGAATCTACAGACTAATAAAGACGTGAACTACCAGGTGACACTTTAATGTGTCATGCTGATTACCAACAGGTCACGACCTCTTAGGCCATTCACCTAGAAATGTGGGACACAGACCTAGCGACGGTACCAAAAATAGTGGGTACTTTAAATGTTGTCCAAGATGATTTTAAAACAAATTACACAACTCCTATACTATTAAAAAAATCTAACAAATAATGACAGGAAACCCCCCAAAACAAGTACAAGATTGTACCAATTAACTGTCAAAATTAGCAAAAATATACATAAAACTCATCATAACAGATATGAGCCTGACTGTTAAACTAGTAAATGAGCTAGTGTTTTTTTGATCTTTTTAAAGAGTATATATAATCATACTGCCATATGGTGCAGAGTCAAATATTTAGAGTCTAGTGTACATTTAAAACTATGATAATTTAAAAATGTAATCATTTTAACAAACTTGTACTTCTTGTACTAGTGCTGCAAAAAAAAAAAAAAAAAATACCACAACTATGTAAAACATCAATTCAGTTTATCCATGCTGAATTCTCTGTTAAGCTTATTAGATAGATAGATAGATAGATACTTTATTAATCCCAAGGAGAAATTTATTATTAAAGCTTATTAGATAGATAGATAGATAGATAGATAGATAGATAGATAGATACTTTATTAATCCCAAGGAGAAATTTATTATTACCTTAATCACAATACCTACAGAAAAATACACCAATACAAAAACAAATGCATGATAAACAGAAATAATAATAATAATAATAATAGTAATAGTAATAAAATGAATGTACACTGGAAATCTGTTTTCATTTGTAGTAAGATTCAAATGTACCATGTGTAGTATTTATAAAGGGGATAACAACAGATATGTAAACCCTACCTTAATAAAATTACTACTGTACACTTATTTAATTGTAATGAAAATCTAAGAACTATTGCATCAAAAATATCCTGCAAGTATTTTGGAGTTGTGCTGATCATGATGAAAATATTTTGAAGTATGTTCATTTTTCATTTGAATAAGCTGGTAATCTGCAAGTAATTGCATGAATAAAACTTAAATGAACATTTATTTATACTAGGTTACTCCTGTCGCTATATTTTCTCATGTCATGCAGAATTTCTATGATCTCAGCTAAAAATCTCTCTGAGATTACACTGAAAAAATAAGGTACTACGAGTAAGCAAACATAAGAATATTTTAATTAAACACAAGTCACTGGGGTATGTAGATTAATAAAATTGAATAAAGGATAAAAATAGATTTTAAAGCCCTGATAAGGCTGATACAGTGCGTAAGAAATGAAATAATACAAAAGTAAATGATGTTATAGAATAGGGGCAGAAAAGCTCAAAGAGGTTTGCAAGGAAAGCTATTATATTTTAATTACTTTTTTCATTATTTAATAAATGTCATTCCTTAAATGTAAATTAAATGCATAATGAATCCTCTAAATATCCAATTTCTATCTTACACTGAAGTATTATGAATCATAAGGGATTAAAGCAAATTGTGCAATCCAGTTACAAAGGTATCTGATATTTTTGCATTATTCTTTGGCAACAAATCATTAATAAACAATACTGTCTAAAAAGCTACATAGGAAAGAGTAAGCTTTCTCACCAAGTCTCCATAACTGGAAGAGTTTTACAAAAATATTAAAAGATTTCATTTGAATTCTGCTTGTAAAGCATTTATTCAACAAAAAGAAAAAAAAATGAAAGGAGGAAAATTCAGAATGACTATTATCCTCATAATGCTAAAACTTAAAATTTAAAATTAAAGATTTGCATCTGGTTTGTTAATAAAATACGTGAAGACCTACTATTTGTATAAGTTACCGGCAATATGTAAAAAGCATATATTCTATACAATACCTGGTGTGAAAAGGAGGTATTATATAGAATACCTAAAATGTATAAAGGCATTCTACACAATGCCTAATTTCACACATTGTCGGTAACATATACATATAGTAATATAGCTCTTTCTCAATAGTCTAGCATTGCTTCAATAACACATCTGTGCTAAACAAACCATGGTAAAAGAATGAGATAGTTGTGGAAAGAAGTGCTATCTTTTGCATTGGACAACATAGCATAAAAATATATAGTGCGGCTATACATGTTGCTTGTGCTATTTTTAGGGTATATGCCCAGCAACTCTACAATACCAAAGGGTATCACTTGACCTACAGCTGAACCAGAACAAAACTGTTACACCATTGTGCGAAGACATCATACCACACTGGATCATCTCCTCTTGAATGCCCCAACTCTGTACTTTCAAGGATAGTCTGAACACTTAAAACCACACACAGACCATGTCCTATCTTGTCTATATGAACAGAGTAAAGACAGGGAAAGTTAGGGGTTTCAAGCAACATCATTTACAGAGAGATTAATTGAGATGGCTATTGGAGAATATTCTCAGGAAAGCAAGGGCTGGATGAAAAATAGTAATAAAAAGAAGACAATAAAGAAATACTCAAAAACATGCAAAAAGTCAAAGTATGACTAAGGTAAACCAACACAAATTGCTAGTGAATGCAGTAACAAAGATTACACAAATGGTGTAGGGTACAAGACAAATTTAAGAAAGGTCAAGAAGACTGGAAACTGTAGTTTGAATGAAAAATCAAGCCCAATAAAACTGACTACCTATTATATTATGCCCACTCATGCAAAACAACCTCAAGTTATAGTAGGATAATAATGCTATGAATAAACAATGAACGTCACAGTTAGGGGAAAGAATGCCAAACGACCTGGGACCTCATGCATAATGCCCTGCATAAAATTCACACTAAAACATGGCATACAGGCAAAACTGGAAATGCGCTTACACACAAAAAAATTCAGATGTATAAAACTGTATGTTAGCAAAGTTCCATGCACTTCCCCTTTATAAATACCAATCAACGTGAATTTTAATGCACATGCACGTGCCTATAGCCCCTACCTGAATCCTCCTGAATTACACCTATTTGAATATGCAAAACAATATAAATAGCCCCTTCCGTTTAGTGTTTTCTTAAAAGATAATAGCATAATAACATGTAAAAAAGAAGAATTTCAGCGAATGGGAAATGGAGGTCCTGTTCAGTGAAGTGGAAGCAAGGAAAAACGTACTATTTGGTGGCTTAAGCAGTGGTATAAACAAGAAAGGAAAAATAATGTTGTGGTACAGCATGGCGTGGGCACTCAAAAGATCAAGTTCAGAAAGTTACACTGTGTCCGAAATAAAAAAGAAGTGGTCAGATATCAAAGTTGCCATAAAACAGCCCACTGTCTGAAAAAAAAAGGTCTATGTCAGGATTAAAGTAGAAATGTCGACTTTAATCTCAAAATCTTCACTTTCAAGTCGTACCTTATTTTATCATTAAAGTAGAATGTCATAAACTTCACCTTAAAATTGATGTTTAATTTACTAGAGTTTCTCAAACCCCATCATAGCTAAAGTAGCACATAAATGCTTTGCATTCTAAGTGTTCCCTGACCCAAATGTTAATCTCTAGGTGCTTCTTAAAAGGGCTTTTTCTTATGCTGACAGGAGCGCACAGGCAATGATTGCCACACAGAATACATTCATAATATTACGGCTCTTGGAACATTTAAGAATACTAAGATGTATACTTGATGTTATTTTCAGGATGAAATGCATCAAAGCACGTATTACGCATGTAAGGGCATAGAGGCACAATGGTAGTGATGAGGTGGTGCTCCGTCCTAGGATTGTTCCTGTCTCATACATGATGCTTGCTGGGACAGGAGCAACCCTGAATGGCATAATTTACTGCAGCAGATACTGTGTCTGTAAAACATTCCATCTCCCAATTCCTGTCCTTCTGTTTCCTTTCTCCACTTAACCAATTGCCATGCAATAAGCATCTGTAATAAATTTAAAACCAGCTGAAAGCTTAGAATGCAGATTCTTCAAAACTTTTAAAGAACATTAAAAAAACTTCATTATACATGTTTAATTATTCCATCCATCTTTCCAAATCCTCTGTCCAATGTAATACTCAGGATCATCTCTACATTACAAATCAGCATTTTTTACAGAAGAACCAGATTTCTTTCGGTTCCCACATACTGTAGTCCAGAAAGGTTATTCAGATGATGTGTAACGATATGTAAAAGCTTTTTCAAAAATGAGGCAAAATTGAGATCCACATGCAGAAACTTTGGAAGCAGGGAAACCATGTAACCTAATAATCTCAATGAAGCGACATTCTTCAAGTGACAAATTGACAAACTGAATTTTCTTTTAAGGAATAAAATGAGAAGCATTAGTGAATCTGTCCACCACCATCATCAATACTGATTACAACATGGAAATGTGTTTTCAGCAGCTGTCTGCAAGGATCAAGGGTTGTAACTAATGAAAAGAAAACGAGGACCAGAAGTAGATTTCAGTTGTTAATTTTTTTCAAATGTCTATATAACATGCAATGTTCTGATTAATAGATGGTCACCAAACACATTTGAAGATACAGTAATCCCTCCTCGATCGCGGGGGTTGCGTTCCAGACCCCCCCGCGATAGGTGAAAATCCGCGAAGTAGAAACCATATGTTTGTTTGGTTATTTTTATATATTTTAAGCCCTTATAAACTCTCCCACACTGTTTATAAATATTCCCCGCAGAGTTATACAGCATAATCCCTTTGTATTCTCTTAGATATTAGGTAAGATTAATTGAAATTATGTATATAAACACACTGTTTATATACAGTAAAACCTAAATATTATTTTAAAGATATTGAGTGTCTCCGATATCACATATGTTACAGCCATTACGATAGACAGGCCACCAGCAATAAATACGTACAATGCAAGAAAAATAGTATACAGTAAATGTATGTACAGTGACACTAAACGTACGTACATGTACTAAGCACTGTAATAAGAAAATTAATTATGGTTACTCACCAACAATGACACGATGACTTGTCTGATAACAATGAGTTTAATTTTACTGCACAACAAAGGAGAGCGTTACAGCCCTTGTAAAGGAGCCACTTCAGGCGATTGTGTAGCACTGCCGTTGTTCTTCTTCTGGCAGTCTTCAATCCAAATCCCTAAAGCAGATTCCATCCGGACTACTGCCTTATTACATCCACTTACAACTCGTTTTGCACCCTGGTTAAAAGGACACTGCAGCCGTAGATCTTATATTCCTTTCCTACTTTTTAAATAAAAAGAATCGTAGCCTTCAACAAATCCAAAACGTTTACCTTTTCGGCAATCGTTAACATCTTCTTCTTGCGCTTGGGCACGGCACCTGAAGCAGTAGCAGATTGTTTTGGAGCCATAATGAAGGGCTTGACTATGCACAAAGATAAACACAAAAGAGCACAACTCTTTACACAGCGAAACACGTTGATGCTGAATGAGCGAGACGAGACTTCCTGGTTAACACTGCATTCAGCACGCAGGAACTCCACTGCGTGCTCTGATTGGTTAGCTTCTCAGTCAGGAGAACTTAACTGCGTGCTCTGATTGGTTAGCTTCTCAGCCATCCGCCAATAGCGTCCCTTGTATGAAATCAACTGGGCAAACCAACTGAGGAAGCATGTACATGAAGTAAAAAGACACATTGTCCGCAGAACCCGCGAAGCAGCGAAAAATCCGCGTTATATGAAAGCATAACTAAATATATAAAATCCGCGATAGAGTGAAGCCGCGAAAGTCGAAGCGCGATATAGCGAGGGATTACTGTACATTTATTTGTTTGGGAAGCAGCAGAGACACAAGCATACATAACAAACCCTCCAAATTAGTACAATTGCTAGTTTCCAGGGCAGCCAAAAATGTCTCAGTGGACATAATTAATTCTGAACTTTCTTCACATTTTCAAATCAACCTCTCCATTCTTTACACCAGGTCAACAAGACATCAAAAAAGTGTACACCTTCCAAAAAATGACCAATATATCTGCCCAGAATTCAGTGTTTTGCTGACTTAAAAAAGTAAAAATTAAATTGTCTGTAAAATTTAGAAAATTTATCCCATGTCTGTCTCCATTGATCAAAAACTATTTTAATGGCCAATATTTCTTGATTTCTGTATTTTTTGTATCAGAAAAAACACAGAGATAGTACTACCCTTACACCTACACTACAAATATTAACTTAAAATTGTAAGGAAATATTTGAATAATATATGATGGGAGCATAAGATAAGAATTTCGTAAAGAATCAAAATCTAGAAGAACCTGTGGACTCCAATGTTATAGTCATGAAAGGTGAAACAAAGAACTAATACTTTAAAAAATATATATAATAGTTTGTAAAACCAATAAAACATTGCATTTGTTTTGCATAATTTGTAAGTGATAATATTTTTAGCCTGAAGGATTCTGCCATAACCAAAACAACAAAAAAACCTGAATCCAATAAGGCCTGAAAGGGAGAGGGAAACTTCTCTGGCACAAATAAACAAAACTACTGAAAAATTCAAAATCACAATCTTTAGGTGAAAGACCTATTCGCAAACAAGTCAGGTAAGAGTCTGCAACATGCAAACATTACAATAAATGTAAACAGAGGACAAACAAGGGAATGGTGACATTACAATAAATGTAAACAGAGGACAAACAAGGGAATGGTGGACATTTATAAAAATTTAAAAAATAACAAAAAGACACAATCTTTACACAGTCACGGAAATAACACTCAGATCTGATGCAATTCTCTCTTTCAAGTATGACAGTCAAAATAATGTCTTTTAAACACTGTGACATTTCTCAGTCATACATTATCTGAGAGTTTAAATCAAAAGAAAAAAAAATAACATCACTTATGTTAGTTAAGGCAAAAATTCCAAGAATATCATGAAAAATTTAATTAACAAAAGACAGCTGGGCTCTCTGCCAATTAATACAGTATTACTAGATTATATTATGACTGAATGGTGTATTGACGGTAATCTTCCATTCACCTACAGACACACAAAAAAACATGGCAAAGCCTGTTTAGCAGAGGAGGCAAAGTTAGTAGCTGATGTTAACAGGAAAATAGATCCCTGTTTTAATTTAAAACTCTTATCAATGCCAATTTCCAATGAACCAACTTTCTTTTCATAAACAAAGAAGTCATCACCTAGGGTACTATTAGGCCTAATACACAGCAAAAAGTGTTTTAAAATGTATAACATATTTCCTAAGATTGTATTACAGTTGCTTCAGGTTTAATGAACTACAGTATTTAAACCCACTGCTTTGGGTTCTGGAACATCAAAGGCAGAACATAAATCACAAACACTCCTAACTTGTTATACCACGGGTTCCCACTACACTTGATTACAGTGGACCATTCTAAGGGGTTTCTAACAAGTAAAAACTGTATATTATGTATATTATACTTAGTATAAAAAGAGCCAGAGTATAAATTAAAAATTAGTCCACACTGACTCAAAATTCACTACAGTAACTGTTGGAAAGTAATATGAAGTTATTTAGCAATAAGGGCTGGTGTTGCAGTTGCCCCAGTACTAATAATGCATCAAGTCTGTAACTAATGGAATAAACTTAAGACAATATGCTGACTAGGTAAATTTTGAGAAAATGCAGTCTCTTTCTACTTTTTTCTCTCTCCCCCTTTAGTGTCCACTGTTGTAAGTCACAGATCGATAAATCTCTCCTGAAAATCCTGAAAAAGAAACTCCTTATATGTACAGTTTATAAAAAGGATTGGCCTAAAGTATTCTAAACTGTGTGCACATTTATCCTTTTTATTCTATCATCCTCAAATTAGTTCCATCTCATTATCTAACTTGGGAAATACAGAATTGAGGTGCATCACTGAAACATGATTTACAGTATAGCACTTTAACAGACAAAGCTTATAAAATGTTTCATGATGGTAACTACATTATAGGCTTATTTACTGTCTCCCACCCCCCCACCCCCCCAAATTACAGAATGTCAGGTAGAGCAATTAAACAAAATGAAAGTAAATCTCCAATAGCATTTCTTTTCATGGGATTAATGCAGGATGAGATGTTTTCCGTGGACCAGCTGGTCTTTGCAAGAGCTGTGTCTATTTTCATCTCTTGCAATTTGTCAAGTACTGTATATGTACTGCAAGATGTATGCAGATTTGCAGTAAATGTTTCTTTCTGTCAGTGCTTAAAGTATCCACTTGCTACAGGACAAATGTTACATGAAAACACAGGCAAATGTTGGTAAAGTCTATAGATAATGATCAAATAATGATGCTGGGTCTCACTCTATGCAAAGAGAGACAAACTAAACCAAATAGTGCCAACATTCACTATAGTACAGAAGGAAAAGACAGAGAATTAGAAAGACTGCAAAAGTCAATGACAAAGATTGCCATCATAATTAAAAAAAAACCATATTGACTATCCTACCAGCAGATTTAACAAGAGTATGCTTTTCTGAAATAATGAGCAAATTTCAGCAATGATTTAAAGGGTGAGATCAATGTATTCTCTCTAATATTGGAAAACAGATCATTCTACAGTTTAAGAGCTTACCTATATTACTTCTTATATACTAACCTGGGAAATAGTGAAAAATCTAAAGACCTTTTTACAGCCTTAACCACAGTACCTCTGACTTCTAACTATAACTGCTCTGAGCTCTTTTGAGCCTTGTAATGCTTTCCTTCAGTTTTTCAGGATACAATCAACAAAATCTTTCAACAATTTCTCTCAAAACCTTTTATAAAAATGTTTGTTGTAAAGTAAAACATTGGTAACCTTTAGTCCCAGTAGTCTTGAGCACATCCCTAAACTAATTATTGGCTTAAATGCCAGCATGACCCCAGACTCGTCCTCCTTATTTAAGCCATGTTTATCTGATATGTATTTTCTTTTATTTAATTAATATATCAGTTGCCCCAGTTGTGTCTTTTCTAAAAATATTACCAATAAATGCAGCCAAAAGTAAATGCTTTCCTCGCCTAACAACTACAGATTCATTTCAAACCTTTTACATCCAGTCAAAGCTCTGGTGATTGTTGCCTCACAACTACAAATGTATAATAAATAGTTGACAACAACTTAGCAGAACTCTTTTGTTCTGGTTTCTAATCATTCAATGCTAATAGTCACAAACTATTTCCTTCATAAGCTTACTCAGGGGTCTTAAGACACCCATGAACTCAGTAAAGACTTATATATAGTTAATAATAAATATACTTCTTTTCTACTTTTCTGTCTGTTTTACCTTTTTGGTTTTACTGGCTTTGATCTTTCTTGGCTTAACATTTTACCTTACCAACATTAATAATAATAATACATTTTATTTATATAGCACCTTTCCAATGCTCAAGGCACTTCACAGAAACATTCACTTCTTTACTACAACTGCCACTAGCATACAAGGCGTTCCAAAGGGATTAGTTCTTAAAAAGCTATTTTATTTAACCATTAACTCCCGAAATTATATATATAAGTAAAAAGCTCTGTACCTTAACTTCCACTCACTTAGAAAGTTAGTGACCACAGGTCAATGGGTTTGAGTATAATTAAAACTGAACCAGCTAGAATAGTACCTCTTTATGTTAATACACATTTATTTTACAGGGTGTGAATGTGCCTCTCTTATCTCTTTAGATGAACAAGAACAGATTATACTAAATGCTGTGATTTTAAAATAGCATGGAGTGGAACGTATTTTAGGTTTGAGATAGATGGCTTATCATTTTAAATTTCTGTTTGATCAAAGGAAAGCAGATTGATGTAAACTTGAATTATCAAGTAAAAAAACACATTTTTAGTATAATCCAATTATATATGATAATTAAAGCAACTGCTAAAAAACAGACCTTTGCTATTGAATATAAAAGCATTTACAAACAGTAAAAACAGTTACAAAAATTTTCAGATGTTGACTGAGCTTTCAAACCATTCTAATTACTTATGTACATATTATGCAGCACATACTTTAACAAATAATGATACTCAGATAATGCAAGAGCAAAAAACAGATTGACTAGCTAAAGTAAATTACAAAACTTTACAGCTATATGTTACTAAACCTCAATGCTTAGCAATTCATGCCACCAGGTAAAAGCTTAAAGACAGATTTCAATAGACTTCAAAAAAGATTAATAAAACAGATTATCAATGATCATAAAGGTTCACAGTGATTACAGATTTTCACTGCAAACAGCCTCTTAATCAGAGGCTGGAATGTATCTTAAATGAAATCCAAGTTTATTTAATGATGCCAGTTTAAGACATATCTGTGACAGAATTTTGCACATACTATTTTCATTAAAACAGTTTCTAAAAAGCTGTTTAATTTCAAAGAACTGGTACAGGTGTTCATCACAGAGGATCGGAACTAACAACTAGTAACTGCTGTTTATGTCCATTGCAAATTGAAAAGTGTCCTGTATTTTGTTAGTTGGCTAAGACCTGACAATGTGGCATCCATGGCTGTAGTAACAGTATCCAACCACTGCATTAACAGTCTTCCTCTTTTGCACTGACATTTCAATTTCCCTAGGAATAATGTCCTTTTCCTGTGACTGTTCACTCCACATAATGTGTCCAAAATAAGACAGCTGAATTCTTGTCATTTTTGGTTTGATCTGCTACAATAAGCACACATTTGTTTTCTGGGCCATACAGGGTATGTGCAGGATTCTTTCCCAGCACCACACTTAAAAGACTACAGTTTTCTTCCTTTTTCTTTACTGTCCAACTCTTGAATCTCTATGACGTGACTGACAATACCATGTCTTAAACAAGTCAGAGTTTTGTGTATAGTGTCACATCCTTGCATTTCATTGCAGTTTCGTATATTACCTGCTTTTAAATGTCTACGTATATGATGAAAATAATAAATCAGTATTAAAACATGCACTTATATTATAAATTAGCTGCCATGTATGAAAAGACAATAATAAAGCACACAATACTTGATTAGATTAATTCAGCATTCAAAGTGAATGCAAATACAGGGCAAGATGCTGTTTAATTAATATGACAGTTTAGTTCAAACTTCAAATTAGGCACTAATTAAAACACCACAGAGCCAGTATGGCTACTCAGGAACAAGCATTAGTATCTCTGACATAGTAAATGTGGAAAAAAGTAAATGAGTTAATTAAACCTGGAGTAAGGTGGAAATAAACAAAACAATCTCTGATGAACAGATGTTTTCCTAAGATAACCTGAAGAAGTGTATTTAACCAAGGAATTACATTTCATTTATGAAAAATATAGTTAATGTATAATGCTTATGTGATCTTCAGTTTATTACTAAGTAGCCAGGTTCTGTAAGTTTGTACTTATTCTCTGTCTGATTGAAAGTTAATAAAAATCGAAATGCTGGGAAAATACTTCATGATTCTCTATGTACTATAGCATGAATAACACTTAAGTTGCACTAAGTAGACGTGTTGTGGTGCTGCAATGGAATACTGTACATTCATCCGTTCATTTTTATTTATGAGCCTAAAACTTGTGTATACTGTACCTGCTAATAATGTTGTTGCAATGTGAATAATGTGAATTTATTTTGCATCCCTGCCAGCAAAACATATATCTAATGAAAAAACTGAGGATGTAATGAAATTATACACTACAGTAGGTACTGCATATGAACATCCAGTAATATTGCAAGCCTTAGTAAATAGAAGATAAAGTTAAAAATGTAAAATATTAATGATATTGCACTTTAGATAGATTTTATTCATAAAACCTAGGAGTAGCAATAATTGTAGCACACTTAATATCTAAGATAAATAATTGTTTCATGACGGTAATTTAATTTTCATTCCTATTATTTAACTCTAATTAAAAGATCATTTTTGTTAAGTTAATATTTTGAATGAAAAATCAAGCGGATAAACATTAAAGGCTTTTTTTCATAGCTCAGGGGTATAATATTAGTGGAGAAGCACTAATACTTGTTCTGTTAACAGATGCATATGTGATCTCTACAGACAAGGAGCTGTGTAAAACATCCATATAACATAAACATAATGTCAAAAGAAGTTTTACATGTATTGTATAATTCTATTATTTTTGTTAGTCAAGAATGATTTGCTTTAATTTCCACATCTGGCTTATACTGCATACCTCTGCATACAGTATAGTGTAAGAAATTTATACTTAATCTGAGACCTTTTCAAGCTAAAAGTTCTCTCACTCTTCCTTAAATAAGCAATGGTATTCCTGATTTTGGAAAGGTCTTTGTCAGGATATTAACAAAATGATAATAATTAATAATAGAATGAGAAATAGATTCTCATCTTCTGAGTTTCAGATAAAGTTGGCTTTGTTGCTATACTATTTTAAAGAACTCACAGTAAACTGTGTAACCTAATCAGTTGGTACATTATGAAAATAAATATTGGTTATTGGCGTTGGTTTTGGAGACCAGGCTACAAAGCTTATACTTCCTAATGCAAGAGGGCAAAACTTGTGAAAGGTACACAGACAGTGTCTCAAAAGGGCTGTAAATGTCTCATTATTTAGTCCTCTTCTTACTTTTTGTGATTCTGAGAACATTTAGGTTGCTGTAACCTTGACTGGGTATTGCATACAGGTATTACTGAAAATGTGACTGTAAATTGTACTCAACTTCATGAATATGAGCATTGTAGCCTTCTACACAATGAGGCAGAATACAAGCAGCACTAACCGCTGGCCAAGACTCTGTAAATAGGAAAAGCTTTAACACTGCTGAAAACACATTACTTTAACATGGCCTTTTCATAACTTCACTTTATCTTAATCCTGATACTCTGTATGTTCAATTCATTATAATAACTATTCATGGTGGCACTAAAATCCGTACTGACCCCTACTCTCTCTTCTGTTTCTTTTTCCGGCTTTTCTGTGGTGGCGGCCTGTGCCACCACCAACTTACTCAAAGCACCATGATGTCCCAGCATTGATGGACTAAAAGCCAGAAGTCCACGTGATCATCATCATCATCAAGTCCTTCCGTGAAAACCATAAATACAAAGAGGACTGTTTCATTTATGTTAGGTAGATTGCCCAGAGGGGACTGGGCGGTCTCATGGCCTGGAATCCCTGCAGATTTTATTTTTTTTCTCCGGCCGTCTGGAGTTTTTTTTGTTTTTTCTGTCCCCCCTGGCCATTGGACCTTACACTTATTCTATGTTAATTAATGTTGACTTATTTTATTTTCTTAATGTGTCTCTTATTTTTCTATTCTTCATTATGTAAAGCACTTTGAGCTACATTTTTTTGTATGAAAATGTGCTATATAAATAAATGTTGTTGTTGTTGTTTAATGTATTTCATAGCTTCTCTAAATGCCTATTATACTAGGGTGTTGTACATTTTGCCTGAAGAAGAGGCCTGAGTTGCCTCAAAAACTTGCATATTATAATCTTTCAAGGTAGCCAATAAAAGGTGTCATTTTGCTTAACTTTTGAATGCCTATCAGATAGCCTTGGTGTCACAATCACTTCTAACCCGTTAACAGCAGTGCATGGTGTACTCCCAGATGGGCTTAAATTGGAGAAGGACAAACAAATCGCAATTGCCTTTACCTCACTACTGGCATGTAGACTTATCTTGCTAAACTGGAAGAATCCCAACTAGCCACTTTTAAGTCAGTGGGTAACTGATGTCCTATATTATTTGAAACTGGAAAAAAAATCAAATTATCACTCAAAGGAAATTCTTTAAAATAATGCAGGACCAAATTAATAACATTTTAGAATGAGCTTCCATATCTTCCTTCTTTGCTGCTTCAAAGAACTGCTTTGTTGGCTGGCTCTCCTCTCTTTCTTTCTTTTGGGTGGGTGTTGAATTTTATTTTTGTTAAGTTTGATTTGATTGTATGGATTGTTACTTGCTTTTAAATAAAAGTAATTAAAAGTGCTGGTGTCACATAATTGTTATTTCAGATATCCAACTGTATGCTTAAAAGATGTGAAACAAATGTATTTTGGCTAAAATATTGTTAAATAAACCAAGAAAATTCTATCTTTAAAAAAAGGAACCATGCTCAGTGTTCCTCACCTTCTACCCATTTCTATTCTGGAGGTAATACTGATCAGTCTTGAAGATTCAGATAGCATTTCAATAATAAATAAAAACATTTTAAATTCTCTTCCTGGGGAAGGGATCTTTCACTTAACATTTCAGAAAATGAGTGGAAGGCAGCCATGCATAGAATACACTCTATCTCTATATGCACAAAGTATTCAATCATTCAACTTAGTCTTTTATCAAACAAATTTATCTCATTTAAAATTGTCCAAAATGTATCCAGGGCAACATCCACCCTGTGAATGTTGCAATCTACCTCACTGGGTCACATGTTTTGGGCACAATAACCTATTAACAGCTGTGTACTCCCAGATGGGCTTAAAGTGGAAGAGGACAAATTGTTGGCTTTCCTTTCTTTCTCTCGGGTGGGGGTTGAATTCTGGATTGTTAAATTTGACATGATTTTATGGAATGTTGTTTTCTTCAAATAAAATCAATAAAAATAATAAAAAAATGAAAATCCTCATGAACAATAGGAGAGCACACTCAAATAAGAACAAGCTTTTAAAATTAAGACCACCTCATTTTCTGATCCTGCCTAGTAATAGTAATATCTCATTCACTGGCTACCATGGCATTTCATGTTATATAATTGCAAAACATGATCTATCTGAGGTGAACAATTGTAAAAAAAAAAAAAAAGAAAGTGAAAACATGGAAAGTATCTCTCTTATTTGTGCATATCTGAGATCTGAGGTGCTTCAACATGCAAAAACTGAATTCAGAGTGGTAGTTTCACAGGTTACCATTGGAAAATGCCAAAATATGTCATTATGGCTTAACAACCAACAAATGAGGGGAGAGGTGGGTCTTCAGTTAAAAAGCTCAATCTCATCTGAGCATGCTAATAGCTGTTCTTGAGATGATTGTTTATTTAACTTGGGACGTTGTGAGCATATGACAGTATATATGATATATGGATTACGCAACACAAGTAAATTGAGATTTTTCTCAAGATACATCTTAAGGGGAACATATAAAACATGGGCATGACAGAAATGAGTTATGAAGCACATACTGTAGTTACACAGCTGTGGCAACTAAATACACCTCTGTTGTGTTGCTGTGCTCACAAAACTCAAAAACAGGCTTCAAAGTTAAAGTCAGGCCTCACAAGCACAAAGTAAGCCAGACCTTCACACTAAAGATGGAGGCTTTGCAGCCTGCACACCCAAAAAGGAAAAAGCCAATTAAATCTCAAAATGGGAGCGGGGAACCAGCTCATTAAAGAAAATAGTTTTTTTTTAATAATAATAAAGTTTATTCAAACAGTAATCAAAAAAATAAACTAGAACATAATTCAAAAATGAAAAAATAAACTACAAAATATTGTTTAGACAGTCGACTCAAAAACAACATAATCTAAATTAGTAACCAGTAATCAAAACCAGAAACAAAAGCGCAAGTCCATAAATAAAAGAATCAAAAAGAGAACTTAAAATGTCAAAAATGAAAATTCAAAATCCAAGAGAGAAAGAGAAAAAAAAAGAACAAACTATTACACTATTACTCTAGCAGAAAACTGGAGCCAACATACAGTATGATCTATATGGCTGTCGTATCATAGCTGAATACAAAACAAAAACGTTAACAAAGAGACACAAGACAGTGGGAGAAAATTCTGGAATTCACAAAAAACACAGAATACTACCCAAAGAAAAAGACAATTGCAACAATTTCTTTGTAAATGGATTGTGTGTATGAGTGGGGTCCGCTATAGACTGGTTCCAAAGATGGTTCTAGACTTGTCCCAATGTAACTAGCAGAAGCTTCTGGTCCTCTGTGCCTGTGAATTATATTATGTGGATTTGAGAATGCCATGTATGTTATGTTGATTATAAGGCAAGGCATGATACGACATGTTTAAGTGCTAAATATGAACCATAAGTATAGAAACACACATGATGTTAACAATTGTTAAAATAATGTTCACATTGGACCTCTGAACTACACATGCAAAATGTCTTTGAATGGCCTCATTGACAAAAACCTGTAAAAAAAACACTGAATAGCCTTAACAAAAGCTTTTAAACTGTAATATGATTCACCTCTTCTATGGTAAGCTCAAGATATGCAACATTTTAATGCCCCACAATATGTAATTTTAAAAAAAAGTTGCACAGTACTAGACTTTTGTGTTATATGTGGCAGAATAAAGCATCCTTTAATAAATAATGTTAAAACATCAAATATGATTAAAAAAATTTGACATTTATCAAAATAGCATCCTACATTCTATCTTCCATCCATTCATTTTCCAACCCGCTGAATCCGAACACAGGGTCACGGGGGTCTGCTGGAGCCAATCCCAGCCAACACAGGGCACGAACCAATCCCAGGCAGGGTGCCAACCCACCGCATGTATAACATTTTTATAAAATTACCATATATAACTTTATAAAAATATATTTTAAACTGTGTTCATACGTACAAAATTTTTGCCATGTAATGTAAGAGATCAATGGCTATAAACTTTAAACAGGATATCTGCTTCATACATTATTTGCCTGCAATTATTTCAAATTTTAGGCATTTTTATTAAATGTTAGAATAACAAGAAATTGTTTTTATCAGCAATGAGTGATGGTCAAACAACCAACGATAAGCAATGCATGTCTATAATTTACGTAAACATTTTGTTAATACAATGTAAAGACAGTAACATTTTGAGTTTGCATTAGACAAATTCCTATCAGTGATGTGTATTAATGTAATAAAACAGTGCAAGAACTTTTGGTTTCATCATAAACAACATTTGTGAAGGCTCATTTTTATAGCAGCAAACATTGAGTACCCTGTGTAAGCCACCACAGGTATGACAAATTTAGCAAAAATAACAAACTACAGTATAGCAGTCACATACTGTAGCTCACTAAATATTTCAGAACAATGACCAATTCATTCTCCAGACTTCAACAATTCAACAGTTCAACACACTCAAATCATAAAGGCACACATATATATTTCATATTCACTCAAAAACCAACCAGTTCTATAGTAAGAATTCTTAACCTAGGGGGTTGCATAGTGTTAAGTCCAATAATCAGAATCCAGGGCAAAATTTTGGTGAATTGAGCACATTTCCAAAAATCACAGAGGTCTCAAGAACAACTGCATACTGCAAATATTTTACTTCAAAATGCAGACTTCCCTTATGCTCTACATCTATTAAAACCTAGGGTTTAAAACATAGAAAAGCTGCTAAAACTTTAAATCAACAACAGATAAACAACCTCAACCGTATTTTAGTTCAATCTAATACATAATAAAAACACTATCAAATGCTTATATAACATGGTACCTCGAAAACAGTATCCCTATGCAGTAAGTTATGCTACAGCAAAGAAAAGACTAAACAATCAAAAGAGACGCAAGCCAGTTCTTCACTTTGCTGAGCAGTCTCTCAAAATTCTATGGTGTCACACCCTCCCCTGCCAAGAAAAATTTAAACAGTTCAATTCTGGCCCTGGTGGATCACATAATTAGAAATCATTGTTTCTCCCGCCAGGGTTTGTCAGCAGCAGATGGGCACAGTAGTTCAGTAGTCTCTAAACTCATGTGGCATGAGTGCATGATGATTTGATAAAGCAGAAATGGAATATTTTTGCAACAAAAACAGCCCTGCAAATATGGAATATAAACACAACAAACTTGTGCATGTTCAGACAAGGTAGACAAATAAAAGTAAATTTAAAGACAGCAGAAGAATCAATTGAAAAATTAAAATTTCAAAGCTGTATTTCTGTACAGCTCTGCACATCTGCATTTTCCTTTATTTTAAGAATAAAAATTATGGTTATTAGGCAGTGTTTATAGAGAGTTTGTATTTATGTATAAAAGCAATAATTTATACAACTGTTTTTTATAAGCTGTTGTTAGCCAAATTTCCAATCAAATTTCTACATTTGTCAATACATGTTGTAAAATCACATTCCGCAACAGATCCTGATCTCTTTGTGGGAAAGCAGCGTTAAAATCATTAAAATTCCCTTCTGGGCCTTTTGCAAAGCTATGGCAGTACCAGATTACAGAAGTTGAAAATATCCCAAAATTGAGTTTAAGCACCTTTCCAGAATTTAACATAAAGAAAGCAATTGCTTGGAGCAGTCAATGTTAACCTAATTCATTTGAGGAGAGATAGGTGAACTGTGCACTGTAAATGCGTAATCAATCAAAAGCAAAAGTATGATACAGAAAATTGTCCTTTGAACTATTCACTAAAATATTACTGTATATAAAACAGTGGATAAAATGAAGACTTCTGATATAGGAGGTTGTTATCACTGCACCCACTCAAAGAATAATACAATAACTAAAAGCTTTAATAACATCATGTATTATTATTAAACACACTTAATTAAATTAAGCGGAGCTGTAGTCTATTCCCGGAGCACTGGACACAACACAACTCCGGAATCCAGGAAAAATCTCCATTGCAATGTAAGACTAATGGCACAAGAAACTAAAATACCTTAAAAAAGAGTCTAAAAAGTACATTTAGCAGACACCAAACTGCTGTTGTTACTACTTATGGCTGATTAGCTTGCACCTTATTAATAAGGATTTTTTGCAGTGAACAATTCTTAACAAGGACAGTTTGTTATTCTGGTTTGTGCAGGTTGTGTTTTAAGCTAGTAAATACAGAATGTGTGTGCATTCCTGTAAATGTATGATCTATCATGTCAAGATGAAATATACAATCAAAATCAAAGATGCTTGTTTAATGTATCACTGATCTTTCATAAATTATGGTGGTTGTGTTATGCTTAGAAAATATAGATACAAATACAAATACTAACAGAAACCGCAAATATTTTTTTATTTTTTAACTCCATGCAGACATAAGAAGTTGGCAGCACTATATTTGTCTGTAAGAGGTTTACATTCAGCTAGTCAGCATCGGCTGACTTTGTTGGCCAGTTCCTTCTGTCAAGATTCCAGTAATATGAAGCTGTTTGGAGGTAAACTGAGCTGTTAAGATAATTAAAATGTCTCAAAAAGGAGAAGCAAGTTTCTGGACAGGATGAAATAAATGAGAACTACTGAGACTGACAGCAAGAGACACTAAATGCACGGCACTTCAAAACTACAGACAGTAATCAAATAGAGGGCTCTAAACATCAGCCAGTTGAAAAGGGGCCTGCCTTCTCCTGTGCCTTCTTTACCGTTGTGCATTTGAGCTTTGCTACCACAGTTAATTTAATTTTCTTCAGTTCTAATATTTTTCTAATTAATACCTTAAGAATTACATTGGTTTGCTTATCTTCAGTTTGATGAGTCTAGATTTAAAGACTAAAACAAAACCAGTTGAAAGACCTTATCTGTGTACAAGTCACCACATGAGAAAATGGCATTAGGTTTACAGTTTTACCGTCATTTGGTAAAAAGTCAGTGTGGACCATATGATATGAGTTGCTGTGCACTGTGTAGTATTTTACCTAAGCAAATCAACAGCTGCATTCTGTAACATGACTCAAACACTAAAACTTGCATGACAACAAAAAAAAAAAAATTTCACAGTTAAAACAGTTTTTGGGGAATTGCAGAAATACGAGTTAAAAATTCTGTTAAATTAGGAATGATTTTGTTTTTCAATGTTTATGTTTATCCAGGGCTTTTAGATAGATAGATAGATAGATACAGAGCCCCTGAAATAAAGGGATTGTGTTAAACAAATGCATTAGTTGCCTCACATTTTTATGCAATCTTTTTGTTCAATCCACTGAATTAAAGCTGAAAGTCTGCACTTTAACTGCATCTGAGTTGTTTCATTTAAAATTCATTGTGGTAATGTACAGAACCAAAATTAGAAAAAAGTTGTCTCTGTCCAAATATTTATGGACCTAACTGTAGATACGGTACAGGATCTAACCCACAAAAATTACACAGAAAGCACTGAATATAAAAGGATACCTTAAATAAAAATGCTGATAGTCTAACGAAAATTATCTGGCAGAAAAACAATTTACCTAAAGGTTTCTTGTAATATCTAATTGCACTTTCTAATACCTCCAACAGTGCTCCCTGGAACACCATGGCCAATGGTGTTCTGCAGTTGACCAAAATGTCATATACAGGATGTGAGACATTTCTCATGACAGCCTTCAGCTTAACCAACATCCTTCTCTTACTAGCCTTCTCTACAGAGAGTCCAGGCTAGTTTCCAGAACAGAACCAGCATTCCAGATTAATTTATTAAGTCTGCTGACATTTCCTATTCTTATGCTATATACCACTGTGTAAAAGGGCGCTTGTGCAACCACAGACTGACAGAACATATGCAGAAATATTCCATCTAAGCCTAAGAACCTGAGCCAGCTCAGGAAATTAAGTTAACTGAGTCCTATTTGAATGTAGCTTCTGTGTTTGAAGCCCAGTCCAGATTTATGTGTAGGTACGTCTCCACTTTCTTACATAACTGAACCACCTCAACCTATACTCCTTGGGTGAAGACCACACCACAACAATCCGTTCAGGTCCAGCAGCATCTCTTTGGTTTTGCTAGCCACACACTCATTTACCTCTGTTGACTCCTCCTGTTTATCATCCGTAAGGACAATTGTACAGTTGTACAAGAATTTCAGTAGATGTCATATCTTGGTAATATTTTGAAGTATTAAGTATACAGGATGAACTGGAATGAAGACAAGATAATTACAAGGTGGAATCCTATACTGCTGACCTCCTATTCAGACACAAAACTCAAAGGCTTCACAAACTTTCGGTCAAGCACACTAAGGTATCAGCTCTCATTATTATTAACTTCTTTCCAAGCATTTGGTGCTTTTAACATAAAGCCCCTGACAAATCAGAAATTATATAAAAAGTATCCCAGATTAATTCTATCAGTGTTTATATTGCTATTTAATGCAAGACGTGTGTCTGCTATGAGCTAATAAAGCTTACTAGCTAAGAAATACAAACATTACTTTTAAAATTAAAAGGAGGATATTTCACAAATAGCTTTAATCATTACAGTCAAAAGTACTAATAGGTCTCTGTGACCAAGGAAGAAATGACTGGAAAATAAATAGATCTAGATACATTTTTAGGCAAGAACCCAATTACGATTGCTTGCTGTTTTATTCAGTTCAAGTCATGGGCCAGGCATTATGACACCCCATTGGGGGTGCTGACTGACATAACTCACTTTATAGCCTTGTTAGTAAAACTACTGGGGAAGAACATTTGGGAGTCCAAGCTTTAGCTTTTCTTGGAGTACAGAGAAACAGAGTGGAGAGTGGGGGAATGAAGCATCTGCATTTAGGTGGGTCCTTTTAATTATATATGTATAATTAAATATATATATATATGCAAAACTGCTCATATAATAGTTCAAGTGCTTCCAAAGGCAGTTCCTGACCCCAGAAGTAGATAAAGGCTGTAAATAAAAGGCCCCTTCCAGGAAAAGGCTCAGATGTGCTAAGTCAGTTGAGAGCAAACACCTGACTAGTTAGAAGAACAGAGTCTAGCAAAGGAAAAGTGGATTAACAACTCGAAATGAAAATGAGAGAACAATTACTGGATTTGCAAAGGCCCAGAGTAGCTGTAAAATTTATTTGTACCCTTTGTTTTTCAGTACCCTGCAAGATTTCTTTAAATTTACTAACACTTTTAACAATAAACATTTCTTTCACTTTGATCTTTTTAGGTTGTTTGACATAATTTATGCAACTGGTGTTTGCTGAACAGAGCCCCGTATTGATTACAAGTGCATTTAAACTGTTTGGCAGGATTGTTAAACTCATTCTTACTGAAAACTTTAGAACATGTGCAAATAATTTATGAGCTGCTGTCATTCTTTCAAAAAATGATCTACTAAAGCCTATACTGAATCTAGTCTGTTTTATTTAAGAAACTAGCTGTAGTTACAAATAATAATAAATAATAATGCATTCTGTTACCCAGCTTTGCCAAGGATATTTTGAAAGACAAACTTAAACAGCCTTTGCATTTCTCTCTCTCTCTTTCTTTCTCTGCCTGTAAATTCCAAATTTTAGGGTCTGATCTACACACGTTTAAGTATTAACTATCCAATTGGTTCTTCAGGGTCTCACTTTAGAAACTCTTAATGTGTATGCCTTAAGGACTAGTGCTGAACTCTCTTTACCTTTACATTACCCTGTAGTACTCATTCATGTTCTTGCATGGCTTATCTCCTCTTAGATTATGTCCTAATCTTCCTTTAGTTCTCTTTTTTATCCATAGGTTTCAGTACTGATATTTAGGTGCCTCTCAGCAATTTCTTTACAGATGAACATGCACCATACAAAACATATCCTCCCTAGATGTGATACCTTGCACCTTATTCTGCCCCTCTCTTCACAGACATTTTTGTGAGCAATATTATCTTTTTACTTTTACGTACTGTCAGAAACATCAGTATAAGCTTGGGATCATCAGTTGGTGCCACACAAGCCAGATATAGCCCATGTGCAAGTTTTCTCTGGTGTCATACCATTCTCATATAGAATGTTAGATAGAGGCAGGACTGAAATCATGTTAACATGTCATGCAAGACACGGGAGAAAATTCAAAGAAGGATGAAATAACCACTACATTTTTCTCTTTGACTTCAGAGAAAGTGCCTTACAATTCATTGTGAGATAATTACAAAGTTCCTCCATTGTTCATGCTTTAAGTATAAAGTAGGCACCTACAATCAGGGCAAGAGGGAACAGCAGGGTCCACTTCAAAAGCAATGTCCACAAACAGCTTAAAAGTAGTACCCATGTTTCTGCTCTGCCATCTGCTCCATCAGAATAGCAAATATAAAGGCACAGTTGTGCCACGTTTCTTTTGTCGGCAAGTTCATCAATTGCCTGAGATATATGATCTGACCTGACTTGGGATATTCTCTGTCAAAACACGAACACAAAATGCAGGAGTTTCAAGTGATCCAGTTGCCTGTTTCACAGGTTCAATAATGTTATAAATCGATTTACCACAAGCAAAGTAAGGTTAAATGCCTATAATTATCTCTTTAAATATCTCTGCATCAGTATAAGCTGCATTATGCTTGTAGCCTAGAGAGAAGCAGTTGTTGTTCATTCTTGTTAACTAATAAACAGTTAGCACTTCCCTGTTGTGACTGTATTTTTCTTTCAAGGTCTTGATTTTCCAGCACCTTGAACTGTGGTAGGTAAGATTGATTGACAATGTCATTACAAAGGCAATCCTTTTAGTATATTTGAAATTGAAATAATGATCTCTGCATCAATTTCCTCAAGACATTGAGGAAACTAGCTCAGGGCTGTATTAACAATTGAGCAATCAGGCGAGTGCTCAGGGGCACCAGGATCTTGTGAAGGTACCAAGAAACCACTGGACTTCACACTTTTCACAACCTTCTGTATAGTTGTCTCTGCACATCTGCACTAACCAGTGGGATCACAAAAATGGTTAAAATTAAATTAAAAAAAAATGTTAAGTTTATACATGTATGCTGGCTTACTATACAGTAATCCCTCCTCGATAGATGAAAATCCGCGAAGTAGAAACCATATGTTTGTATGGTTATTTTTATATATTTTAAGCCCTTATAAACTCTCCCACACTGTTAACATTATTAGAGCCCTCTAGACATGAAAACACCCTTTAGTCAAAAGTTTAAACTGTGCTCCATGACAAGACAGAGATGACAGTTCTTTCTCACAATTAAAAGAATGCAAACATATCTTCTCTTCAAAGGAGCGCCGTCAGTAGCAGAGAATGTCAGAGAGAGAGAGCGAGATAAAAGCAAACAATCAAAAAATCAATACATGCTTTTAAGTATGCCGAAGCACGGCGATAAAGCGGCATTTTGTAGAGGAGTGTACGTATTCTCTAGGCAAACAGCCTCTGTGCAAACAGCCCCTCTGCTCACACCCCCTCCGTCAGGCGCAGAGCATGTCAGAGAGGGTGAGAGAACGAGAAAAGCAAACAATCAAGCACCGCGTGGGAAGCACATCGTATATCATTGAGGAGTTTTAGTTAATATGTAATACATGCTCTGATTGGGTAGCTTCTAAGCCATCTGCCAATAGCGTCCCTTGTATGAAATCAACTGGGCAAACAAACTGAGGAAGCATGCACCATAAATTAAAAGACCCATTGTCCGCAGAAATCCGCGAACCAGCGAAAAATCCGTGATATATATTTAGATATGCTTACATTTAAAATCCGCGATAGAGTGAAGCCACGAAAGTCGAAGCGCGATATAGCAAGGGATTACTGTATACTTGCCTTTTGTACAACCTATGGTCGCACCAAATAAGATTATTTTGCATTTTATGACACTTGGTGTTCATTTGTCCTTTTAAACTCACTGACGCTACATGATTTTATCGGTACCACTTTTAAACAATTTTGCGTGATTGTATGTTGAGAAATTGGATGATATTTTACAGTAGCAGTGCAATATGACACTGTGAAGGATTATGTGATATTTTGCTGCATCTCTTTTTACATTATTTTACATTAGGGTAAACGTAGGTAAATTAAATATAAGAACTACCTTAATTAGCATTTATGTTATGACTAGTGAACTGAATTACTTACACTAATCTATTTAAAGGACAAACACGCAGTCCTCCTAGAAATTTGTAGCTAAGTTCTTTAGTATTTCTTCTTTGAAGACCCAGTGTATGGTCTAGGCTCCTTACAGTACATCCACCAATGTTTTGTAGACATGCCTGCAAAAGCATAAATATGGAATTCATTTCTGATTCATGAACGCAAGCCAAAAATTTCCAAATTGTTTTTACATGTCAAAATAATCATTGAGTGTTTGTGTTTGTATATGATTTTGTTACAGTGAGGCACAGCCAAAAGTGTATTTATCCAGCAAGAATTTGAACCAGGGTGAAACCTTTTTGTTGACCTCACTTTGAATAAGCTTCTGATAACACCGTCAGATTTACTCCCACACTACTATCATGCACCTCTTGATAGCCCTCTTCTTCACATAAAACCCTGTGATTGTTTAAGAGTTCTGCCTCTTAGCTCTACTTTAGATTTCTGGCAGCTTCTCACTGGTCTGTTTGTTATTGTCTTTTGTTCTGTTAGTTCCTTTGCTATTTTCTCATACTGTTATAAGACTTACTTTCAAATCACTTGCATTGGGTGCACACTGTAAGCACATAAAAAACCGTGATTTTTAAAAATACCTAGGGTAAATGTAACTGTTAAATAAAGATAAATTCTGAAATTGCCCAGCATGGGTGATTGCGGCTGTGTGCATCAGTGTGCTGTACAATATGTTGTCTCCCACTCAGGGCTAGTTCTCACTATGTGCTATCTGTACACCTTTACCTGGTTAAGCAGGTTGGAGAATAGAAGGATAGATATATAGATTAAAGGATGGATTAATTCACTTTTAAAGAAAACAATATTGTAGTTGACTCAGAGGGGTTGCAAAGTCAATGTTTTCATCTGTATTTTTTCTATTAGACTGGCAGCCACAGCGGAAGAAAGAAAATGGTTTATTATACAATATTAAAGTTGACATCATATTACTAATTTGTATTTGGAACCTTCAAAGTGGCAATTAGCTTATTTATTGGGATTAGCTGTGTACTGCAATAAAGATCTCAAGAGGATGGAGGTAACATATGGTGCACAGGAAAGTGGCCTTGGAAGCATAAGGCATTTAAATAGTGAGTGCAAGGTGTCAAAAGATAATCTAAGAAATGCTGTTGGGGTTGTACATTACAAAAAAGAGACATCAGCATGAAATATCTGATTACACTACATAATGGATGATAACCGCATATTTGAGAATAAGGTAATCAGCTTGTTCAGTATTATTGTCCAGTTTTAACTTGATGACAGTAAGATACTTTATTAAGAAACTATAACTTTCAGCCAAAGATATCAAAGAGCAGCTAACAATGTAAGGCAATAATATTGTAGAGCATGAGTTGGTGTTTACAGTGATGGTTACTCATCCCAATCCCACACTGGGCTATTTCAAACATACTCCTCTTTTACTTCAATTGAGCTTGATCTGTTACAAACAGGTTGTGTGCCACTGTCATAACCTACTGTTGTGCATCATTTATATTCAGTCAAGTTCATGTCAATGCCACCCCTACTGCTTTGTCCAAATATCAGAAGCTAGTGAACAAGGTGGCACAATTTCGTATATACAAAATGTGGATCCTCAAGCTGAGTAGAATATAGGGGACTCTTCTTATGTAACTTTTCTACTTTCAAGACATGCAACCTGCAGACAGTCTCTATAGTCCATCTAAAGACAGAATGTCAGTCCACAATCATTTGATTGCATTTACAGTATTTTCCTAACAGCACCTGTGGGCACTTGTAATTTTTTCTGCAACTCTGATAACACTGCCTTCTGGGTTAAAGGTCATCCATTACTGTGTCTTCCTTCAACCTATGTCAACAACCTAAATTTTATGGAGTCCATTATTGACCTTATGAATGGCACTGATGCAACAATGAGTATTACAACAAACAGGGGCCATAGTAAATTCAAAACCTGGTCTACAGCAAAATCTCCAAATCTCTCTATATATAAAATCCAACATCAATCTGTCTGTTTGTATGTCTGTCCGCTTTTCACCAGAGAACTACTTAATGGATTTTGATAGGGTTTTTTCTATAATTTGCTTGAACATTCCGTTTGATTTTGCGACTTCTCTCATCGCGCTAAATATCATAGTTCGGTTGTGGCACCGATTGATTTGCGCAAATCCAAAAGACAGGCTGAGGGCCAAGGGGAGGGAGCCAGACGGGGTCATCCTCACTTATGTGCCAGCCTCCGTTCGAGTCGGTCTACCTCTGCCACATGTTGGAGCGTACCTTGCCTCAGCTTAGCTAGTGATACCTGTTTGTTCAGCAGACATTATCATCTACAGATTGTTAAAGAGTAACATTTGACTTTTTTGAGAGCGAGATCACAGCTACATCTGTTTTACAGCATGCCTGCTCATTGGCAGAGATATCACGGCCACATGCTCTTCTCCTGATGCATGGGACACTCTCTCGTCAGAGCTGAACACAATCAAATACAGTGGATACGTTTGACATTGGAGTGTAATAACCTTCCGCTTGGCCAGAGACAGCAAAACCAAACATATTATATATTAAGAGGTCCTCGGATATGAAAGCTATCAATATAAATTCTTCTCAATACAAGCTATTACTTTTTTTCTTTAATTGATTTTTAAAGTTTGCCCTGTTTCGCTACTATGCGGAAGGAGCCGCCAGGGACAGCTAGTGTTGCATGAGATGAGCTATAAACTATACCACCCTGTGTTAGAATGCTACAAGCAGATCAGATATTTAGCAGAAAAGCCTACAGTGAAATATATAAAATCACACCAGATCTCTGTGAAGCAGCTAAGCCTGAGAACCACTTTCATATACAGTAGTTACATTGTACCTGGGTTTAAAGGCAGACAGAGACTACTAAGCAACATTCTGTTCTGCCTGCAAGCAATCACAACACATATTGTAACACTGACCTTTCATCACTCTATTTGTGGTTTCTGTTTCTACGTATTCATTTTTGAAATAGTGGAAGTGGTGCAGATACAACTGACTGGCTGGCCTTTTAAACCAATCCATGCCATGATTTGTGCAGGGCAGTGAAAAGAGCAACATTAGACTCAGTATGCAGCATTTTAATGCAATGAATATACAATGAAGTTGACAGGTAACCAGAAAGACTTAGGTCATCATACATAAGATGTCAAATCTACATACAGATATAATTTAAAAAAATGAAAAAACTGGAAAAACTGTCCAAGATACAAGTCTACAACTTATAAAAAAACATTTTTTACATTTGCCTCCTTTGGGTTTTGTCTAATCAATTTATAAATGTCAAAATTATGCCCACTTTATTAATATAACTAATAATGTATATTTCCAATTTACACTACACCTTTTACATGTGAGCTTTCTGCACTGAATGTATTTACATATCTTTACGCACATGATTTATGTCTTAGGTTTTTAGATTCTGTCAATAGAAAATCACATTATATACAAAAGATTAATTTTTGTGATTGCCTTTGTTGTTAAAAACACATGTTGTGTCTTATAATACACTGCTCTGTCGAGTTATCTAATTAATACACACAACACAAAACAGATTTTAAACTATCATCACTGTTTACTCTTTCAATGTGTCAATTAAAGTATTCTACAGCAAAAGCACTTGTTTCTTTGAAGGCTAAAACAAATGTAAATCACATACAATTCTTTAGATAAAGTATTTTGATATAGTTTTTAATGTTTACATACCACATGATAAAGAAACATGTTAGATGCATGATTGCATTTTCATGAATCTTGACTTGTGAAACAACTAGTAATTTCAGATAATTGACACTTTTTTAGATTTACTTATATCTCAATGCATTCTCTATTCGACTATATGTTCTTGGGAGTGGTAATGGGTATGTAAAACAAATGCACAACACCTTACATATTGCATGCCTTTATTATTATTATTTATACCTCAGATTTTGTATTTAAGTACTTAAAAAAAATCAAGGCTTATTGAATTATACCAATTAAACTGGGCAGTTATGTTATAAATTGTAAAATAATCAACAGTTGTTGAAAGAAAATTAATCAATTATATGCTGATGTTCCTATGATCGGCAGGGAAAGGCAATGGAGACAGGCCAAAGAGAGTTTATTTGCAGAAAGGGTGACGGTACCCATCCATGTGGCAACTCATGCTTCATTCAAGTTCTGTAATAAATCTTATGCCAGACCTCTGTCTGGCACACCATGCTTTGCAATAACTCTCTAGAAAAAATGTCATGAGCTCTCTGAGCACCAGGTCAGCTGTTTTAGATTCAAGGTGAAACTAGGCTGGCATGTGCTGAGAAATACAGTATGGGCAGTCTATGTTTTACTAATGTATGTATGGTTCATGCACCCCACGTCAAAAATAATCATTTACTGTTTATAAGAAGAAAGCTAAAAAAACACAGTATATTACATTGTGAAGCTATGGTAAATTATTCACATTATCCCCTCATTGTGACCTTGTATAACTTTTAGTTTTCTTATTTTGTTTACTTTTTATCCTTTCATGTGAAATTATCACATCTAAATGTCTAAATTTTAACAGTCTTAAAATTATTCAAAGTTTATATTTCTAATTTTACTTACTCCAATCAAAATGTTAGTACAAAAATAAAATTCACAAATGCAAAAACATTGTTCTCAACAATTAAAATTATATTAAACATTTTTCTAAATTCTCTGCTTCTTTTCCTCAAATTTGTAAATGTCTTTACTGAGTATGATATTACTGCTTAAAAGATACTATAAAAGATATCATCCTTTTAGCCCTTGTTGAAAACGTTAAAACTATTATTGACCATGTAGTCCAACAGAAAGCTAAAACAGCTAATGCAAAGAAATTGACCAATAAATTTATGAGAGCAGCATGCAGTTAATTTATTCTCAGTATAAACTGATAAAGGAGACTATAACTTCTGAATCCAGCATTGAACCAAAAGTTTCAAAGAGATAACATAAAATGCAAATCAATTTTAAATACGAGGGACTTCAAAATGTTTCCACACTTTCATATTTTCGTTGGAAATGATGAAGGCGGGAGGAGTAGTAATTGGACATTAAAAAGTTGGTATGACACTGTGAAACATATATCACAAACAAAGGTGACTGTGTAGAAAAGTGATGTAATTTGCTTTTGAAATTCTTAATAAATAGAGTTTAAAAAAAGTGTGAAAACTTTTTGAACGTCCCTTGTATAACAGCAGGTGTATTAACCAAATTTGACTAGTTTATATTCATTAGACATTAACAATTGTAGGCTTAAATTGAAAAATCATTCTAAAAAGTAGAGGTGCAAAAGTTCACCAGAAAACAGGGAAAGAAGGGGCATGGTATTTAATTTCATTTCTTGAATGTAACAAAATCAATCAAAGAACTAAAAAAAAATTGCCAATAGGGGAAAAATTAATTACTTTTGGAAAATAAGACTTACTCATCGGCTACCCTCAGCTCCAATTTTCTCCATGTATTAACGCCTAAAGTTCTCAAAGTGTTTTGCCCATCAATATCTTTTAATAAACTAACATGAAAATGCCAGTCCTATGCATGCTCTTTGAAACACATATACCTGCTTATTTACTGAGGTATAATAAATATTAAAATCATCTTCAAGAGAAACTGCTCATGTACAGTATAACATAAACTGCATCAGATGTTAACATTTTATATAGTATCACATATCAGTGTAGGCAGTTTAGTGTAAAAGACAGTTAAACTTTATACTATAAACATGCTGGTTCCTTTCACAGAGCTAACTTAATGTGTGACCCTAAGTCACTTCACCTGCCTGTGCTCCAAATTGTAAAAAAAAAATTAAAAACATAAAATAAAAAATCTGTCAATAGTTATAAAGCATCCTGATTTTTTAAGCCACCTTGGGTAAAGGCATTACATATAAAATAAACTATTAATTAAAAATAAGCACAATCTTTCTTACCTTACATTCTCCCTGTACATAACCAGAACAGAAAAACAAGTCGAACACTTCTTACATGTTCACTGTTATTGCAGCTGCGTGAAAGCATCTCAACTTCAGTTCAGGTTCTGTACTAATCATTCCTTAGTGGCATGAGTCACAAAGCAGGGAAAAGTCTTTGATTCATCAACTGTGTGTATGTGTGTGTGTCTATGCATTCTGAACCTACAAATGATTTAGTACATGCAGTCTCTGCTTCTTTGATCAATTATAATGTTCGTTTTTACCATCAGGTATAACAAGAAAGAATTTCTAATACAAAATGACACTGCTCAACATTCATATAGATAATTAGACAAATTGATAGACAGAGAGAGAAAGACCCATATAAATTAAACATATGAAATCAAGTAATACACATCTTTGTTTCTCAAATCCACTGATGACTTATCTAATTTACCAAATAAAACTGATTTCATTCTCAGTTACATGGTTCATAATTGATTCACATCTACTAAAATAGTAGCATATAAAGATTTTTTTAACTTGTGTATTCCAACAGTCAATGAAGGACTAAAAGTAATTAGGATCAATTACACAAGTGCCTTTTTTGTGTCACCACTTGCATGGGGCATGCAAAACCTTCCTTGCAAGAGTTCTGATACAAAGCAGCTGATTGTTGTTGTTCAGTTAAGAACCAGTGAAACAACTACATTGACATGTGCCTTATTTGGCAATCTTTCTTAATATCAGTTTTAAGTTTAAATGCTGGTAGCCAAAGACCATAGATGTTGGATGTAAAAGCTCTAATTCTATGTTAGCCAATTCTTTTAATTTGTTCTGACATGCCTTCAAAGTTCAAATCATTAATATCATTGTCAGTTCCATTTACTGAATTACAATATGATATCACTTAGCTCTTTAGGCACATAATTCCAAGCAATCTTGTTTACCTTTATGTCAGGATAATAAACCAATGCTTTAAACATTGTTTATCGATGCTGCACGCCCACAATAAAGCAGTTTCTACCGAAAATGGATGATTTATAAAGGATGTCATATCATATCATCATGTGGCAAGTCTATGAAATGACTTGATGACATCTGTGCTACAACAGCATATACAGTAGTTTGGTATTCAAGGCACACGCTCCCGGTTTCACCGCTGCCCTTTACAAATATACAACACTAATATGACATTTAGCCGACTTCCAACAATCATGAACAATAGACAGACCCTATGAATAATTAAATTAAAACATACGTGGTTAAACTGCATCCTTACATAATAATATGCAAACGCCCTCTTTTTTTCCACAAATGGCTTAACGCCAGTGGTTATTTTATTGTTTCTTTCAAGATTCACTGCTGTTTCCGAGCAAAATCACAAAATAATCAGTGAGGAATGTGACTGGACAATACGTTTCACTGGCCGAAACCAAGTAAAATTTTTACAAAGAATAATTTACATTTACTCCGTGCCTTCGTATAATAATAATAATAATAATAATAATAATAATAATAATAATAATAATAATAATAATAAAAACAGCCGGCATATCTTGCCTTTATTAAACGATTCACCATTGCGGTACATTTGCAACTAATTAGTATGACCAACGCACTCTTGGACAGGATTAAGTGAAGACAACGTGCAACGGGATATAAACAGCCCTTGCATGTTTCCCAAAAAGACGGGAGAAACAATTTACTGCATTATTTGGTAAAGTTCCTTCCTGGTATGGTCTAAATAAAGATGAGAATGAAATTCGATTTTGATTATTTCTGCTTAAATGCAGCTGATCGTATCTTTGTAGCACTCAATTCATTTCCCACATGATAAACATGAATAAGCGGCACAGGTAAAACAGCATACTTGTGTTTGGCCAAAATCGGGGTAAACCACATATACAGTACTTAAGAGTCGGGACATGTGTATGTACATCAGTATACACATACGCACATACACACACACTACTTACCATGAGGATTGCAAAGTTATTGTTGTTTGTGCAGCGAAGGGTTGTGATGTTGCCTGCAGAGCCAGTTATGTGGCACCGATCCCCCCTCCAGCCTCCGCGTCCATCTAGAAGGTCAAAATCCCAGTGGGCTGCTATTGGGTCTACACCCAACGAGAAGTGCCTGAAAGCGACTGTAATGGGCTGCGAGATGTTCCCGAAGCTGCACCCATCTACAAAAGCAACAAACTGAATCAGAGAAATGGACTGGAAAATCCTTAAGTGGCGCATCATGCGCGCACAGATTGAACGCGTATTGCGTGGAAAAGCAAGGAGAATATAGCCAGCATGTGAAAACAATTAAAATATACAGTTCACTTCTGACATTCAATCGTCTGCTTTATTGTTATTTTTTCTACTTTTCTACTGACCGTCAGCGACGTTCATGGTGTTTGGGGGCTGGGGTAATGGAGGTGCTTTTGTAAGCTGATTTAACTTTGAAAAGAAACCTATTACCCCGCCCAATATCAGGTCCCTATAATTGTACAGTGTTAGAACTGGAGGGATAAAGTATTGCTCAATAAATCATACACATCATGTGTACTGGAAAAGAAAAAAAACTGTATTGCATGCACGAGGTCATTTCCATTAAAGAAAATAATGATTCGGGGCTATGGAGTGACGCAGCCTCTATGTTTGCATGCAGTGGGTACCTAAATCAATAAAAAAACAATTTTTAGAAAAACAACGTACATCTAATCAGGCTTGTATAAACAGCAATTTCCAGTAGAATAATCATTTTGCGTAAATCGTAACTGTACCACAATGCAAACGAATATACATTAGATCACTTACCTAATTTGGTGAAAGCAACTGGTGTGGAAACACTTCTTCGTTTGCCATCATCTGCAAGATTGGATGAATTTCCCGTGCTAGGAAAGAGTTTCCCATTTCGAAATACCACAAACAGGAGCTTGCAAGTGGAGCTATTATCAACAGATTGTAGAGCCGGGGAGCTGCTAGGTGTAACTGTCACCGGTAACTGGATGGAAGCAACTGCCACGGTATTCTGCAGACGAAATAAAGAAGAGGGTGGGGGGGTTGAAATATATAGATTAAAAAAGCTAGCCTCCACACAGTCGTGCTCAATTTTTTAAGTGCTGTTAAACAACCCTAATAAGTTGCCTCATTTTTTTCTAACGGACTGGAGGCTACCAGGTAACCATGGGAATTGGCTTGACTCAGTGCGTTTACGCACGAAGACCATTTCAATTGCTAACGTGAGGCTAACCGGTCACGCTCCCTGCTGCAGAGTTGAGAATGGTTCTTACCATCCCTGCTAGAGGAGCCGTCAACACTGCAGCGATGATTTAAAGAGACAACCTACCAGGTTTTACCCTTCAGTTACGACGCAATCCGACAACTCACAGTCTAATATTGTTGTTTTGCCCCTTTAAGTCATTCTTAGTGTCTCCAGAAATTGATTACACAACATAACGAATGCGTCGTTAAGCATCATGTAGCTTGACTAAAAAGGTTAAATGAATGTTTGCTGTAATTATTATTAACTGTAATGTACTACCGATAATAGTACATTACACTTATGGTATTTCTAGGTGTGCTTGGCTGGGGGCGCTTTCTGAATAACAGCACATCAGCTTACTACCGGCGTCACGTAAGGGCAGGATGTATCAACAAGTAAGGGTAAAAGCACTGCATTTAATCAGTTACCACGCATTTCACAAAAGAAGACGCAGTGTTATTGAGGTCAACTACTGCTGCATCGCTATATACAAGCAGACGGAATGCTGCTTAGACATGTTAGCACTTCCTAACAGCAAAACATATATTATTCTTTCTAATATTTGCCTGTTAAACTTTTACGGAGACTAAATAACATTTCAAAGCTTTGCGTTCGTCCATCCATTCTCGGAGACGAGGACCCTCCATCCATTCTCGGAGACGAGGACCCGACGTTTGCCTTGGCAGCACAGTGTAATGCACTAACTATCCCTAGACGGGGCGCCAGTCCGCGATCACTCTGGCGAACTCACTTTTACGCCCCGAGGCAGTTCAGATTTGCTAATTCACGTAATAAATGTTTCAACAATGTTCGAATGTGTGCAAAACACGTGAATCAATGCTGACAAAAAATGCGTCACTCATCATTTACACATAATAAATACAATTAAACAATCTTGACGAGCATAGGCCATTCAGCCCAAAAAAGCTCCTCAATCCTTCTCAGTTGTTTGAGATGCTTGCTTAGTGAGGACAACATACAAATGCAGCCATCAAGGTGGATCTGAAAAAAGTGACTAAAAGCTGGAACGATGATTCAAACACAGCTGACGTTTCTCTGTATATTATTAGATAAATATAAAAAGTGGCAGAAACAAGGGGTTTTAATAAGCGATTAACTGTTGCATATACTATTTAAATATTGCAGATTTTCACATTTATATCAATTCATATTTGGAATTTGGCATCACTGAAAAACTGGGCAAAAAAAACCCAAATGTTGCTACATTAGTACAGAAACTGCAAAGAAAGTATGAGTATTAACCTTGGATAATAGTAATCGTGAATATAGTTGGTTTCAATGTTTACTTTTCTATTTATTAAAAGAAAGGGCAAAGCATACTGAGGTTAAATCATGCAATGATAGAACAGGTTGTTTCAAAACAAAAACTGCCTAAAACTATTCATTATATAAATTATATATGCCTTCAAAATACACAATACTGTACTTACTATAATTATTATTTAAAAAATGCAGAACTCCACATTTTATTTCACAATCCATACAAAATACAAACTATCAGTGCACAAACCAAATAAATGGCAGCCAGCCACAGAAATGACAAACTAAGGTTTAGTTTCAGTCTGTACAATCATTTATTTATTTTTAATGCATTTATTTTGTGACAATGGCAACTGACAACATAAAGAAATAAACAACCAATCCAATGTTGAAAGCTAGACTGATGTACACCACCTATATATATATTATACCTATTATAGTGTACTGGACATTTGTTTGAACTAAATTAATAATATAGATATCTATCACCCCCAGACAAAGCGAAAATCAGGAGAAAGTCCAAGAGAAGCAGTGCATACTCCTGTTTTTAAACATATTCTTTATTAAAGCTGTTGAATATTTAAGAAAATGTATGCTGTCACAATGATAAGCAGTCCACCAGTTAACTGGCTTTAATCCAATTTAATGGAAGCTAAATAAAAATGTTATATACTGTATCATAAGAGAGCATGGGAGTGTGGTTCAGGAAAAGTTAGTGGTGAATTCTCTTAAAATGCAGTCATAGAAGTGATTTGGGACAGATAATTAATTGCCGTTATACTGTTAACATGCACTGTCTACTGAGAATTTAACTATATAAAGACCACTACTCTGTCATGGTTTTTCCAATCTGAAGGAGTGCTTCATTAAAAATACTATATATAATATTAATTGGTTGTTTTTAACTGTATTTGTTGCAATACATTGTCCTTTAATATCTCCAATGTAATATTGCATAACTAAGAAATGACAAGAAACCACCACATTTTTCACTTTTCTATTGAGCACAGTTTCCAGTGGATGGCATTCTCACTTGCCAAATTAGTACTTAAAACCTTTCTAACTCTTCTACTGACATACTGATTCATTTCTCATTATTAACCACCCACCAGAAACTCTTTCTTCACTGGTCTGTAGCAGTAATAAATACATTTTCACTGGGAAATGATACCCGTAAAAGTTAAGGTAACAGTATTTTTGCTTTGTTGTGGTATTGCCAGTCATAATCCTAACCAAAAACCCCACTAAAAATGTTCCACCTCACAGGATTGCCTCCTGGGATGTTTCAGGAAAAGAGACTAAGCATTGTCCCATTCACATGTCTAAGAAAATATTTCTCTTAACTTTGAATTTGCATTGAGTTATGTTAAAGTCTGTAGTTACATATAATACAGTTAATAAATACACTGAAAGAACTTTTTCTAGCACCAGTTTGCTCATGTCATGATGCTCTTGATAATTTTGTGTTCCTTCTTCCAAGGGCAGACTTTAGCAGATGGTTCGGCCCTTCAGTGCAGTACAATAAAATACTGTGGGACCAATTAAATAAGAAAATACACAAAACATATGTATAGTAACTAGTAATATTATCTACCATCCTTTTCAGAACCATATTTTCCTAAAAAACTAAAGACAGTCCCACACTATTTAAATTGATTTGTCCACTGCCTATTGAATTCAAAATCAATGCACAGTTTCATTTTTTTAAACACAGATACAAACACACAATTGCTTCAGAATTGATTAAAATGAAATTTTAATTTGAAACCTGTAAGCTACTTTGATTGGAAGCACCTACACTGTAAAGCTCATATAAAGTAAGTAAGTAAGTAATAATCTCTGTTTACATCTTATTTAATATGATACATGAAAACAATAATTACTTTTAAAATGAAAATATGGCACTGAAATGAATGATTGCATAGAACATTGTGATGTATAATTGTTATGAGTTATGAAATGTTATTAATCTTGTCTGCATGCAATACATTTTAAAAAAAAGTGTAATATATGTTTGAGGTTTTCCTTTACAAAGTCATTATTGTTTTCTTTTTTATACTGTGTTTTGAACTTCATTTATTTTTGTTATTATTTTATTTTTTACTGTATTGCATGACATCATTAACATGATGACTAATAAGTTAGCACAACATGCTTTGTTGAATCCTAGATAGAGGGATTGCTTTCCAAAAGCATGTGCTTTTTTGAAAGCCTCTGGTATTACAAATCCTGGCAAGATTTATTCTGACATCAGTTTTTGTCTTATATTTGGTTTCTGCAGCTTCATTTCTTCCATTTTGACCATTGCTAGTTATCCAATTAACATTTATCTCCTGGTTCATCCATCCCACCCTTGTGACCTGTAATTCATTTTTGTTCTTGGTGTAGTATATTACTCCTTCTTTAAAATATTGATATTCATATCTGAAACACCAGAGAAGTTAATGTTTTAATCTACAGGTCAGGTCAAGTCATGTTGGGGAGCATGCAATGATACAGCACATTGCCGCACCAACCACATGACGAAACAGTTTGGGATCCTGGTTGGCAACCACCCAGGCAGACATGCTGTCCGGTCCCACCCTCCAGAAATGACCCTCTATCTGCCGCAGCCTGGTGTTATGTGGGCATCCCCTTGGCCTGGTCTAGCCACTCGGGTCCTCAACACAGAGGATCCTGCAAGCCAGATCATCCCCGGGTAAACGCTCCACATGGCCGTAGTGCCATAACTGACGTTACCTCACAATGCAGGTAATGTCCCTCATTTGGGACTCCATGAGCAACTGCCCATTTGACACAAAGTCACAACAGTGGTACCATGCATCAGAATTCACAAATACCTGCAATCTGTGTTGTTATCTTTGTTTTAATATATATTTTAATATTAAGGCCACAATCTCACCATTTTGTGCATTTGCTTTTCATAGACACAACCATCCTGGTATTCTTGGTGTCATGTGGGCCTTGCCCTTGAGTGTTGTGTTTTACTTTATTTGTATTTTTGTTTCTTTTCTTTTGCCATTAGTCAGAAATTTTCTCTTACTTATTCTTAGTTTTTCTTACTTTTCAGTTTTCTTTCCTTTTGTCATCCTGGTGTGTGTGTGTTTGTGTTTATTTATTTATTTATTTATTTATTTATTTGATGAGTTTTGTAAAAGCCAAATGTCGCACTGGGGACAAATCCACTTCTATCTGTCTGTTATTACATTTTATATTTATTATTTGCTTTTAATTGCATGCTTATTTGTTTGTTTGTTTTTTTTACCCTTGTTTGGATTTTGGATTACTTAGTTTTGTTAGTATTTTGAATTTCCTGATTTTATTCTGTTGTTTTTGGGTTTTTCATCTTTGAATCATGAACTTATTGTTTAAGAATTTGATTTGTTTTTAAATTAATACAGTACATTCACTTTAATTATAATCAAGTTTTACTGTGTAGCCATGGCTTTTTGATGGTCCTCCCCCTTACAGTATTTATTTTACAGCACTTGGTTACTACGACACTGCATGTTACCAGGCACATAGCACACATGCCCTTTGACATGTGATGTTTTATACCGAATGTCTTTTTCAGTCTAACATGTGCCTGAACTTTGTGTAAAAATAAAGGGAAGACTTTGTTGGAAATGTCATATTTAGCAAATCAATTTAGATCCAAATCTGTTTTGACTTCACCTCATGTAACAACTTATGTTCTTCAAATATGCCTTCAGAAGTAGGACAACACAAGAAGGCTACTAATCTTAAGATTTTTCTGTGAAGACTTATATGGAAATTTCTCTACATGTATACAATGCTGAAAAACATATTTTAATCTCCACTTGGTTATTATACACAATAATTACACCTCTTCCACACCACAGCTACAATACTTCCATATCTATGTGTATTTTATTCTCTAGGTACTATGATTTTTCTCTCACATTTGTAATATGTATATAGTGGAATGACAAATAGTTCTCATCGATTTCAAATATACATTACTAATTAAAGAGAACAACCATACGTATCTTTTACTAAAGTGTGCAGTTATCAGATAAATAAAAAGCAATATCAGACACAAGGAAACGTAATCTCACTCACAGACAACCTGTGTAAAACTTCTGTTAAAATTAGAAAAGTACAATCCATATAGCGGCCCATGCAGGCTGATAACATAAATTACCCTGTCAAAGGTAATGTGGGCTCCATAATTAGCTATAAGAGAGCTGATCTAACGGCGGCAGAGCACTGCAATGACTGCCACACTGAGTATGTTTACACTCTTGTAATTGTTTTAGTCTAATGAAGAATACTAGACTATTCTGGTTATGACTCTACTCATGTAAACACAATTAGCAGATATTCTTGAGTCATCACTTGTAAGGCCATGGCCCATATGTTAAAGAAGAAACTAAATAAATGTAATCTTAAACAGCAGTTATTAAAATATTGAATGAAATTACACACTAAGAAGTATGAAGCTAGAAAGTATACCTTATGAAATGATATACTAGTAATTTATAAGGCTAATAGGAAGTATGGTTATACACTATAGTACAATATACTTGGGAGGCCACATCTGGACTACTGTGTGTAAAAAAAAAATATAATGGCATTAGAAACTGTCCAAAGAAGAGGTGCAAGACTAGTTATGGGGCTATGTTATATGAACTATAAGTAAAGACTAAAGGAGTTACATCTTTTTAGTGAGCAAATACAGTGGATGCCAGTTGTTACTCTACAATCACACTTTCAGCAAAAGGCAAGGGTGGAATCTGGTGAAACTAGGAAGCATTTCTTCACACAGAGCAGTGCAGATGCACAAATGACATTACCATGAGGTGTCGTTAAGAGCACTACTAAATCTGACATCAGCAATATTTTGGAAACATTAGTTAATTAATAAATGACAAAGTGAAATGACTGGCTTGTCCTCATCAAATCATACTGTATATTCAAAACAATTATTTTCAAATACTATAATGTGACAATATGGAATTTTAATGTAAGGTACTGTATTTTTGCCATACAATCAATTATCCTGAGACTCCAAGCATCAAATGGGAAAAAGGACGATTACAATTTCCATTGATCATGTTACAAAACAGTTCCCCTAATATAAGTCCAGTTATTGGGATATCTTCAGGAGAGTACAATGATTTAGGGGAAAGTGCAGAAACCTCACAGCTGCAAGGATGTGTGTTCTGTTCTTGGGCTGATCACTGTCTCTGTGGAATTTCCACATTCTACCATTATTCTCTTAGTTTTTGTCTAGTATATCTAAACACACAATTGGTAAATACACTATAAATACTCTAAATTGACTGTGTGAAAACAATTGTAAGTGGGTTGGTGTAAGAATGTGCCTTGAGGTGGACTACAATCTGATCCTGGGCTGGTCCCTGTATTGTTCCAAACTGTTGCTTAGAAAAGCTTCAGCTTTGGACAGCCCTATACAGGGAAATGAGTGTTCATATAATGGATGAAAAAAAGGATTTGTAAGCAGAAAGCATTCAATAAACTTTACCTACAGCGTTGTTTTTTATGTATAGACAACACGGCTCTAAATAAGAACGCAACTGAAAATGACTATCTCCTGACTCTGATCTCCCTCCTTTTTGAACAAATTTGACAACACATTGTTGTAGTCTGCAGGTTTAATTGTCAGGTAAATGCCCTTCACCACATTACTTCATATTTTTGAGGTCTAAATATATTGGCCCAAGACTGCAGAGTACTTGAGAACCTAGCAGTCTTATCCTGTATTCATGTGCTATCAGATAGATGGGAAATATGACTTTATAAGTTGGAAATTCCACATGAACACCATAAGGACTTGGAGATCTGAGTTGGAAAATTTGGAAAGCAAGGTACCTGATTATTCCAGGTTGTGATGTAACACTGACCTTTCACTCTAGGAAATTGCATCAAATAAAAACTATAACCTTGTCAGCAAGAAACATCTTTTTTTTGTTCAAATTGCATTTGGAACAAAGTGATACATATTTCATACTTTAAATTTGTTTATTTTCACAAAAAAAAGAAAAATATATATTTTTTATCTTTGTTTGATTTGTAGATCAAGTAACAAATCAATGGCAACCTCACGTTTCCCTGAAACATTCAAACCAAAATCCATGTGAAGGTACTGAAGTGGTGAGGTGAAACATCACAAATCAGATTCATGTTAGCATGTGTATGCACCATTATGCTATGCATGACTTGGAGGGGATCCTAGTGGACAAAGGTTTAGTGAGCAGCAGAGTTAAACATCTATTTTGAGAGATTTATTAATAAGAGTATTGCCAGAATCATTAGCAGGCTCATTACAAGGAAAACTTTAGCTTATCCTCTCAACACATTAAAGGGCACTAGCTTTAGTTACAAAACAAAGTAAATGGAAAGCAAACACATTATTTTTAGGATTTTCTTTCCTGTTACTTTGTTTTTTTTACTTTTTTGTTTACCTACATTACTAAACTCTTTAATCATAATAAATAAATCATTATTTCTTTTCATATTAGTTGCCACTTGTCTGCTATGTCCCTAACAAAGACTTATTTGCATGAACAAAATTCAGATGCTTCACTGTGCGAGCCACCAACTTTTATAGCATAGTGGTGCTGGCTTCAAGAGCATCACCTGCACACATCATGGTGCATCAAGCTGCATCTTTGGCCACCTAAAGGTATATACTCATGATTTTCACTGTGGAGAATAATGCCTTCTAAAGGAAAACATGGATAGAAAATTGCAACGTAATGACATTACCAGTAAAGTAATAAACAATAACAAAAATGAAAAATAAGTAAAAACATAGTGGAAATATCAATAATTATAAACATCCATCTATCCATTATCCAACCCGCTATATGTTAACTACAGGGTCACAGGGGTCTGCTGGAGCCAATCCCAGCCACCACAGGGCACAAGGCAGGAAACAAACCCCGGGCAGGGTGCCAGCCCACCGCAGGGCACACGCACACACCCACACACCAAGCACACACTAGGGACAATTTAGAATCACCAATGCACCCAACCTGCATGTCTCTGGACTGTGGGAGGAAACCGGAGCGCCCGGAGGAAGCCCACACAGACACGGGGAGAACATGCAAACTCCACGCAGCGAGGACACAGGAAAGGAACCTAGGTCTCCTAACTGCGAGGCAGCAGTGCTACCACTGCGCCACCGTGCCGCCCTAATTATAAACATATTCCTGATAATGTTATATACAGTATGTTCAGAGAATACTTTAGGCTTAAATGAAACTGCAGATTATTACTAGCAAAGAACGGACATAATAAAGTGTAAAACCATCTAACCATTCATTCATCTATTTTCTACTCCACTTATTCAGTTTGGGGTCTTGGACGACCAGTGCCTATACCTGCAGCATTGGCTGTAAGGTGAGAAACAATCCTGGGTGGTTTGCCAGTCTATCAGATGAGGATTTATTTGATGTTCATATGGTTGTATAAACTATATTAAGGACTTAGGGCTCATTTATACTTCACGCTCAGAACGCATACGCGCCCACATCATGGCTGCCACGCATTCCTAGTGTTCATTTGACACATCCTCTGAGCAGGTCCTCAGAAATTAACGCAACGAGTGCGCAAGTTGCAGTACCAGCAAAAAGTCGGAGGGGCTCAGTGTGCTAAAAGTTGGAATGCGACGTCAGAGTCTTTGTTAACTATTTACATGTGACAGAAAGTTGCGTTGTGGATCCTATGAGATCGGCGTGCATGCTTTGATGTTTGATGAATGGTTCGATGTGGTGAAGCAAAATACTGACATACAGATGTATTTGTGGTGCTTTTATATTCAAGCGTTGCATATTCCCGATTGTAATGACACAATACATTTTAAAAGTCTCACATACCGTCTTCTGTGCCATCTTTTTTTCTATGTCTTCCATCCGGTCCTGACAGCAGCGGATCGCCAGCTATAGATCGCCACATCGAGCACATTAAATGTATTATATTCCAACTCTCTGCACATTTAGAATCCTTATATTTATACTTGATATCACTTTCATGATGAAATGTATTAAAGTATGTATGTTACATGTTACAGATAAATTGGTAATTTCATTTAAATAATGAATACTGTTAATAATTACACACATGGGGGTGACATGGTGGCGGAGCGTTAGCACAGGAAGTCACGTCTTGCAGGAAGTCATGTCACTGATATTCCCTGCCTGGAGTTTACATGTTTTCCTGCTGGGTTTCCTCAGTGTGATTTGGTTTCCTTCCAAAGATATGCAGATTTGGATTCACTAAAATGACATTAGTGTATCTGAGTGCTTGTATTCACCTTGCAATGAGATGATGCCCCGTCCAAGAATTGTTTCTGCCTCGTACCCAATGCTAGCTGGAATGGACAAATCCCTGGACTGATGGATTTAATCATTAAACATCCTTTTCAGAGATATTGCGATAAGGTGTCATCAGAATTTAATGGGTGTTCCAGGCAATTCACAACATGGCGAAGCCGAAACCTGTTCTCACCGTGATGATATCTCGCACTGCCACCTGGTGGATCCCTCCAGATTTACATAAAGTACGCGTGCAAGTATAAACAGTACAATGCTTGCGTAGCAGGAGTGTCCGCTGCAGCATGCGTTGCGTGAAGTATAACCCTGGCCTTAAAATACATATTGCATTATTTTTAACTTCAAGATATTATTAAGAGTGACGGTTTTTGAACCTTTTAACAATCAAACAGTATCAGTAAGCATCAAACTCAATGCAAGTTTATGATTCAATGATTTTGCTAACTATAGTACATTTATAAAAAATAGTATAATCTCTGTATCAATATCTGTTCTTTCAAAAAAGCTTCAGTCAATTTAAAAGGGCTTTACTGGTTAATCACTGGATATCAAAGAGCAACAAGAATTTTTTTAATTTAGTATTTGAGTGGTACACAATGGGGTGACATTCAAGATATCAATCAGGATGAAAGTGTCAAATATTCAAGTAAAGACCTGATGCTGAGCTGAACAACCCATAGCTGGATGTAAAGAAGCATGATAAATATTTTCTCAAGTCACCAATTAAAACCAAACAACAGCAAAAAGGAAAAGGCAAAAACTTTCCCAAAAATGTTAAGTGAAAGACAAAGGCACTTCAATAAAGATCAAAAAAACTCATAAAATGTTAACTTTTAAGATCTAAAATGAATCTAGAACTCTAACGAAACAAAGAAACACATGGACTAAATCCCAGTTCAGTCAGCTGGGGGAATAAGTTTGAACTAGCACCTCATTCATTTACAGCCACCAGACACTTTTCTGTCTTGCAGGAATAAGGGCTTTCCGGTTCTTTCATAATGTCATATACACAGAAGGGTCTGTCTCAAGACACAATAGCAAAGCTATTGAAGTAATATGAAAAGATTTTTAAAAGACAATGAATTTCAAACAATATAAGAGCGCTGAAAGAATGCTAAATGCTGCATAAGCGGTGCATAAAAAAGTTTAGACAAACTCAGGTGATTCCATAGCTATTACAATTTCCTATGAATTGTAAAAAAATATGCAAGGCAGTGGCCAAGGTCATTTTTAAAATTAAGAAGCACTTAAAATACTTAAACAGTGATTTACTTCAACTCATTTATTAAGACATCCAGATTCTTAGCTCCATATTTTCAGTAGAATTAGACACTTCTAATACTAAAGCTATTAGAATATTGTCTAAAAAATGCATAAGTCCGTTTTTCCTAATGTAAACTTCACATGTAATTATGAAGTTGGTATCTTCAAGCTGTTGACAAATAAATTATTTCTTGAAAATGTGAAAAAAATGACTTATACTGTATGTACCTACTCTTAAAAGGCTAAAACAAAGACCGGAAAAATCTACATATTTTTAGACACAATATGAAGTATAGAAAGTGCGATCCCATGTTTGATATTAGCTGAACTGAGAAAGGCCACTCTCCATAAACCTAACTTGGTTCAAAATTAAACAGAATTAAATTTTACTGGAGCAGACAGTGTGTTAATGACAGAACTCATGGCCTATTCACCATAATGTTCCTAAAATTCAAAACCACTACATCTCTTGCACTTACTTATCTTCATAAATGGGTTCATAACTCTTTGATAGCTAATCAACATAGAACTAATCGCAGATACCGGATACTTTTTGATGACCTTGTATGTTTGAATGATACTGCACAATATGCTGGGCATATGACAGAAGCAGTGGGACAAAATCTTCAACTAATTTTCCTGTGCTCATTCCATACTCCTCAAATATAACAACCCTATGTTTTGGTGGATTTTACTATGCACTTGCTCATTTAGACCTAATTATTAAAGCCTAGTCTATGTTTCATCACATGTTGGCAGACTACTCTTGTCAATGTGCATTTGAAGTAGAAAGTCTAACAGGTTAAAGTGGGCGTTTTTGACCAGCTCTTGTGTTCCAATATGCTCTTTTGGTTGGCACATAAAATCTTTTATGGACAGAAGAAATTGTGGTTGTTGCTACTGTTGTTTTTGATTTCTTTTGACATGATGATTCTATCCTCCTACTAGACCCAGGGAAAATTTGGTGCTGAAGAAAGATGTAAATAAAGACTACACAGAAATAAAATACAAGAGATGTTCAAAAAGTTTCTGCACTTTTACATTTTCGTTGGAAATAGTGAAGGTGGGAGGAGGAGTAATTTGGCATTAATAAGTTGTTACAACATTGATAAAATTGCATGGCAAACAAAGGTGACTATGTAGAAAAGTGATGTAATTTGTTTTTGAAACTCTTAATAAATAGAGTTAAAAAGTGCAGAAACGTTTTGAATGTCCCTCATATTTTGGAATAATTTGATATTTAAGTCACAACCAAAAGTATAGATTATTCTTAAAGGTAGACTGGATGTTACGTTAGTCCTTGTGAAGAATTTCCCACCTCCTCAATGCCAAGTATTAGTTTTATTTAAGATGTACGCTTAAACAAATGCACCTAAAGTCTAAGTCAAATTTAAATGTGACAATAAATCATGGTGATCACTCAGGGCCTGAAGAAAGCTATGGTGCATAGGGAAATTCCAGTGATAATGGCATGAAAACAGCAATTAATAAATTAAATGAGACGGCACTATTACCCTTAGAAGTGTAGGCCTTTCATTTAGATAAATTACAAAATTATTCAAAGTGTCAGTGAGTATGGTGTCCTACACATTCCAAAGACAAATGGAAACTGGAAGAAACTCTGATAGAAAAAGATCTGAAGATCTGGTAGACCCAACCCAATCAGAAGACAAGTTTCTGAGGGTCACCAACTTTCATGATAGGTGCCTCACAGCACAACAGCTTCAAGCAAAGCCTAACAGTGGTCGAAAAAAGCAAATCTTAGTTTCTACTGTGACTTTGTGCAGCAAGTTTGACAGGGTGAGTGGCAGTAAGAAAGCCATTCTTCAAAGGAAAAAAGAAGACCTTGAAATAACGCCAGTAGACTACTACAGACTGGAAGAAAGGTCTTTGGGATTGATGAATCAAAATTTGAAATCTTTGGTTCATCACACAGGGTGTTTGTTTTCCATCGAATTGGTGAAAGAATGGCTCCTCAGTATGTGACACTAACTGTCAAACATCGAGGAAGTGTGATGGCCTGGGGTTCTTCTGCTTGAGGCAGAGTTGGTTCTTGTACAGATTGACTGGCATTATTAATGAAAAGGGTTACCACAGTATTTTGCAGCACTACACAATACTTTATGGTCTGCATCTACAGTAGTAGGTCAGGAGTTCATCCTACAGCAAGACAATGACCTAAAACATAACTCCATACCTCTATGTTAAATGAAAAAACAAGAAGGTATACAGTCTCCAGGCTTAAACCTCATTGAGTTAATTTGGGATGAACTCGACAGAAGGGTGAAAGGAAAGCAAACTACAAGTGCATCACATTTGTAGGAACTTCTGCAAAAGTGTTGGGAAGATCTTTCTGCCCAGTATTTGTTTTCCCTTATAGAGAGAATGCCACATGTGTGTTTGGCTATTATATCAGCAAAAAGAGACTACTTTGATGAATCAAATATTTTAATTAAATTTTGCACACGTAATAATTCCTTGACTTATGTTGTTAATTTGTTAAATGTTTGCATTTCCATAAAAACTAAAAAACTGAGGTGTTCTAAAACTTTTGACTAATAGTATATATATTTCCTCTTAAAGCCACTTATTTCTTTTTACATAGTAAACTGGATCACAGTAAATATTGTATTGATGTATTTATTAAATCATTCAGCTGGTCACCTTTTAATATGAAGAATATGTCATCAACATAGCATATACAATGTTCCAGTGTGTACTGAGTTACAGCTGCATTACCAGTTAAACTGACACATCAATTTCTTAGACATATCCATTTAAAGAGTAACAATGCCATCCTTATTACATGTGTTTATCATAAGGAATGTTATGCAGACAAAATATTACACTGTGCCAGAAATCACCCCTCATAGCTCAAACGGAGCTGTGTTAAGACACTATTCAGAAGAGTTCAAACCCCTTGTAATAATAACATGACTAAAAAGAATGAAAGGCTTTATCTTTTCCAACTGTTCACATCAAATGGCTACCCAAAGACATTCATCAGACAACGCCTACATAAAAGACACCAGAGACTCTTGCAAACAATTGACTCCAACCTGACCCCCCATTCTACCTGGTACGCACTTCCTTATCATCACAAGGTATCGGAAGGTACACCACATACCCTTTTCAGATGAGGCATCAAAGTAGCACATAAGTCTATGAACACTTTATGTACAGTCTTTTTTAATGCTAAAAGCAAGAAATCAGTAGCACAGACATGAAATGCGGTTTACAGCATACCATGTAATTCATGTCCAGCTGCATATGTGGGGCAGACATCAAAAACACTCACATATGCAGGAACATCGCAATGCGGTCTGAAGAAAGGACCCATGGTCTCTGATACATACAAGTTCAACCGGACACAGATTTAAATGGGACCCGGTGCAAGTAAAATTCAGTCCTAATACTTAAAGTGCTAGAGAATTGGCTGAAACGTGGCTATCCAATGAAAATGGCATTAACAGATATTTGGATATGAACCAGGATTGAAAAGAACATGCACATATAAAAAAGACTTTATGACTAACACCCTCCAACTCCCCACCCCAAATCCACCTACCCACTCCACCTTATTTATCATATATTTCCTTGGATCCCTGTAAGTCTAATCATGTTCCTCTGATGATGATTCCTGGTAGGAGTTAAAAGCTTAGGAATAAAAAACTATTTTAAGATACAAGATTCATGTTCTCCCTTTGTGGGTTTCTAGGTACAAATATATATATATATATATTGATACAAAAGTATCTGTAGACTGAATGATAACTTTCAGTTTCTACCTGTTGATCAAGGTCAAATGCCCTCAATTAAATACAGTATAACAAGATTCCATACTTTCTACACATCAGTTTATTTGTTGAACCCATTTACCCAACTTCAGGACTACTAAGAGGGAGCTACAGTATGCTAGGCACATGAGCTGCAAAGCTGAAAATAACACTACTCCATGTAATAAGACATAATGTAAAATAGTTCAAATGTGAGGTGAATACTTTTTGCTGCCAATATATGTGAGGAATTATTAATAATGTGAACAAATACAACATTTAACAGACAACAGCTAAAACATGAATAAAAATGTATTTATTGGATCTATTTCTGTTTGCCTACTTGGCTAATAGAGCAACAGAGGTAGCCACTGTTAGTTTGCTTCATCTGTTGTATAAACATTTGGAGATGGTCAAAGCATATATGAGGTTCCTATTTTTAAACTTCTCATCAGCTGCTAATACCATCCAGCCCCACCATTGTGCAAAAAGTAAAGATTTTCATTTGGACTGTAACCTGGTAGAGTGGCTGTATAATACTTTAACAGACAGGACTCAACTAAATGGTCTTCTATCTGACATGCTGTCTCCTCAGTAATGTGCTGTTTTACCTCTTTTCTATACTCTTACTAACTGAAAATAGATTTTTTTCTAACATTTGCTGATGACTCTGTAATTTTAAGCCTGTTTAATGAGAATAAAATGAGTCATGATCTATGGTGCAGTTGTTTGAGTAGAGAATTCTGGTGGGGCTATACCAGAGTTTTCCAATACAGTATGTGTGCCGACTTCTATAATGTAAATATTAACTTACCTAATTAATAATATCTGTCTCTTTTGCTAATGGCTAGTAAGTTCACTGATTTTATAGGTCACAAAAAATCAATTAACCAATGGGGCGCTAGGGCCAGGTCTGTTTCCACTGCAATCAGATCAGTGTGATACCCTCAGAAAAAGTCATCGTGTGACAAAATATAGCAATATAGATTTAAATGCTGTTGCTCAGGAAAATTTATTGGCTATGATCTGCCTAAAGTGAAATGGCAACATATGTAAAATCAAATGGCTTTGAGGAGAAAAAGGGCAAGCCACAATAACATAACAAAAATATGCAGACAATACACACACTGCATAACTCAAACTGCACACTGCATGTCCTGCTGCAACAATAACTACAGTTGCAAACAGCACACAAAACAAAGGAAAAGATTTGAGGATCTACCCTACAGTATATACTTGAAAAAGGTTTGGTTGAGAGATAGATCTTTACAGATGTAAGCTCAAAACAGAACTGAATTGCATGGGAAAATGGCTGGCATATACAGTATAGCCTGTAGACCAGAAGTGACATAATAGGGAGATGGAATTCTGGGAACTGGAAATTATATTAGGTGGAGGTGGGATCTTGAGGAACAGAAGAGGAAGTGATGTAAGTTGGCTTCTGAGTGCCAGTATAGGAAGTGGGTTTAAGAGGGAGATTTGTCAGCTGGTGTGCATGGAAAGAGAAGAAAGGGTTAGTGGGCAGCACTAACCCTTAGTCTGGCAGGAACATACATGCATTGAAGCCATAAATTGTCTCCCAAGCACATGTGTGTGACAAGTGCAGATAGGTGTTTTCTAGACAGCATTAGGAAATGGAAGGAGCACATATAGTTGTCCTTGATGGCTTTTACAAATTTAGCCCAGTCCTCCTCAACGGTGGGTGAAAATCAAGATGCAACACAAAGTCTTATGAATGCTGCAGTCTTGATATTGCTTTTCTTTCTTTCTTTCTTTCTTTCTTTCTTTCTTTCTTTCTTTCTTTCTTTCTTTAGCTCCCCTTGAGGGAACAAATGCTGTACTTTTCACATTTCTTTGCTAGCACATGCTACAACCAGGTACAGCCCCCAAAAGGTATTGCATACACTAGGTTAAAAAAATAACAATAGCCTCAGGCTTCTCCATTTTAATATGTGTGAAGACCTTCAAGGCTCACCACCAAACTGGAAAGTTCAGGTTGGACATGGGTAACAAGGGTATATAGAATACTTCACTGTTAACTGGTCCAGTCTCTCTGCCAGAGTCTGGTTTGCAGCACACGACACAAATACTGTTCAGCACACTGCAAGAAGCAATAATTGTATAAATAATTACATTCAGCAAGCATTTAAAAATTAAATAAAAAGCATGTTCAAGAAGATTAAATTGAGGATTGTTATAAACATTTTAAAATGATAAGTTAAATTACTGAAGGAAGAGTATTGCTTTATTTTGCACAACATCTGGTGGGGCTATGCCCCACTAGCTCCTAATGCAGAAACATAACTGAAAAGAACTTACAATTGATTTTGAGAGAAACATTGCTCACCCGCAGAAAACAAACGTCAAAGATCTAGCAATAAAAATTATTGAAAGTTATAAATATTTTGGAACAATTATTTTCTCAAAACTGACTTGCTTTTAAAACACAGAGACAGCTAATAAAAGGCACAACAGTGTCAGTACTATCTCAGGAAGATGTCTTTTAGCTTGAATTTTACTGAATATCTTTTTTTTTCTAAATGTTGTATTGAGTCTGTTTTAACTTACATCCTGCTGGCTGGGTTTGGAAATCTCAAAGTTAGCAACATGAACAGAATACATCAAATTGTAAATGGAGTAGTAAGATAACATTGTCCCAGCAGTCAAATCAGACAGACCTAAGCAATTATTGCAGAGTGTAGAGAGTACTCTCTAAGGCAGAACTCGCCCTCTACACTCTCAATTCTAGTGTTTGCCATCAGGCCACAGGTTTATGTTTCTGAGAAAAAAAGCAAATGGGTAATATACTTCATCTCTAAATAAGTTTTACACGAATAAACTTCTTCTTCTTTCAGCTTCTCCTGTTAGGGGTTGCCACACAACCAGTCTTTACTCTTGACCCCAATAGTTTTTCAATCTCAACATTTATTGGTTAAGTTTTAATGTTTACTTAAAACTTATACTGTATGTGCTAAGTATAATTTGATTTTATATGTTTTATGTCCATTACTATATTTTATTTATTAGTACAAAATCAATTTCGAAGTCAATTTTCGGAGTTTTTGATTGATGTGTTTTTAATGTAATGACTTGGTCTCTTTATAAAAACTCTATTAACAAATCAAATTTCAGTCTCAGGACAACAAATTTGAATTCTATTGAACTAAATTGTTTAAAAGGCATGACACGCTGGTTGTATGTTTATTAATCCTTGCAATTCCATTTTCATATCATCATCCACTTTTTGTTTGAACCACCTAATCTAATTTAAGGTCTTGCACAGCTGGAGCCAATTACAGCAACATCAGCAAGAAAAAAAACTAGATGGAGTGACAAATTAATCAGAATACATACTCACGACAACATCCACACTCTCACCTACAGAACCAACTAAGAATTAACATAAAATATACAGTATGTCTTAGGGATGTAGGAGGAAAACCGCAGCACAATAAATAAATCAATAACATTGATGACATAAAGATATACTCTTATTAATTCCTCTCAAGAAGAATTTTAAGCAGTGTCCAGCAACTACAGTATGTGATTAATGTATACATAAGATATAAGATAAAAAATACTATTTTTACAGAAAGCATGATACAGAGAAGAGTGTTCCATTAACTTACTACTTCCACTCCCAGATATTCTGCCCACCTGTGATAAGTTTCCTGAAACCTTCAGGCTGTCTGCTCCAAATATTATTCCATTTATTATTCCAATATGGAAACATTTTGTTTTTGTTAAGCAGCACACTACAGCTATTTAGCTTTGATTTGATATTATTTAAACACACTAATTAATTTATTTTATTGACAAGTCTGTTCTAACCAAATCTGAAATTAAATTTGTAAACAAAGAAATTAAAACATGAATTGATTGAAATATTAAGTGGTATCAAAATGGCCAAATATCCCAATTACTTGCTTCTCAGTCACTTAGGAGAGTGAAGGTGGAGAATTACTACTCCCACAATTAGAGACTCAAGTAAAATGTATTCACAGCAGTGTAATGAAAGAAAACATTAAAATGCACCTGCTTTACTCTTGCATACTAGATGGTATGATTTATAAATGCTTAGACCTGTAAATATAATGAATGTTATAAATATTACTAAGCTGCAACAAGCAAAGTTAATGCTTTATGCTGTGACTGCATTTCAATTGTTCCAAATCTTATCGGATACTCTCATAAGAAAAAAATGGCACATTTTTCAGAAATTTCTATACACAAAAGCAATTTAACAGAAAAAGCAGTATATTTGTATTCTGTTCAGCTCTCCTGGATTATTATACTTCAGGTGTTGTAGATTAACTAGAAACTTTAGAAAAATAAAGCTTTAAAAGCTTAAGAAACTGCTCTTCTTGTTTAGCCAAATATAGTTTAAGTACAAAAGACAAACAATTTAAATAATAATGTGTTTTTCAAATTCTTTAAAAGGCAGTAAAATGCTCTTCAGGGCAGTTTGTTCTAACTTTAATCATATAACTATTTCTATTATATTCTTATCTGGAATGTGTCTCAAAATATATTTTCTAAAACAGTTCCAGTCATTCTTTATATTGACGTCATGGTATACCTCCCACTAAATGACAGCACTGTTTGTCCTCCAATCATGTGTAATGCTACATGCTGTTTTGTTTTTCACAAGACAAATTTCATTCAGACACTGCAGTCTTGTAGTATTACCAGAAACTGCATGTAGAATGAGGACTGGTTCGCTGCATTGACGTAGGTTTAAGCACACTCACCAACCACATTCAAAATCGACAGTTCCCAGTGGGGAGGATCCTTAGGAGTTAATATATTTTTTCTGCCGCAAGGCTCTTCATTTAAGCTTGACCCGAATTAGCAAGGGATGTACTTTATACCCTTCAATTTTAAATAAAAAGACAAATCTTTGACAATAATTCTGATGGTCAGCCTTGAAATTTGTATCTGAATTCCTCCAGCTGACAACCTGACAACTAAATTCTCAGTGGACATGGCAAGATATAACATTCACACTGACAAGACATTATAATACAAATTAGATAAAATTAAGGAAGGATTTCTTAGATAAGGGCAGTGCTGTTAGGGACTTTGGAACTCAGTGCAGTTGCATGAAAAATTTCTCCCCCTCACCCACCCAAATACTTGAGAAAAGCACTTAAAACCAGTTATATTGTAAATCAGCTTTAATTTATTTTGTTGTAATTTTTGTTTAGCAGTTAATCATTATAATGTGCATTAAAGACTAACCCAACAATGATATTCCTGTATGTATTTTAATTTTTGCAAGAAAACAATAGAGAAATTAAAAAGCTTGTTCTTGCTTAGCCACAATCTCTTAAGCATTACTGTTGTGATACCATTGCTTACCAAGTGGAATTAAAAGCTGCACTATGGTTGCTATGCCAACCAGCTGCCTCCCACATACAGCAGCAGTTGGAATTTGTACAAACCCTTTGAGCATAGATTTGTAGCTAAAAAAATTCATACAAAAAACAAAAATCTGTTGCTCTTTACATCATTTAACATGGCTTTAATACAGTAAGATGTGTTAATATACATGTTAAACTTTATATGTGAAGATAGCTGGAACATTGTGTATAGGACAGACTATGAGAAAATCTATTGATTTCACTTGGTAAGGCAATATGCAAAAAGATGAAAAAATAAAAATAACCACAAACAATATGGACAAAAGAAACTTCATCATTGGCTTATACCTGTATTAGGTAAGTGGTTCTCAACAAAAGAAACTTTGTCAGTGGTCAATTTTAGTTAAGAGAATCTCATTCTTTACTGTTCAGATCTACTACAATTATTGTTTTAGGTACAGGTGTTGACATATTTTAATTTTTTTAAGACTTCAGTAATATATTTTGCAATGCCATCCAAGCTATGACAACAAATAAATTATTACAAGAAAATCCAGTGCTTGAAGTGGAACTAAATTACTTGCGGTGCCCTGTTAAATGCAATACATTAGCATTCAGTTGAAGGGCACTGGATGGTGGGATGGAGGAGTGGTCCCCCTGGCAGTTCCCTGTGAAACTTCAAGTGCCTGTACTCTAGGTAGAAATTGGAAGAGGTGTCAGTACTACAGTACATACCAGGGAGTATCGGCCCACTTCAAGCTCTGAGTAAATCCAGCCATATTCTCACTAAAATAACAAAAGATGTATATCTGCACATACAGTATGTTATATTAATTACATCACTGAAAGTAAAAGCTCAAATTGCATGTTATTATGGCTGAAACAACTCACAAACTAAATAAATATTTAGATTTGATGCACACACCCATAGATTAAGCAGAATCAGAAAATTAATGAATGAATGTTTCAGGTGAAAAACATCACCTCGAAAATGACACTTTCAGTTAAACAGAATCTGTCAGGATGCTTAACTGTAAAATGTACAACTCCATTTTTTATCTTCAGAATAAATGCAGAATATTTTCAAGTTTTATGTGAAAACATATACTGCATCAGCACATATTTGTTTTAATAAGGCAAGAATGGTGGCATGATGGCTGTGGTTCTGGTCTTTTAATCACAAGACTGCTATTTAAATCCTTTTGCCTATCTCGTTGTATCATTCTGGGGTGTGTTTTCTGAAATCAATCAAGTTTCATGAATAATGAACAAGATAGAGAACAACGCTGGTAAATAATTAGTGAGTTTTGTGAGTGCTTCCTGAAGCCTTTTGTTAACTGGCATTTTACTGCGAGTTTAAAGTACTTCTTTGTTGGTCCCACCACAGCAACCACATCAGAAAAGCACAGACTGTCAATCCCACAAATTTGAGTGGTCAGATATCTTATATTGTCAAACCAAACAATATATATATAATAAAAAATATATAAACTTGCTTAAAACATGATGTGGTTTCCTTGCAAAAAATAGCAATAGTGAGCAGTGATAGGAAAATGATGCAACACTGGAGGTGGCAAAAAATAAAGAACTAGTGCTCTCCAAAGCTCATGGAAACCTTCAAGGACTTGTTTAGGCACCAGAATTGCATCTTCCACATTTCTAGCATTCGCTCTACAACAGTACGTATGCTTTGGTGTGTGATGGTATACCTCTTCTTAGATATGTTTTGACAGTTCAACATGGGACTGATCAGGTATTCGCAAAGAGAATGCTCACTGTCTCCTAGTAACCTGCCACCAGCAAACACACCCTTGCTCTCTGTCACATTTCAGATTTGGACCAAAGACAAGCATCATGTGTAATCCCAGATCACTTGGCCTGTAACATGTCCTTGATGGCTGCATATCACCTGAACATTCAGCACTGCAAATTCTTTTTGTCAGGTATAGACGGGATTCAAGAGGCTAGGAGTATCCATAGGAATAAAACAATTCAAGGTATGTCTGCAATTACATGAAAAATAATTTTAGTGTCATGCATGGCATCCCCTCCTACTAGAAACTGTATATAGTTGTGAGCATATTGCGATAATCTGGTCAATGCATGCACAGATTTGGACACAACAGCCTTGCTGAAGACATGTGTATCACTGACGGTCTGTATGGCAGTCTGTATTTTTCTATTAATTGTTGACTACCAAGATGGTCCAAGGGGTTCATGTTTGCCCACAAAACAGCATTTAGATCAGTGACTAACCTGTTTCAAACGCAATATTCTGGACAGCTGTCATTGATGGTGCAGGTACTAAGGGGTGATTCACCTTCCTACTTTAAAGGATGTGACTGATTACATAGAGAGTTTGACTACTTTAACTTATTTAGCTCACAAGCACTTTGAGCTACATCGTTTGTATAAAAATGTGCTATATAAATAAATGTTGTTGTTGTTATGTACTCAAATTTTGCATTTGTATTAAAGACACAAAAAAAACAAATTGTGCTAATTTATAGCCTATATTACAATTTTCTAGTTATATGACAACAATGATATATTAATATTATTATTATTACTATTATTGTCATTGTTATGGCTGTCACATTATCTAGGTAAAAGTATCAGTGTGTTTGTTATGATCTTTTTAGGGTGACCTCTGTCTAATAGCATGGATTCTCGGTTAACATCTATACGCATTCAGTTTGTAGTTTGCAACAGCATTACCTTAAGTCCTAAATGACAATGGACTTCATTATAAAATGCAACTATACCTTGTACCGAGCACATTTTAAATAATAATTACTTCCACTGCTACAGATAGCATGTTCTGTGAAATGGAGGAAAGCAAATGAATAGTATATAGTGTAGTAAATAAAGTAGCTTTAACAGAATTGTCATTTATGTGCATTTAATGTTCTTGGCTAATATTTTTTAAAGGATCCTAGATTTTAAGAGCAGGAATAGATGACTGTACTTACATATGTATGTGAATATTTGTTAGGGGGAAAAAAACCAACAAACTCATAATCTTTCCTAAGAAATCTATAAAGAAATCTGATTTGTGGACATCTAATGTAACTGACATTTTGGAAAGCTGTAACCCTAGCAACAGGGCAAGGGCTTATTGATTTGTTCACAATGAAGCACAACCCAGGATTAGAGTTTGTAAACAAAATAAACTGAATATTGTCTTAACCTATACTGCTAATATTTTTTTAGAAAAATACATTAATACAATAAACAGACCACAGTTGTGGAATCTTGATACTGATAAAATGCTTTCATTTAACCTATTTTTTAAATAATCATGTTTACCGCTGCTCTTTCTAGACTTTGCAAGTATTTATACTAGCAGAATATATACTTTAATGCAGAAGCACCATAATGCATCTATCTATCAATCTATCAATCAATCTATCTCTTTGTAAAAATAAGTTAATGAAAAAATGCAACAGAAAATTAAAGCAAGTACTGGGAGGTGTACTAAATACTAGAAATCCATAGGAAAGTACGTGGTTTTTAACAGCTGAGATACTTTTACATTTTTTTCTGGAACTCCATAGTCTTCCACTTCATGCTGATAGATACTGATGTATGAACAAACACACTCTTTCTTATTTATGATGTTAGGCATATACTCTAGTAAGATTTAGAGATTGCTATACTACATACAAGAAAAGGGTATTGAGAATATTACAACATGTGACAACTTACTGCAAGATAAGAAACACCTTTAGTAGCTTGGTTCTTCTCAAATCCACACTGGTGTGCACTTCTACTGTTTATTCCTCACAAAGCTGATATTCCCTTCTGTTAAATTCCCAAATCGACTATCATTACATTATTTTTCTTAAATAGTCAAAATTCTTATATTACTGTCCATTTCAGATTTGGATTTACTTAAAGTTCTTGTAAATGAGTAAGGGTAGAGCCAACACTGCATGAACCCCTCCGCCACCAATCACCCTAATAAATTACAGAATGCAATATTGTTAATACTGCACACTAACAAATTCCTCAGATTAACATACATAGTTAACTGTATGATGTTGTCATTGCATTAGTTGCTATAGAGACAATTACAGTATATGAAAAAGAATTGAAACACATACAAAATATTAAAGAGCTATAGTCTATAGTTATACGAGTAGTTTAAAACTGCTTGTCAGGTATATCTAAAAAGGATACTGATGTGTATGCCAATAACACTGAAAAAATATCATTTCTTTTTTCCAAAGATACAGTAAAATATCATACTCAGCTAGCTGGTTCACATAAAAATATTATAGTCTTATTTTTATAGCAAAGGACAATTTCCATTAATCCTGGCTATGAATCTAAAACAAATTAGCCAAAATGTACTTGCAGCATGACTGCAGTCATTAGCCTTTTGTCAGAAGACAAGATGAAAAAATATAAATGATATTAATAAACTAATTTTTGTAAGACTTTTAGATAGCTTTCTAATGTGTGTCCATGATTTGTTACCATACAGTATTTCTCACACACACACACACACACAGTATTAGAATAGCCATCCGGTTCACTAGGATTCAGGATGTCTACATAAAAGGCTTAAAATCTATGCAATTCAGTATGGATGCTATAAAATTATTTTTTGCATTTTTTTGAAGATTTCCTTTATTTCACCATAAACCTGAAGAAAGATATTTACCCTATTCTTTTTTGCCGAAATTAGAGAGGTTACAAGAACTTTTTCCTTAAGTGTTACTTATATTAGTCAACCAAGTCTTACTGTATAGTTCTCTTGTGGAAGAAAACTATGAAATAGTTTACCAGTTATAAAACCAGTACACAATAATTCATTAGAATATCATTATGGGTTGGATTCATTATTTACAGTACTTGTGCTTTAAATGCATTTGTCTTCATACGCCGTTTAGATAATGATAATGGAAACATCCACTGCAGAATACTACATTTCTGTATTCACATAGTTTTACTTTTATCCCTTTTAACCTTGCTTTGAAGACTTTAACTCGATACATCAGGGACAGAAATTTTTATGCTGCACTCAACCTCTCCCTGCATGACTCATAAATCTAATTTGCATGGGAAAACTGTCAGCTTGCAGGATGATTTCTAAATACTCTCAATGATGCCATTTGTAAATTTAAAATTGAATGTCATCTACTATTCACTTATTCAGGTAGTTGTCATTACTATACCCAATAACCATTTAGCTATAAAGAAGTTATTTTAACACTAAGAAATAAACAGCACAGAATTATTGTAATTAATCTTTTGTGTGGTAATATAACATAATATACAGTTGTATTTGACCACATAGCCAAACTTACATCTTATCATATTTTCCCATAAGTTGAGTCCTCTTCACACTCGTTATTTAACTGAATACGACTAATCTGAATTATTAATTATGTTTATTGAATTTAGATTTTACATCACAACATGTAAAAGTCAATCAGATCAAAAATACAATCATTATAACATTTCCAAACGAGAGTTTGGATATATTAAATCATTTAAAGCCCCACCACCACTAAACAGTTTGGAGAAATATGTGAACAAAAAGTCCATTATAAAAAAGTTCCACACATATATTAAAACATCAAAAGGAAAACTGAACAGAGGCATAAGCACCAGAAGGTTATTTTAAAACATCATCAAATTCTTGTGAAAGTCTGAAGATGCTTTGCACCATTACATGCAAAGAAAATTAGATTTTTTTTTCAAGTTTCAAAGTGTCACTGACTTGAGTTACTGAGCAAAATAAGTTGAAGTGTTAACAATTTGATATAGAAAATCTCAGTGAACTTGTCTTTACATAATCATATACCACATTATGTTACTATATACAATGTCATTAAATAATTAGAAACTAATTGTGAGTCTAAGAATATCTGAAAGGGTAATGAAAATATTTTCCCCAGAAGTGGTCTTGATTTGGGACTATCCAAAAACATATGACCAGCTAGGCTGGTGCTTGAGGTATTATTCATAGTTAGGATCCAGGTCCTGATATTATTTGTATAATATTAATCTTAAAAGATGTGCACAATGGAAAATTGCAAAATGGATTAAACTATGCTCTGCACATATTGATGAAGAATTTGAATTCAATTCCTTGTCCCAGACCAATATTTTCCTCTTTTCTAGTGAAAATATATTCCAGTGTACATACTGATGGAGGATTAGGGATCTATTTGAAATAATTTCTGTCTTGCAAAAAATGGAAAATGCTTGGGTTGCTTGAATTCCATATTTAAGGTGAATTTGATCAAAGGTTACAAACATATTGTCAATATGATGGTCTCTGATGGTCAAGATACATAGTGATTTCCCTGAATTAAAAACTGTATAGATTAAAGAAGATCAGGACATATAATTATTATGCACTGGAGCAGAACATAATAACATCTCTGTAATAAAAGTGCTTTCTATATTGGTTCCACATTTTGAAGATGTAGTGCATACCCACATTTCTAGTAAATTGGCAATTTAGTATAGTGAACCAAATTTGGATGATGAAGATTTTGTAGCTACAATTTTATATTAATTCTCAATATGATTTCTCAAAGGTATTACTGTATGCCTAATTCAAAGAAAGGCAGTAAGAATATATTAAGATGACTAGGAGAGGAAATGTAATTAAATTAGATACAAATTTAATAACCAGAACACCATGGAAAGCATCAAACAACATGTTAACAGGTGGTGAACTCTTCAACTCTCTTTAGCTGGGAGAAGTCACATTGTTAAAATGAAAATCCTTCCAAAATTTGTATTTATCTTTTACAATATGACCATATTATCCCCCTCTAGTGGCATTTTGGATGTGTTTTGGGACTACATAATTTGGGACAAGTACACAACAGTCAGCTTAGAATAAACAGAAATGGAGAAATATAGCAAAAAAGGATGATAAAAGTGCATAAGAACATTGTTGTGATTGATTGGGGTCAACTGACATAAGAATTAAGAAGAACAAGTGCAGGTCAAGGCAAATAATACAACCTCCATGCCTGGCTGAAAATGATTCAGTTTTTTTGACTCAGCAAACAGAAGCAAAACAGAGAATGAAAAAAAAGACAAAAACAATTTGTGCCCTGCATCAAGGAAAACACAGGCAACTCAAGCAAGCAAGACAGTTGCTTCTGAGGGAGTGACAGTCAACTTCACAAAACCATCAAATAAATGAAGCATGGAACACTTTATCTTGAACCCCCTGCTGTATCCAGGGTTGTAGTCTCTAAGTTTAACAGAATGGCATTATGGCTTTAATATCTAGTTACTTGTGGAATGAATAACACAGTTATCATGATAATTCATATAGGAAAGAGAAATGCATAAAAAACAAATAACATACTTGTGAACTGAAGCAATAATTTTTAAACTCCTGGCTACAAAATTGTGCAGAGGCAAATCAGACATGTAAACAAATTTAAAAAAAACAATGCAAGATAGATAAGAAGTGCAACAGTTCTGATTTCTTACGAGACTTTGGCAATGTAATCACTTAAAACTGCAGAACACAGAAGACAGCAATGGAAAAGTCAAAAGAAGTAAAAAGTTGGTATCATGTTTCCAGTCAATAAAATATAAAATAAACGTTGTAGGAGGAATTCATTGCCTGGATGGAAAGCCAGGATAATGTCAGAAGTAAATTGGCTGACAGGATGGAGGAATAACTTTGTGCCAGGCTGGAATGATGTAATAGATGGACCAGCAGAAGTTGAGAGTCAGGAGTTGTTCCATTCCTCATACATTGGCACTAGTATTCAGGTAATAACCCAGTCGGGAAACCCATACAAGTTCTTAGGAGCTGGAGCCCAAAAGTTCAGCCCTGTCAGGTTCCATGGGTGTCATTGGAGGGCGTGGCTCGAGAAGGACCTCCTTACTTTTTCTACTTTTTCTTGGCCCATAAGTGCTTCCCAGAAGACATGGTGTGGCAACGGAAGCATTCCCAGGTTTGACCTAAAAGGAATCCAGTGCTTCACTTCAGTTCAGTCAGAAGGCATTGGGAAACATTCAGCAGAGGTAGTAAGGAGGAAGAATTGTGTATTTTTATTGTTATTGTGGCTGATTATTGGAGGATTGTGAAGAAGTGCCATATGAGAATAAAAATCCTTTATTTTATTCACATATCATGTGCTGTATTACTGTGACTGTGGTTTGGGGTTCTCTGGCTCCCCTTGTGGTCACAATGGACACCATAATACATAAGAAAAGGATGAAAGCAAAGACTGAATGGAGTGACTATCTTAAATCTTTAGAACAATGTGGAGAAACTTTTTTTTATATTACAAGAGATAATTTAATAGTAATAAACTACTTTTGTAATCTAAATGTGTTCAAATTATTCTTCAGTATGTATTTCTATATGCAAAAACATTTGATCAAGATAAAAACGATGACACAGACTGGATGTGGACCACAATGACACTGATCTGAAGTCAGACATGGTACAATTTATGCTATTCTGCTACCACCATATATCAACACTAAGCATAATATTTACCAAAATACCCCTTCTGCATCCCAGAAAACAACATACATGTCTTTTATTGCTAAAGAGGTAATTATAAACTTTTTCTGGGTGGAGCAGTTGGATACTAATTATCTTTTGGTCTACAGTTCAAAGCAATGGACCCATGTTTCTTTCTCCATGTGATGATGTAGGATAAAAAGCTTTCATACTTGGCTTTGGAATAGGAGAACAAATTGGAAAAAAAAACTTTTTCTGGAAGATTTTATGACTGATAGGTTTGTGAAACCAGGTATATACACTTTTGAATATCATAAGGGACCAATACTATTCCTATCTCCCTAGGATGCTGAAAGTTCAGTGGGAAGCTTTCTGGTTTTAATCCAGATTCAGACAAATTCAGATGAGCTGAAAGCAGCCAAACTGAAGATTTTGGTTAGCCAGTGCAAGGTCTGTCACTGAGTCCTTCTTGACTTGACAATTGGTGAAGATCAACAACACTGGTTAATTCAACATTCAGTATATTTTTTCTATCTGCCTGAGAGAATTTATTACTAACTCCTTCTTCATCCACATTAAATTCAATAAAAGCTCATTGTTTAAAACAAGAAAACACACTAGAAAATTGATTAAATTTAACTATACAATAACTTGCAGATACTTCCTGTTAAATCTGAATAAGCTTAGAAAGTATGGTAATTTTTTAGGTATTACTCCTAGAATTTGTTCAATTCTTTACTGAGTTCATGGAGCATTTACCATTTCTCTCAAGGTATTGCTTGACTTTTTAAATGCATAGTTAAATAAGTACTTAGATTTTGCATATCTATTCACTCAGAGTTCATTTAATTTCAAAATAGGTTTTGGTTGGAGGGAAGGTAATATTCAGGATGTAAAATGCACAATAACACAGAAAATTCTGTTTACATAAATATACACCCTATCTTCTAAACTCCAAGGTTACACTTTGCATCTTGCTCTTATTGTTTGCTTTTATTTTATTTTGCAATATACCAGTAGACTCTTGTGTACTCAGTAAAGGAAACATCTAAATTAGCTGTGGAGGAAGCAAACTAGTAGAACATGTCTTCCCATGTACAATACTGGTCCACATTGGTCCATGTAAACTGAACAGGTTAGCCTGTTAACAAAAGATCCCATTTTTAATGAGAATAAATTGAAGACCACATGAATAGAGTGTCATCAAACTGGACAACAAAGCTCAAGTTCTTTTTTTTGTGGAATCTCTCTAACACACCAGACTGGAACATGTTGAAATGTTTGAACATCTCTGCAGACCTATTGGAGTTGTATGGTTGTTGTTGTTAAAAGACTGTTTTGGATTCCTTCGAGGTGCACAAGAGAGTGTTCTGCATGGAATCTGATGAGATTAAAGGTGGCTTGGGTGACAGATCTCCAGTGACCGGGCATTCCTCAGAAACAGAGCATCTGATGAGTTTTTCATCTTTTTTTTTTTTTATTTTTTTAAGGAATATTGTCTTGTGTGTGTGTTTTCTTTGGTTTCTGTGTGCCGTGTTGTATTACTTTAGCTTTTTTAAATTGTAAAATGCACCCTACCTTTTATCTAAAACTGCTGATTTAATGTAACTGAAGATTGCAACAGTATGATCTGCTCTATAGGGCTAATTTTCATTTTTTCAAGTCCAGTTTTGTTGTGCCTCAAAGCATGTCAATTGACAGTTTGCATGTGTTTATGTTATCAAAGGTCTGTAGAAAGCAAATCTTCTGAACAAATTAATCACATGAAACATACAACATCTATTGGAAACATTGGATTGCCTATGGCTATTCATATATCTATGCACATATTCCATAGTTACATGTTGAGGTGAAGTAAGTGGTTTTCTTGGAATATTTTAGTTACCTTTTCCTGACATTACTGTTTCTTTGATCTTCCATTTCTATGACAATTATCCATCTTCAACCAAATAATATTTCATTTTCATGCAACAAAACATTCAATTTTCTCAAATGAAATGATACTGCAAAATCAATCTTTTCTTATGTTCAAAATATTTTTCCAGATGTTCAGTTTTCAACCTAGTACATCGGAATGTTACAATATTTTATGGTACCAGTCATTTTCTTTTAATTTCAGCAGTTTCTCAAGAAGCAGATATTCTATTTAATGAAACAGCACAAGAAACTGTTTAGCTTTGCATAGGTCAACACATCAGATTTAATGCTTAAGGCTGTTATTACTTAGCCGAATGTCACTAGATGTTTCAATTATGCAGGTGCACCTTTGAGGAACCAATATTCCTGCAGGATTTGCGGGTCTCTTTTCTCCCCCACAGTTATCTATGTCTTATCCTTGTGTCAGCACACTGAAGTTAGCTGTTGACAGTGACATAGCTCACATCATCAGTGAATGACAAGTCAATTATTATTCAACTAAGGGTGTTATTCACTTATACCTGGAAGTCAAACCATTTGCAAACGCAAGTCAATATCCTCATTTTTTATACTATTACCTACATTGTAATTTATTTGTTTTGCCCTTTGCTGTAAAATACATTAATGGACAGAATAATGATTGATTGGTTGACTGATTAAGAATTTCCTTTATGAATGTGTATCAGATTCTTGACAAAAAAATAAAATTAATCAACACACGTTGTTGTACACACTTAATGCTGAGGGACTCTGACATTCTTCTTGAAATGAAATACAGAAGTGGAAGTCCTGATCAATAGCTAGTAGTACTGAGATGCTAGCAGGGGAAGACATTACGCTAACTTATTCCATCTATTTCAGGCTTTGGATATTAAGTACGCAATTTTGTATGGCATCACTTTGGGTGTACAGATTTACTAGAAGACTCCCTCTCCTATTTTTCATTACTGTTCACATTTTACTGTTTGCTGCTTTTGTCCATTTATTCTGAAGGAAAAAGGATTATTCTGTAAACCTGTTCATTACTTATAGAACTATAAAGTAGGCATAATGAAGGGGAAACCAAGATAAACATTGGAGGATACACTGCATTTATATCTCCCAATAACTGCCACTTTCTCTGACAAATTCAAGTTTAGAGATCAATTCGCAGCCAGATCATCAGGCCACTATAAAATAGTAATGTGTCTGTCCTGTGTCCACCATGATGGTAGCTTAACACATCTCAGTGCCAGAATTCAGGGTTCTATGTTAGAGAACTTTCTGGCAGTTCATTCACATTCGTGCGGTTCAGTCTGGGTATGAATTGCAGATCTGAATTAAACTCCTAACTCCTGAGAACTGATTTAGAGATCAATTGCCACTTGTCATGACACTATGTTTTAAGTGTTACGTTTAAGGTGATGCGAGACATTTGAGTTCTTCCCAGCCTTTAAAAATAATCCAGGATTTCTAGAAACAATCACATTCTGATTAATAATAGGTTTTACTAGTTTTAGTGTAATTTTTTTCATGAAAACATCAATCATCCTTGAACAGAACTTCACTCTTTTTGAAAAACTTTACTCCTCCTCAAACTCTCTATGGAAGATGTGTCATGCTGAACTCCCTAATCACTTTTGCATGAGTTGAAGGAGACATTAGACTCAATGAATAATGGGATCTCCCCCAGTCCTGATAGGTCATTCCTACAGGTTTTTTCAGCCTTAGGCACAGACTTCTCCCTCTACTGCCCTGATTCTCCGACGCTAGTTTGAATACAAATAACAAGAACAAGTACAAGTAACAACTTTTCCAAATGCTGCCCCATATTCTTAGCTGCATTTGCTCCTGTGCAGGTGAAAAAAAGTCATTAAAAAAAAACCTTCTAAAGGAAAAACAAAATCCAGCATGGGCTCCTTATAGGCAATTGATGTGTCTTCAACCCTGTCACACTCAATGGTCCTCTTGGCACTACAGGCGGAAAAGGCCTTTGGACACATGAGCTGAAAGTAAATTTGGCAGGTAATGAGCCTATTTAAATTTGGAGAGGGCTACAACAAAATGATCTAAATATTATTTCCCTCACTCATGACTGCTATCCTCAAAGACTTTAATATCTAACAGCTTTTTCAGATTTCAAAAAGTGCAAGACAAGGATGCCCTTTTTCTCCTCTACTATTTAACCCTATTTAACTGCCAAAGCTCTTCAGTCTCACAAAATGATCACTCCAATTACTGACTGTGGCTCTACCTTCAAAACATCTCTGTATATGATGGCAGATGATATTGTGCTCTTTCTTGGAGATGCTCCCTCAGAGCTCTGTCTCTCTCATGTACTTCTGTCTATTTAAATTGTTAAAAAGCCTGTCAAGGGTTCTACCCTTCCCCCATTTACCTCCCCCATTTGCCACTGTCATTGTATTTTTCTTTCCTGCATCCTTCAATGAAAGGAAAAAGACATCTCTCCCTTTCGGCATGACACCATAAACTTCCACTATTGTTGTATCTTTATCGTGGTTAGGGAGTCTCTTATCTCCTGGTCTTTTCTCCCTTTTATCACTCAGCTCTAGACTCTCAATACTTTAGTTAAACATAGTAATTTATTTTAATTTTGTTAGCGCAAAGCTCAATGTTGTTCTCTCATATCCTATTAAACATGGGTCAAATGTTAGATCTTTGCTTTCTGGGTTTTTATAGAATAAAAAAATTGTCAACTAAACTTAACATCTTGTGTTATGACAGATTGCAGTGTGGGGTGTCTTTGCCGGATTTTGAACTATATCACTGGGCAATTATTTTATGTCTAACATGGAGCTGGCTTTCTTCTCCCATCAATCCTCCAGCTTGGCTGAATGTTAAATGTAATATTGCAACCCTAAGTCTCATCCTAGTTTTTCCATTCATGTTCACAAAATTAAACTTGGCTTTTTTAGTTTCATATCCATTTGGAATAAGGCATAAATCAGGAAGCATCTGGCCTCTCACCCATTGTGTCACTTGCATACTTGTTTCTCTGGTCTTTTGTATTGGCAGCAAATCCATATTCTTTCCTTCTTGGTTTTATTAGGGCATTGAGACTCTTGGTGATGTTTTTAATAGCTCTTGCCTCCAAATTTTCCAGTCTCAGATGTCCAGCTTCACTTTTCCCTACTTGGATTTACTCTTAAGGCTTGTCGAGTACCACAATCATATCCAATTGTTGCCCATCTTTGCTGTAATTTTTATAGTTTTCTTTGCTCTTCCTCAATGCCTTGACAGCTATGTATGAGCATTTAGACAAAGCATCCTACCAAACCCTACCTATTCACTCAGTGTGGTCGAATGACCTTCCTTCTACACACCTATCTCCTGGAGATCTGTTTTAAAGCATACAGCAGCTTTTTTAATTATATCCCAAAAAATCCTAAACATTTGCTGAATTTAAATTTGCACATCATTTTACATTATTCCTTGCAAGTGCTTTTCCATGGGTTTGGGTAAGGACACCTATTGACACTTCTCTTTTTCAAATGCCCCGGCATGTTTTTACAGACGACTGGTTTTAGTCTTTAATTATTAAATTCTTGTCTGCAATTCTATCAATCTCTATCCCTGCTCCTGCCTGAAATATTTCTAATTTTGAACCACTCTTTTCTTTCCTTTACCTCCTACCAGTGGTGACAATTCTTATATTCTTTATTCTTCAATACCTGATTTCAACTGATGCAAAGACAGTCTTTGCCTCTTGCAGGAAATCTAATCACTCTTTTCTCCCTCGCTGGAAAGCTTCTTTTTTCAACTGTGTTCTTTCTGAACTTTTAGCAGTGAGAATCAATTGGTCATCCAGCATCGACACTAGAAAGTGGCAGTCTAGGGTTTGGCTGGTCCAGTGTTGTGTGGCTTGTGATCTTTCTTGGTATCTTGTCTCTGTCTAAACCTTCAAAGCCTACTATGTGGGTTGTGCTTTACTTATTGGCTTGTCCAGGCATCAAGAGCTACACATTCCTGTTTCATTCTTTTACAGGGCTGGGTAGGATGTTGATGTATAGTAAGTGGGATGGGCACTGATGTGGGGGGTTCTCTATCTTCCCTTTTCTGATTTTATTTTGTTGGTTGTTTGTTTTCAGAAATTAGATAAAGTAATTTCTTTGGGCAGGTTATCTAATCACAAATGTATGTTCAATGCAATATTTTCATTACTTCCCGAAGTCTTGCTATCTTTGTATTCAAACATCTTTAATTGAGTCATTGCATTATGTAAATTTATGTTTGGACTTGAAGCTACCTTTATCGCTAATGTTAGTTGCCATTGCCATCAAACTTCTCTTTGCCTATTTGTGTAAACAATTTAAGAATCAGGGAAGGGCTTGAAGAAAAAAATGTAGATGACATTGTATTCTATATTACTGATACAAACTGATCACTTTAATGTGTTCTGAATGAAATGAAGAAATTCTACAAAATTTCAGGGTTAGAAATAAATATGAAAAACATTATATTACCCCTTGAATATGGCCTTCTTTGGTTTTCATTAAATGTCTCACAAGAGTTTACAATCCTGGGAATAATAATTACACATCAGCTTACAAAGCTATTCATATTTAACTTTAACTTGTTTGTTATAGTTAAAAACTGGATACAATTGTATGTTATTTGTACTACTGAGTTTCAAATATGAAATATATATCATTAAACTATGGAAAGAATCGGACAAAAACTACTTTCCTAGCCATAAACAGAAAATTCCTATTCTCAATCTTCCCTGTACGCTTTTCTCTGTGTACCAATTATATTTACTTAACTATTAAATAAACAAAAAACAGTGGTTCAACAGTCACTTAAAATATAATACCAGTGCAAGAGCCACTTGAATGCTGGGATACTGTTAATTACACATTTACATGACAATCATTTAATTTCATTGTTCTACAATATTGAATATATAGAATATGCTTGGTATTCAGACTTTTATACAGCAGATTTAGAAATTAACAATATATTTGCATTTTTAAAAAATGCATATACAACCCCAATTCCAATGAAGATGGGATGTTGTGTAAAACGTAAATAAAAACAGAATACAATGATTTGCAAATCCTTTTCAACCTATATTCAACTTATTACACTACGAAGACAAGATATCGAATGTTCAAACTGATAAACTTTATTGTTGTTTTGCAAATCTTCACTCATTTTGAATTTGATATCTGCAACACGTTCTAAAAAAGCTGGGACAGAGGCAGCAAAAGACTGGGAAAGTTGAGGAATGTTCAAAAAACACCTGTTTTGAACATTCCACAGGTGAACAGTTTAATTGGAAACAGGTGTTTGTCATGATTGGGTATAAAAGGAGCATCCTGAAAAGGCTCAGTTGTTCACAAGCAAGGATGGGGCGAGGTTCACCACTTTGTGAACAACTGCGTGAGCAAATAGTCCAGCAGTTTAAGAGCAGCATTTCTCAACGTGCAATTGCAAGGATCATCTACTGTCCATAATATCACCAAAAGATTCAGAGAATCTGGAGAAATCTCTGCACGTAAGCTGCAAGGCCGAATACCAACACTGGATGCCCGTGACCTTTGATTCCTCAGGCGGCACTGCATTAAAAACCGACATCACTCTGTAAAGGATATTACCACGTGGGCTCAGGAATACTTCAGAAAACCATTGTCAGTTAACACAGTTCGTCACTACATCAAGTGCAAGTTAAAACTCTACCATGCAAAGTGAAAGCCATATATCAACAACACCCAGAAACGCCGCCGGCTTCTCTGGGCCTAAGCTCATCTGAGATGGACTGACGCAAAGTGGAAAAATGTGCTGTGGTCTGACGAGTCCACATTTCAAATTGTTTTTGGAAATCATGGACGTCGTGTCCTCCGGGCCAAAGAGGAAAAGGACCATCCGGATTGTTATCAGCGCAAAGTTCAAAAGCCAGCATCTGTGATGGTATGGGGGTGTGTTAGTGCCCATGGCATGGGTAACTTGCACATCGGTGAAGGCATCATTAATGCTGAAAGGTACATACAGGTTTTGGAGCAACATATGCTGCCATCCAAGCGACATCTTTTTCAGGGACTGTCCCAGCAGGACAATGCAAAGCCACATTCTGCATGTGTTACAACAGCGTGGCTTCGTAGTAAAAGAGTGCGGGTACTAGACTAGCCTGCCTGCAGTCCAGACCTGTCTCCCATTGAAAATGTGTGGCGCATTATGAAGCGCAAAATACAACAACAGAGACCCCAGACTGTTGAGCAACTGAAGTTGTACATCAAGCAAGAATGGGAAAGAATTCCACCTACACAGCTTCAACAGTTACTGTCCTCAGTTCCCAAACGCTTATTGAGTGTTGTTAAAAGGAAAGGTGATATAACACAGTGGTAAACATGCCCCTGTCCCAGCTTTTTTGGAATGTGTTGCAGGCATCAAATTCAAAATGAGTGAAGATTTGCAAAACAACAATAAAGTTTATCAGTTTGAACATTCGATATCTTGTCTTTGTAGTGTATTCAATTGAATATAGGGTGGAAAGGATTTGCAAATCATTATATTCTGTTTTTATTTACGTTTTACACAACGTCCCAACTTCATTGGAATTGGGGTTAAATTACATTTTGGCAAAGTATTTCTTTTATACATGCAATTCAGATATTTTTCATTAAAAAAACCTGTCCAACTTTCCCTCACTAGTAATAACAGAAATTAGATTTTCTAGATGTAATAAAGACAGAGGTAATATACTCAAAATATATATTAGTGCAACACCTCTGGATAATCTGTGACATCTTTGAGGAATTGGACCTTTAAATTAGATTATAGAATGTGATTGTAAGTTACTGCTTACTACAATGCAATTCTTCTTCAATCTTTTCAAAACATGGTCTATCACAGCAAAAGCTTAAACTTTGCACACTTCTCTCTTTCTGGAAATGTACCCCCACATACTTGTGAGCAATGTCATCAGATAGTTGCTTCACTGGGACACAATTACAAGAGATATCCTGCATTATAATATATTTGGAACTTTCCTAAGTAAGGCACAGAGCACAATATGTGCCCAAAATGAAAACATCCTAAAGAGCCATCAAAGACACAAAGTGTGACTGGCTTGCAAGGTGGGAAGAGTCAGACAGACATAGGAGATAATATACATGGCACTATTGTTGGAAGTACCCATCTAATACAATCCATCACCAGCAGTGGCTGAGCTCCTAGCCCAGCAACAAGGTTACGAGTAAAGACTCCTAGTATTCACCTCACAAAAAAGGGACTAAACTGTAATCTTAAAAAAGAAAGTAAAAATGAAAACTAAAATGGAGATAAAAATGAATACAATTGGCGACCAACATAACAAAGTTAACATTCTGAATTAGATAGCTGCAGCAGATATGCAAACTACTTCAAATAACAGGGTGACTGCCATAGAAAATTAATTCCTCATGGAGTAGAATTTATATTGGAGTTCTCACTTAAATTCTTGGAGACATAATAATGGAAATCCCTGAAACTTAATGAGTGCCTTTCTTACCTAATGCAAAATTCAAGATCATTCAATGTCAAATCTGACAAATTTTTGGTAAAAATGTTTTATGATGTGCCATTGGGAAAAAAGAAAGTTTTTTTTGAGAATAATCAGATTTACATTTTTCTGGACTTTTTTGAGAAGGGGGTTGAGTGTAGAAATTGTGATAAGCAAAAACTCCTTGACACAGACATTCATTATTATTGTTTGTATCCAGATTTTAAATATTGTGGATAAGTATACTGAATGTTATAACAGACTGGTTAAAAATATAAAACGGTAATATCAAGAGGTTGTAATTTGTTTATTGTTTTAATGTGGTTTGGCTATTCCGCTCTGATTAAGGAAAAGGGTTTTGCAAAACACACTGGCCCACGAGATATCACTAAATATCCATTAAATGTCTGCTCTTATTATAAATGCATGAGAACTGTTGCATTAAAGTCAAAAGCAAAATCCTCCCTCTCAAAACTTTTTAAATCTATGTACTCTATAGATTTAGGTGGGCTGAATCCATTTCTGACGTTGTAATTTCCCAACTACAAACCATTTCTGCAAGGCTGGATTCAGTGAAAAATGCTGTTTTGAAAAAAATTGATTTTTAAAAAATAAGTTTGTTTTATAGCTTAAGTATTTTGCCATACATTTTATTGTCCTCAATAGTGAAAGATGTTGTTTAAATGCCCTTTTTGTGTAACATGTCTTTAAAAACCCATTTCCTAAAGTTTCATTTGGATTTTCTCCCTGAGAACATGGGAGCAGTCTCTGATGTACATGAGGAGAGGTTCCACCAGGACATTGTTCAACTGGAGTGATATTACAGTGAAAAGTGTAGTTCGTCTATGTTACCAGACATCTGTTGGTTATTCCAACATCGAATGCCTTCAGAGAATTATAAGAATAATAAAAAAAAAAACTACTAAGTGACTTCTTTCTGTACGTAATAATTACATTTAAACAATTACATATGTAATTTATAGTATTTTTAACTATAAATACTTAATTTTACAAATACATTTTGTTTTTTTTTTCTCCAAAATAGTATTTTTTCATTTTAAACCTTCATCTCTCAAAAACTGGGGGTCATAGAGCAATTCTTTTGCCAGTTTTGAATTCAACACTTTCATTAAGAACATCTAACATTTTTGACATTGGCAAAAAAAAAATTCTAGTCTAGGGTAATCAGGGGTTTGCCTGGCCCTTTAAGAGAGGGCTGAGTTTCAGAACTGCATCAGTGCCTATGGCCATTAGGGGAGCTTTAACCCAGGAAGCCATTCCTGCTTTCCTGACAACAAACATAATAACTGTCATTCCTTCCATAGTTAACAGAGCAGTGAATAAAAAGTGAGAAGGTTTGGTATTTGACTTAAGAGAACAAACAAGGCAAAATGATTGAGCAGGAAAACACAACCTGATGATGAAGAGCAGTAGGGATTAAACTTGTATTTAGTGGGGCCTCATGTAGTTGCAGGTGTTTTATTTACGTTATTATTTTCTCATGCAATCTCCACTGCCCTACACAATTATTATTTTTTTAATATAAATATTTTATTTACTTTGCCGTCCTTGGCTGTACATGAATTTTAGGACAGCTTAATAGTTACCTGTAAAGGCCATAATATCTTTGGTGTAAGCGCTTAGCCATTTGCTATAAGTACTCGATGATCAACATACATAACATAACTGATAAATGGAAGAAATTACACTACAATACAATCTAATTTTACAAAGCACAAAATAGTCAGGAACAAAAAGCAATCATGAAAAAGATCATATACAATTTAATATGCATTGTTTGATTGCATTTTGTATATATGACTCTGCGAATAAGCATATTATGACACACAAGGGTCAATTAATAAATAATATAAATTTACTACATATTAGGAAAGGTCATGTTTGGATTTACATTTCATTAAATTATCAGCAGTTCTCAAACACATTAAATACTGCCACAAATGCAGATAAAAAAATAAGAAATGAATATGATGTGTTAAATAAACTGTTCCTACTATCTGAACACCTTCTGTCATATTTAGTCACACTTTAACAAATTAACACATCATCAACGCCCGCTCGATTCTACACTTTACAGTTAGACAACAGTAACCCACAGTGCTGTTACATCAGTCTTGAAATGCTAGAAGAAACTCATCCAATTCTAAAGATATCCTATGGTTAAGAGCCATGTGTTTTAAAACTATAACCAGCACATTGTAATTTTGCTGTTATAGCTGAAGTTGCACAGTGGCTTGCAGTGCTCCTTTTCATGTAACACTAATGAAAACCCTGCTATGTTTCATATTTCAACCCATTTTTAAGAAATGTGTATACTGTTATTTCTGCAAGGAAAAATAGTAACCATTTATGTACAGAATTCATATTTCACATCTGTATAGATTAAAAAAGAAATCTTCCAGTATACAGTATCTAATATTTAACGTAAAATGCAAAGCACAGCAATAAAATAACCTAGTCATAAATTTAGTTTAAACCATAAAAGAAATAAAATCCAATTTTAATGTCAGACATGATACAGTACAAGATTTTTGAACATAAAAGGTTTCACTTTTTACATTTCTGAAAATTATTCTTTTAGACATGGAATACATAATATCTAAATAAGCATTGCTGATGTTATAATAATTGGCTTTTCATTCATTTTTCTGAACATAGTTACTCCAATATAGTGTTATGATCAGAAAAAGCCCTTCCAGGTAGCATTGGATGAAATGTAGGAACCAACCTGGGTGGGACACACTTATACTCTTCATATTTAGAGACAACTATCAAAATACCCACGCTTCGCAGCGGCGAAGTACTGCATTAAAATTTTTATTAAGAAGAAAATTAAACATTTTTAAACTGAGGAAAAATATACCAATAATTATTTGTTAAGGATCTCTTTGTATACCACATTGACAGATCGGCCCTTCGGTTGTAATATAACCAAGCTGTGCGCTGAGCTTACTCTTGAGCATGCAATTTACAGTTGGCCATGTGAAAAGTAATCTTGTCTCAAATCTCACAGCTTGGATTGCTGCTGTCATAATCGGTTTGAATTTCATGGTTTGTTTCAATTACGACAGTATTTGCAGGACTTGTGTTGAAGTGACATTCGGCATCTGTCAAGCGTTGTAAGCATACAACCGGTTTCATCGATAACTTCACATCCAGCTTTTGAGAGTTTAAACATTCATAAACATCAAAGTGTCCACTACTGAAATTGTCACCTGTGAATCTAAGATGTTTAAGAGGCATTGGCGGTTGTCTAAAGTTGCAAAATATTTGGCCATTTCAGAAATGAAACCTGCTTAACTTTTGTAAGTAAGCTGTAAGGAATGAGCCTGTCAAATTTCAGCCTTCTACCTACACGGGAAGTTGGAGAATTAGTGACGTTGGAAAGTTCAATATGGCGGCCGACAGTAGCATCATACCACCGAAATAAGTACGTACATCGGTTTCGGTTAGCGCAGGGAAGCCATCTACCAAATTTCGTGAAGATAAGGCCATAAATAAGAAAGTTCAACATGGCGGACGTTGTCGACCGTTATGACAGTTACGTGTAGAATTTCAAAATGAAACCTGCTTAACTTTTGTAAGTAAGCTGTAAGGAATAAGCCTGCCAAAATTCAGCCTTCTACCTACACGGGAAGTTGAAGAATTAGTGATGAGTGAGTGAGTGAGTGAGTGAGTGAGTGAGTGAGCGAGTGAGTCAGTCAGTGAGGGCTTTGCCTTTTATTAGTATAGATAATCAACTTTACCTGCACATATTTGGGATGTAGAAGGAAAAATGTACACTGAGAATGTAACCCTAGTTTAGAGTGAGTCTAGCTCTTCACTAATATCATTTAATGGAAACATTCAGCAATTGTCTCAGCCCAACTTTTATAATTCAGGGTCATGGGTGTCAAAACCTATCCAGGAGCATTTGGGCACAAAGCAGGTGACACATGATCTGCAGGACAAACACCTACAGTTATACCAGGCCAATCTAAAGTTGTCATTTTATCTAACATGCTTGTCTTGTTGCAATTCAAACTTAGGACACTAAAGCTTTGTGGCAGTAATACTAAGTATACCTTTGCTGCAATGAAAATATCTTACTTAAAACTCTCTCTATTCTTTTTTCCCCACACTAATCAAAATTAAAGTCATAATACAGGCATAAAAAAAAGTCTAATATTTTCCTATAGCCAGTTTATGGCTGGCACTATTAACATTTGATCAAATTTCAAATTACTCAGCTGGGTAAGGATTTATTGCATACTAAAGAACTACAATCTGGTGCTGTAATATAACTGACACACAAGCAATGGCATTAAGAATTATAAAGCTCCCATGCATTTTTGCTTCATCAGTATCTGGATCATGGTGTCCTGTGGTCTATTTCTAAACTCTATCTTGAGCTAGATTTCCCCATTTCACCAGTTTATGTTATGTATTTAAAGTTAAATCAGATGTCATTGGAAATTGGCAAGTGAATCCAGTGGCAAGTTCCACAAAGTTTAATTTGTCAAAATGAGCTAGTAAAACTTTATTGATACATAACCAATATCTGCCATATGAAAAAAAAAGTTACTGTGGTTGTTGATGTGGAATGCTGGAGGCTTTTATCTTAAATGTGGCTTATGTTATATTTACTGGTCTAAAATAAACTTGAACCCTAGACATTTGGGAAGTGCACTCAAAAAAGTGTCTGAATGATAGAAGCATTTTAGATAATGTATTCCGGCAAAAGGCTTTGTGGTGCAAAACATATGGCTTTATTTAAACAAGAATGATTGCTACCATATGGAACACAGGTTGTCATTCAAAATGTATTCATGTACAAATAAAGTACTACATCAAATGCTGTTCTAAACTTCTTTGTGAATCCCTTTGTTTTATTTTTGTTGGCACTTTGTTAAATTATGTGTTTCTCTAAACCAGTTTGTTGCAAGTAGAGCTTCAGGGTCTACTAGAATCAACCTTGGTAGGAAAAGACAGGAGGCAGGAACAAGCCCTAAAACTCTATTATAGAATTATTATATTTTAATTTTAAAAAGCCTCATTTAAGCTAATGATATACTATTACTTTTGCATACTTACACAGTACCATTGGCTCTTTGAAACATGCTAACATGGTGATTTTTATTAAATGCCTTGAGAATGTTATATCGCTTTTTTCTACAGTCACAAAATAAACATCAGATTAAATTCTACCATATTCTAAATAAATGCTTAAAACTAAATTAATTTTACTGTATGTTACATTATAAAAATTTAGAAGCTTACTTAAAAAACGTATTAATAGTCTGTTAATGTGCAGTCATAGTATAGAAAATTCCAATCATGTCTACTGTATAACTAGTTTTTGAACTTGGTGTACAAGAATCATGGTTTACATGATTCTCACACTATCCCTAGTTTTCCAAAATCCCACTAAAATACTTATATACTATCAAAAATAATTGTAAAGCTAGTTTTTAAGGGCTTGTCAAAGTATGCCTAATTTTATAAACTGAGATTTCAGGGCCTAAGTTGGCAAGGGGTTGAAGCCATGTGTAAATGGCCCCCTTTAGACACACTTTCCACAGCAATGTCAGATATTTGTGATGCTAATCTGGGTTAGGTAAGTATGAAACATTATGCATGGATGAGCTAATGAACTTTGGAAATTAGCAACTCAAAAATATTTATTCCATTAGGCATGCGCTATTTGTTGCATTGTTATGCATTTGTTAAGAAGCATAGATAAGGCTGTCCAGTAGAAGCATGCTGATTCAACCAAGAACTGCTGTTTACATTTTGACAGTGACATAAGAAAATAATCAGAAATTTTGTCAATTTTTCAGTATAATTTTTTTCAAGCAGAAATAAATTAGTAACAAGAGACATTCAGGACAGTCCAGGAAAGAAACTCCATTTATTTTTACCTTTGTAATATTTCTGTGTTGCAAATAAATGAACTGAAATTACTAATTCTTTATCACATATCAATAAAAGGTTGGTGAAGGTCAATCCTATACTGGCAGGATCAGACACAAAACCGAAACCAATAGTCCAGTCAAACAGCAAAATCTGAAGTTAAAATGATTTATATTAAAATATTAGCTGTGTTCACCTGGGAAATTTCATAAGACAATGGGCCTTGGTTATAGTACAGATGGTTAACTGGATGTATCAGAAGTACTATGTAAATACCACACTTTTCTGTATTCAGTATCAGTTGTTTTTTCCCCTCGGGCTAATGTTATTAGTTCACTGGAATTCCTTACTCTTTAATATACCACATTCAAAAGCACGAGTATAACATTCCTGCCATAGATCAATTCTTTTCCTAGTGACTTGGCTTTTGGTGATGGTCATTGCAAAACATAATTTTACAGGAAACTGAATGTTTTAAGCACTGTACAAATAAGAAGAGGTGAAAAGAAATAAAATCATGAACCATGTACAATGTCCATCTTTTCTACATTTTGTTCATGGGGATCCCCTTTAGTGAGCCGTGCAACCATTTAAGCTGACAAGTCACTCTTGGCTTGTGTTGTATCCAGGGTATGAAGTGTTTCTGCTTTGTGAAGTGGAGTATAGCATCACATAACGGTCTGCCCTGCAAAAGAAGACCTTAGTTCTCTAGTCTAGACCCCATTCTTTGAAGTTTAAGTACATAAGAGTGCTCAACAATCCAATCCTGCATGGATCCAGCCTACAGAACAGGGGGTATTGCATGCACCCAAGAAGGCCACTTGCTCTTCTTTGAGTTTTGCCTAATCATACTTTTTATTCTTTATATCTAATTTTTCATGTAAGCTTGCCAGTTTTTTTTCTTGTGCATGGCAGTTGCCCTTCTCCACTCACTGCCTGCCACATTTTTCTGTATGACCACAGCTTTGACTTGTACAGATGGCACTGTTCTGCTTGCTTTGTTCACCTGAATAACTACAAACCACATTTCTCAGTGCAGAAGCAGAAAAAGGATGTGGTACCTAAGACTACCCTACATTCTACAGCATTATTACCAACAAATATTGACAAATAAAAAAAAACACATTCTAGCTAATATTCTTTTTTATATCACATCATCAAATTTCAATCAAATATGTCTAAGGATATTTTTGGTATTTTGTTTTTCTATAGGTGTTAGGGATTTATACATCTAAATATTGATATATAGAAATGTCCTTTCTTAACGGATACCTACAGCGCTAGATGAACCATTCTGCCAAACTTCAGCTTTTCAACTAAATAGTGTTTTAACAAAGTCAGTCAACTTTGCATTATATATGGATGAATACATTAAAATACATTGAAACAGAGCTTGTAAATTCTATGGGATATATACATGTTAAATTTCTACAACCATACAGATAAAACACTGGTTTACAAAAACCAATTAATGTTTCATGTTAATTAACATTTGCAAAACAAAAAAAACATTCTGTCACATTCCATACCCCCTTTATAAGGACTTTATTAGAAAACGCCACATTCTTTTTATGAAAAATAGTCTAAAAATTGTTGCAGGTATTTATTGCTAACCATTTGAACAACAGAACGTTTTTCAGTTTCATCTTTAAATAATCATATTCTTTTGTTGCTTCCTCACAGTATTTCAGCATAGTCAAACACCACTTCCTCATCCAAATCCATGCTGACTGGTCAGGTCACTAATACACCTATTTTTGCCATTTGATGCTTGATCTTTTCCTTTAAAATTGCTTCCATGAATTTACCTGTAGTTCATGTTAAATGTACTGGTCTATCTTTACTTGATCAGTTTGAGCACCTGGTGTTACATCTTTACAAAATTCTTCAGTGCAAAGTGTGTCTACTTTCAAAACATTCATGCAAGTCATTAGCACTTGCAAGGAAAACCTTCACTGAACTCTGTTCTTGTGAAAATAATGACCTTAGGAACGTGTAATTTTAGTATTTGGAAGTCTGGAAAAGTACTAGCTTTTTACATTTGATGAGCTTTTTCTTGAATGATGTATGTCATGGACCAAGTTGACAAACAACATATTAAAAGGCTCCTCTTCAGAAACCACGTCAGGATTTCTCAAGCTGTATATTACTCGGCTGACATCCTGGATCTAGAACTGAATTGACCCCTTCAAACATCAAATACATACACTTTTATTAGACTGCCAGTTTTTAACAAGCCCTTAACTAATTGTAGTGTTAATCTTTATGTGAGACTGGATTTAAAAATATAATAAAACTTTACATTATTTAACAGTGGTAATGTTTCAATTTACTAGTTAACGATTATTTTTTTGCCCTCTGATTACAAATTACATTTTGTGTTTCTTAGATTTGGTTTTGTGTGGCTTATGACTTATAACTGTGATCCTGTTTATTTAATTACAGGTTTCCCTTTTACAACACCATGGGTAAATTCTGACATTTCCATGCCATCTTTTCTAATAATTTTTATAGCTGTCAGAATGCTTAATGAAAGTGTTACCAGTCTGAGAATTGGTTTATATATTACTGGCATGGGTGCAAGGACCAAGAAAATCACAGACTACTACTAGGTGAAAGTAGGCAAAACTATAGGGTGGTCCAGACCTAATTATGCAATTTTCATTATGCTATAACTTATTAAGTTTATTACACAGAAAATCACCCAAAAATCCTGGACCATCGAGAAGTGTGCAAACTGACGACATGAAGAATTGTCTACACACTGAACTGGAATCGTCTCCACATAAGTCAAAGTCATCCAGACGATCTGGATCTGCATAATTAGATCTGGACCACCCTGTACATGTTGTTGCTTTAGAGCAGGGGGTCCCCAACTCCAGTTTGGGAGAGGCCCAGTGGCTGCAGGTTTTCATTCTAACCTTTTTCTTAATTAGTGGCCTGTCTTGATCCTAATTAACTTCTTTTGAATTAATTTTATTTGACTTGCTCTTGAAGACTCAGACCCCTTAATTGTTTCTTTTTCCTTAATTAGCAGCCAAACAATAATGAGATACTAAATGAACCAAAACATGACCAGCAAACTGTGTTGATTATACCAGTGTTTCCCAACCTCAGACCTGGGGGAACACTGTGGCTGCAGGTTTTTGTTCCAACCAGATTCCTAATCAGTGACAACACCTGATAGCATTGATCCCATTTAATTAGCTGGTATTATTTTTCTTTTATTCTACATTCAGAAAAGCACAACAGCATGATTTTTGCATTCATAAAACATTTAGAAATATTTCTGATTTAGCTATAGATTTAAATGCTTAACTCTCTTTTGTTGATTTCATTATATTTTGCCCTTTCTCTGTGCAATTTTTCCCCTTCGTTGTATCTTATTAATGACAATTAAAAATGAGCAGAGCAGACACACTGGCAAACAACACTGAATAATCTAAGGCTGCAATTACTTTAGCATCAGACCCACTAATTAGTAAATAATGGATTAATGAAACAATTAGAACACCAAGAAAAGTAGAATGAAAATCAAGATGAAACTATTGTTAAAAAGAAAAAAATATAGGGTGGTCCAGATCTAATTATGCAATTTTCATTATGCTATAACTTAAGTTTATTACATAGAGAATTCACAAAAAATTATTTTTGTTGCCGATAGATGGCAGCACCTGCCCTACATTCCAAAATGGCAGGGAGACAGTTGTCAGTCGAACAGCAGGTGCGATGTGTTTGCCTTTTCATAATTGCATAATTAGAACTGGACCACCCGGTACATTATTCCCATATACTGTAACTGCTTGGTACATTTTAATATATAT
>JANRMT010062813.1:56741919-56764034 GCA_026402145.1 Polypterus bichir lapradei
TATATATATATTTTTTTTTACCAAACTTAGTTTTCTAATTTCTATATTGTTCACAAAACACAGAACTTGGGAAATAACACATCACTTAATTCGCCCAGGAGTCCAATTAAAAACAGAAGCTGGTTGGAACAATAACCTGCAGCCACAGTGTGCCCCCAGGACCGAGGTTGGGAAACACTGGATTATACAATATCTGAAAATAAAGAAAGGTGATGATCTCAGGAATGCTGATCTGCTCAGGTCCCCAAAACATTTTAACAGTGCTCTTAGTAAAGAGAAAATCAATAATTTCAGAAACGTATGCTATTGCACAATGAGAACAGCAACAAGCCATGGAATTAAAGAATGGGTTTAATTAACAACAAGAATTGGCACTTAATTAAGCAACTGGTTGGAGTGAAATTGGCTCGAGTTTGAGGCCCTGACTTAGTTTGTCTTCTGTTGGCTCACTCACTTCACATTTCATTTCTGTTTGAGTGCCATTTAATGAAAGAAACAAAGCAATTCAGAGGAACAGGAAAGAAATTCAGGGGAACAAATTTTAAAATAACAAGTCAATTAAAATGAAAGGAAAAGGAGTTAATTAGCAGCAAAAAGTGGTCACCAATTAAGAAAAGGATTAGAATGAAAACCTGCAGCCACTGGGGCCCTCCAGGACTGGAGTTAGGGACCCCTGCTTTAGAGACACCAAATGAAAAGTCTGAGGCATCAGGAGGTCTAAAATATTCATAGACTAATTTCCCTACCAAATTTCACTGTTGACTTGGTCATGACAGAAAATATTGTGATATTAATATTTTGAGCTCCAAACACCAGACTAAGGTTTAGTGGGCTATGAGTCTGTGCATTTAGGGCAAACATATTGCTACTCTCTACCAGACTTCAATGGAAGCAATATATACTTCATGATACATTCAAAGGACATATTAATGCTTGGAAGGGAACATACTAAAGCTTATACCATTAGACATAGGGAACATGAAACACAATAACTTCCATTATTATTAATACTTTCTGAAATAATTCAAAAAACTCTTTCTGTTACATTCTGCCCAAGATGACCAACTAAAATAAGGATGTGCTAGCCACATCAGATATTTAAAATATGGGGCAGGCTTGGCCAATTACTTTTATTCAACTGCACAAACTAAAGTGATTTAGTATAGCAAATAGCTTTCAATTTAAAAATACTCGAGCATAAAATTGTATTCTAAGATTAGTAAGAAAACTGGTATATTTTTCCAAGTGTATTGCATGGAGATATTGTGCTTCTAATACATTGCAGCTCAGAGTGCCACTTCTTTTGCCTGCAAGCAGTGGCTACTAGTGAAAAAAAATTGGGTGAAGGGGCATCTTTTTGAGGGACAAACTGAAGCAGCACTTATCTATTATATAGTGCCTTTCACATCTATTATGCGGTGCCTTTCACATCTATCTATCTATCTATCTATCTGTTCTGCCTTTATGATTAGGATACATATATTTCCTTGAACAAACATTTTGCCCTTCTTTCCTTCAGGCCCGAAAATTTTTCAATTACTTTCTGATTAAATTGAGTGATTTCATTAAGCCTGCCAAAAAATGATCCACATTTCCCAATCTTTTTTTCTGTAGTGGCCCACTTCTTGTAACCAAAATCAACCCAAGGCACACCACTGTTCTACTAACCACAAACAGATACATACTGTATCTTATCAATTATTCTGGACAGAATGTGCTGATTTTTGGTCATCTCTTCGTTGTGCCTTCTAATGCCGATCTTGTAGCCTTCATCTAGCTGTTCATTAATACTAAACCTGCCAAAAAAATTTAGCCTCATGCTGTTTTCTAGATGACTGGGCCTACTTTCATGCCGTTTGCATTTTTAAGAAAGATATTTTAGATCTTGTACCCCTGTCATCCACAATGCTTCAATACCAATACTCTGAAACAGCAAACAGAGAAAGCAAAAAAGGCATTGCTTACACCACCCCTAGATAACCAACTATGTTTGTCATAATAACAGCTGGAAAAAACTCATCCTTGAATTCTTCCATCAGGTCGATCTGGTCCAAGCTCCTTTATCTTCTTTTTTCTTCAAATGAACAATTTATAAAGGGGTGTTTTGTTAAAGAAATAACCAAATTTTCTTTAATTCCTCTAGTTCCGCTTGAAGTTGCCATCAAAGTCATGCTAGCTCATCCGTAACATTAAAGGCGGGTGTAAACTGTGAACCGTTGATGTCAAATGAAATAGTCCATCCATGATTGTCCAATCACATTAGATTAAAAAAACCTAAACTAATACTAATTTGGTGCCAATAAATGTGAGAGTGTCTGGGACACAGAGAGCTGAAAATAACCAATTAAAGGGCAGCCTCAGTCACCTGCTTGACAAAAGATAAAGCACTCATTTGTCTAGCATCCTTCACTCTGGAAATATAGGTATTCACACAGAATTTTATTTTTTATTCACACAGAAATTAAGCAAATACAAGTCAGAAACAATTTTTAATGGATAGTGACATGTGCTGACATCAGGCATGTTGTACAAATATATTTATTTCATGATTATTTCACATTACCTAACTCATTTAAGTAGAGTTTTTTAAAATTTGGGGGTGGGGGGGGGGGTGTCGCCCCAGTGCTCTGCATTACAAACCACCACTGCCTGCAAGGCATGTCCTAAAAACAATACATTGTAACTTTTATGAATATAAGAAATTTTCTTTGAAATAATATTGAAGTCCACAAGGGACAATATTCCTAATCTGCCTCTCATTGTATCTGTAAAGCTCTTTACCTGACAAACATCATAAATACAGAAACTGGGTAAAACCACTTCCCATTCCCTCCTTTCTCAAAATGTACTGAGTTGGGTCTCCTGTTACTTCTGCCAGAATACAATGGAAATATCTACCTTGAAATTCTTACAGGCTCCTACCTCGCTCTCTCTATTCTCTAAGTCATCACAATTAAAGTCATAATAAATACATATCTAGAAATAAGTCTTTTTTGTTGTTTGATTTTAAGTCACTCCTTAGTTTGTTGTGAATATCATCTTAATTTGTTCTTTGACAACAGTATTTGAATAATGCCTTCAATCTGATGTCCTTGACTTATGGCTCACAGTTTCTTACTAATCTATATACAGTGTCCAACATAACCAGAGAATAGCCTGCTGTCTAAATTCCTTGCTGCTGTGTGCACACACTCTGTTTAGAACATCACAGGGTGACTTAAAAACAATTATTCATGCAACTTTTTAAAGAAAGACATATTTCTCCCTGTGTCTAACTACAGTGTTACATGTCCCTAAAGCAAAGGACTTAAAATACAATTCAGTTATGCAGAAGAGTGTTACAAAATCAACAATTTAGCAGTAATAAATGTGAAAAGTAGAAGAGTTCACTTAAAAATGTCTTTCCGTCTTAAGATAAGGAAGAGAACTCTATAATATTCTAAATGTAGAAATTGGCTGATACATAAGGCATGTTATAGTCTACTCCTTTAGAGTTTGATGATCTTCTTATATAATCTGCTACTGTGGCTGTCTGTTTGTCTGTCCAGGATTTTAAATCACCTGTAGTTCGCAAACCATTTGACCTATTGACCTGAAATTTGGTACACATATACTACATCACATTTACTATCCGCTTTTAGGGTGAAGATTGACCACCAAGGTCACAGGTCAACCCAGGAAGGTGAAGGTCAAAAATCAAATAATCTGTAGCCTGAAATTTGGTACACATATACTCTGCTGAAACTCTGCACTACAGTTTTATATTAAAAGCAAAGAGTTTTGGAATTATTCCTCTTTTTATTTTTATTTTATTTTATTGTAGAATCAACTCTCGGCATCGGCCAGCAGGGCGGCCATGTGGCGCATGCGTACGGGCGCAGTTCTCATCCCTACCACCTTCGCTGTCACTTCCCCTACTTCTTCATATCTTAAATCATTCTTGAGGCAGACGGAACACTTAAATGCCAGCTTAAGGGAAAAATGAAGGAAAACATACTAAGTAATTGTAACACAAAACCTGACTTAATCTTTAACACAAAAAGTTGCCGACGAAAGAAGACAAGAAGCGGGCTGCTAGGGTGGAGAAAAGAAGAGCTGCTCAGGAAGCTGCAAGCGCATCAACCTCTGAGCAAACGAGCACTAAACGTACAGAGAAAGAGCACGAAAACTATGAATACTCAAGTCAAGTGTATTCACTGCACGTTATCGTGCAGTACATCATCACTGGTTCTTTAATAATCTGGCATATTTAGAACACATGAAAAGACTGATAGACATAGACATTATAACATGTCCCATGTTTGGCACTTGGGGTCCTCCACCTAATTAAATCAGTGGCTTACTAGGCAACTATTTTCAAATATTTTATAAACGTTTGAGAGGTAAATTTAGGGAGGTTGGGGTGGTCACTATGGGAAGCATAATTGTTGAAGCAGTTCTGCAAACTTCCATCAATTTACTTACACAAACAAACATCCCATCCACTTTAATTTCCTGATCCTAGAGGATCACCTGCCATCACATCTCACCACTTCTGAGAGTTGCTGTCTTTTTTAATTTTTAGTCATTTGCATTCACTGCAGGTTTCAGGGATTGGAGTACCAATCTGGGCAAAATCCTCTTCTTTAACTTGGGAATCATTATGTCTATTTTTTGACTTGTGTTTCTCTGAAAAGTCTCATTAGATTATGTATGATTTCAACATTTGCTTGTACAGGAAGTCTATAACATGTTCAGCCTACATTGCCTAATATTTCTTTCATGGGAAACAGCCAAAAACCTCATTTGCTATGCATTTTTCATTTTGTGTTTTGACTGGCACTCTTACACGGATGTCTCCTTGTGTTCATAATTGAACATGAGCAATATACCCACTAGAAGAACTGCCAGACTGTTCCTGCATCCAACTAATTGCACAGTTTAAGACTGACAGCAGACATATGTACATAGTAAACCAAGTACTCTCACAGGATACATATTTACGTAAATTCAGCTTTTTCCTGTTATTAATCAAGGAAATTATACTCAGATGCCACTTTTAGGATAGGTTCTCTTACAGTTTCTTTAATTCAATTCTGGTATGTAGTGAGGTCCACTTTCCTCCTGTCCGTGTTACAAGTGAAGGCTTCTTTGATTTGGCAGGGTTAAACAGGATCGGTACATGTAATGATAAAGAAATCCTAGTAAGTTTCCTTTAACATTGTTGCAGAAAGAGTTGGTGATTTTCAGGCACTCTCAACTTAGCATAGTTCTTCTCAAAGAGTGACAGGAAGAAGGCTTATTGTAAAAAATAAATATAAAGGGATAATTACCAACTGTTGTCATTACAACAATGCTTACACAATACAGTATAAAACAGGTTTAAAGCATAAACCAGCACTGGTTGGCATGCCTGTCAATCACAGGGCACTTTCAAGCTTACACCTTCATTTACTCATACTGGGACAATTTAGACTTGACTACTGACCTAACAGCACTTTTTTATATTATCTGAGGAAACCCCATACAGAAGCTTCAGCAGGCAGTTATCAAACTGGTATTCAGATTTTGTGATGGTAGAAAGCTATCTGTTATGCCATAATGCTGCCCAGTGCACAATTATTTTAATTAAAGTATAATGTTGAAGACATGACATAAAAATGCTTCAGATGCAACACTAGATTGAAAACTAGGCTTTAGAGTAATTTTGTAGCCCGTCACATGCTTCTGGAAGTGACAAGTTTTCATGCTACTAATTTTTCCATCAATAGTTGAATTAAATGCCATATTTATTACAGACTATGTTTTTCAAATTCAGAAATTGCTTGAATATTGACTGAGTCAATGTTCCCTAAATGTGGTATATTAAATTATGGTTGGTTTTTCTTTAGGAAAACTTTTCCCTATGTGTTAAACCACTTGGCAAATAGTACATTTCAGGAAAAGCCTAGTGACTCTGGCAGGATTTAATTACATAAAGCATGCACTGTACTTAAAAAGGAAAAGACAGCAAAAAGGACAGGCCTGAAAATTACATGGTGCTGTAACAGCCTATTTTGTTGTTTATCTTATTTAGGTGTCCTTATTATATTATGATATTCCAATACTCAAACAAATAAGCTGAGTCACCAGGATATAAAAGGAAAAAATGGTTTGTCACAGAACGGATTTTATTTATTACGGTGTATGTCATGATGATTCAGAGAGACTGCTGCTTTCAATTATTTAAGGACATGTTTTAGAGGATCCTGAATTCTTCATATACTTCATTCACCAGCTGACAAGGCAAAAAATGGCATGAGTGCAACCTACTTGTTGCAGTATTTATCTGTAGATCAACACTGGCAGATATAAATAATCCCAAAGAATGTAATTGTCTGCCTCTTAAGGATAAAACACTGAAATCAGTATTAAGAAACACAGAATTAGAATTACTTTTAAAAGTACCAAAAGCATAAAATTCACTTTTTTCCTCTAAATATCTAAAGAATAACTGAATTATTATTCACATTATCTACATTAGTAATAATAAATACATGGAAGGAAATAATGACAAAGGGGAGGCACAGTGGTGCAATGCTTCATTATTAACACTTTACCTTAGTGCTGTTTGGAAGGTGTGGAATAGAAGACTGGTTTGTTGCACTTGACTTTCTAAAACATAAACAAGTCATTGAATCCCTCTCTTATAGTGGATTCACACTTCAAGCTTCTGCTAGTAATTCTGTGCTTATGTGCTGAAATGGACACTCCAACTAAAAAGGAAAATCTCAAATTTGATTTATTATTAAATCCTCAGCCTCTTTCTTGCTTAACATTTCATGGAAAATGCAACATCCAAAATAAACAATATGTGTATTCAAGTTATACAGTCATTTTCAAAAGAGAACTGGTTGAAGGTAAGTTGCAACTTTCTAACATTACCGTTTCCTTCTACAACAATGTTTTAAAAAATGAAAAAAAAAAGGCAATACAGCAACATAAATTAAAACACTGCATGCTGTCAATTGGATAGTCCTGTTTAAAACAGCAGCAGAAATGATTGATTACACACTAGACAGGCCTTTGTTCACATTAGAGGAAAAAGTCCATATCTTTTTCAATTGAAGATCTGCCTCTCACCCTCATTTGTTGGTCAAGAGTTCTATCTTCAAATGAAAAAGTTAATTCCATGTAGATTTATGATGTGCCCTGACATTTATGTGTCTATATAATAAAATTTTAGCAAAAAAGCAAGTGTTTTGCATATTTTGAGCATATGACTAGATAACTGACATGTAGATTATGCGACACAAGTAACATGAGATTTTTTTTTTCATTTTTCCATAGATGTTTTTCACATTGTTTGCCATTGTACAGCTTGTATTATGAGTACAGTATATCATAACATTTTTTTCCCCATTCTACATGAAAACATGAGATTTTTTTTTCTTGGACATCACTACAAACTACATTGGGTAACTAACATACAAAAAACATAATTTTTGGGTGGACTATTACTTTAAGATGACTTTTCACTATGGTTAGTGTTTGCCACTATGGTTAGTGTTTGAGTCAACTAGATGAAATTTTTTAGAGTGAGCTTAGATTTGAGACAAAACAAATGTTAGTAAACTCGTCATTAGATACGGGGGTCTTCCCTGACTGTCTTAAGACTGCTGTAGTTAAATCCCTACTCAAGAAAAATAATCTTGACCCCTCTGCTTTTGAAAATTTTAGACCCATTTCTAACCTGCCTTTCTTAAGTAAAATTTTAGAGAAGGCAGTCATTATGCAGTTAAATAGCCATCTCAATAAACATGCTATTCTTGATAAATTTCAGTCAGATTTTAGAACAAATCACAGCACAGAAACTGCACTTGTTAAAGTAGTAAATGACTTGCGGGTAAATGCAGACAGAGGCCATTTATCTGTTCTCATCCTCTTAGATCTGAGTGCCGCATTTGACACCATTGATCACAACATTCTTAGAAATCGCCTTAGTCAATGGGTGGGTCTCTCTGGCAGTGTCTTAAATTGGTTTGAATTCTACCTGGCAGGTAGAAAATTCTTTGTTAGTTGTGGTAATTACAACTCAAAGACACATGATATCCTATATGGTGATCCACAAGGCTCTATCCTGGGTCCACTGCTCTTCTCAGTCTACATGCTTCCGTTAGGTCAGATTATCTCAAGGCACAACGTGAGTTACCACAGCTATGCTGATGACACACAGCTGTATTTATCAATAGTACCTGATGACCCAGACGCTGTTAGTTCACTAACACACTGTCTTACTTGTGTTTCTAATTGGATGAATAGTAATGTTCTCAAGCTAAATAAAGAGAAAACAGAAATTTTTGTGATTGGCAATAATGGAGACAATGAGATTATTAGAAATAAAATTGATGCATTAGGATTAAAAGTCAAGACGGAGGTAAAGAACTTAGGGGTAACTGTTGACTGGAACTTAAATTTTAAATCGCATATTAATCCGACCACTAGGACAGCATTTTTTCACTTAAGAAACATTGCAAAAGTTAGACCTCTTATATCATTGAAAGATGCTGAGAAATTAGTTCACGCTTTTGTTTTCAGTCGTCTAGATTATTGTAACACACTCCTCTCAGGACTACCCAAAAAAGACATAAATTGTTTGCAACTAGTGCAGAATGCAGCTGCTAGAATCCTAACTTGGAAAAGAAAATCCAAGCACATTTCTCCAGTTCTCCATCTTATATATCAGAATGTCTAACACCTTATATTCCAAATCATAACTTTAGATCCTCAAATGAGTGTCTGCTTAGAATTCTAAGAGCAAAACTTAAAAGAAGTCGTGAGGTAGCCTTCTGCTGTTATGAACCTAAAATCTGGAATAGCCTGCCAATAGGAATTCACCAGGCTGATACGGTAAAGCACTTTAAAAAACTGCTAAAAACACATTACTTTAACATGGCTTTCTGATAACTTCACCTTCATCTAATCCTGATACTCTGTGTATTCAATTCATTATAATAACTATTCATGATGGCTTTAAAATCCGTACTGACCCCTACTCTCTCTTCTGTTTCTTTTCCTGGTTTTCTGTGGTGGCAATCTGCGTCATCACCACCTAATCAAAGCACCGTGATGTCCTACATTGATGGATTAAAAGCCAGAAGTCTACATGACCATCATCATCAAGTCCTTCCAAGAGAATCCTAAATACAAAGAGGACTGTTTCATTTATGTTAGGTAGAATGCCCAGGCGGGACAGGGCGGTCCCGTGGCCTGGAACCCCTGCAGATTTTATTTTTTCTCTCCAGCCGCCTGGAGTTTTTTTTTTTGTTTTTTCTGTCCTTCCTGGCCATCGGACCTTACTCTTATTCTATGTTAATTAGTTTTGTCTTATTATAATTCTTAATTTGTCTCTTATTTCTCTTTTCTTCATCCTGTAAAGCATTTTGAGCTACATTATTTGTATGAAAATGTGCTATATAAATAAATGTTGTTGTTGCTGTTAGTTCAAGTAGTAGTTATGCACATTATTTTATGTAAACAAGATTAATGTTACAGTTTTACTTGCTGTTTACAAATACAAGACTGATTTTGGAACTTAAGGACACAGGGAGAACACACTTACAATTTAAAACTTTTCAGAACTCAAAAGCACTTTTTAAACTACCACTCTAATAAGGACTGTATCCCACCTTTTTGTACATTACATTGTAAATTTGTATAAAGTCAAAATAACTGTCTCAAGTTAGAGTAAATCTATTTTTTCAAATGTTATATCCTGGGTAAAGGCAGCTTTTGCATAATTTAATAAATACTTGCAATTATTTAAAAATGTAAAATACTGTAACAAAACATAAAAACATGATATATTGTACAATATTTACATGTTGTTTTGTGACTGCCATGTCAATGTGCAACCAAATGGCTTATGTTTCTATAATGTGGGCTACTGTTTAAGATTGTCTTCAGAGAATAATGGGAATTTGGCAGACTGTCATCATCTACTAAATATTTAATGCTGAGAAAAATAAAATAAAATAAACACAATTTTATTTAAAGTTTGTTCATTTGTATACATGCTTGATGGCAGAATGATGGGGCATTTTCAAAATTAAAATAGTAGTGTCCCTTTTTTAGAAAATAGGAATGTAAGCAAGGGACTCAAAGCCTGAAAAATCACTTCTTCCTGACTATAAAATAATTTGTGTAGTTTTTGTGGTGGCTTTGGAATATTCTTCTTGGACAATTAGGCACACTTTTAAAACATATAACAGTCCCCAGAAGTTTCTATATATTTATTTATAATGTATATATTTTAAAACCAGATGTCAGTTTATTCGTAAAAGATGTCAGGAATTCCTAACCCAGCCTCAAGTTCTTTGGAGCCTGGGTTTTTTTCCAAATGGCCTATCTGAGAGAATGAAACTGCTTTTACAAAATAAATATTAAAAGGAAACCACCTACCCTGATTTGTATCATGGCTGAAAAAACAGGTGGATACCAGTGGTGTCTTTGGAGGTGAACAGTCCTGAATAAATGAATAATCCTAACATTTAACAACACAATGTTAGTTGTGGCTTTGAATAGATTAAGTAAAACGTCATATTAGATCAACTCTTGTCAAATTAAACAAACCTCCCTTAAAATCAAGGATATTTATAAAATTCAGTTTGATGTAAAATGTATTATTGGGAGGGGGAAAATGAATTGGAAGGAATTCTTAATGGTTCAAAATAAACGAATATCTATAGTAAATAGACAATTAAATAGTTAATACATTAAAAAAGTGGGAAGGCAAAATAATCCTAGAGTTTAATCAAAGCATTTGATTTTATACAAAGGGTAGTTTTGCAAAAAAAAAGAAAAAGAAAAATTCTAAAAGGTACAAAGAAGAATAATGTAGAATAGCACAGTAATTAAAGAAAGCCCTGAATGAAAATTATTAAAGGAATCAAAGAAAAGTAAAGGATAATATTAAATGTAAAGGTATAATCTGGTGGTCCTAAAATAAATAAAAAAGCAAATCAAAAAAGTATTTGTCAATACTAACACAACAGCACATATAATACTGAAAGAATTCAGAATTACAGTCTAGACTTGGCAGCTTCAACAGAGGACTGTTAAAAAATGATGCCTGTTGCAACTTGAAGAAAAGTTTCTCTAAAAGGACTAGTAGTGCAACAGAAGGAGGATAAACATTTATACAAAAGCAGAATGATTTTTCTTTACATACAAAACTGTAAATACCAGGATCCAGTTACATAATGCTGTGACACAAAGAAGCAAATTATAAATTCTTAATCTCCACTTAATATCATGTGAAACATTAATTGAATGAAAACTGCTAATTTATTCTGGACTTAATGCCCTGCTTTCATTACAACTTCTTTTCTTGTCCTATTATAACATCAGATGTACAATGGGTACCACTGAAGCTAAGCACAATTTACAAACCGGTCCTTGTAATAGAAAAGTTGAATCATAAAATGGATAAATGGATTAAAACAGAGTCATCTGCATAGACCATTTAGGTGCTGATATGGTGACTATAACTAGGAGTTGTCACTTCCTTTCAATTTTTATTTCTTAAATTGGGAATTCTTCCTTTTTAAATTAATAATAAGCACTGAGGCATTTGGCAAATAAACACCTTCTGACAAATGCATCTCTGAAACCAATGTTTACCCTCTGTAATCAAGCAGATTTTTCAAAACAATCCTGATGCACGATTAAATAATCCACAGAAATGTGATACATTATTTGAGTGGACAGACAGTACATTCAATACACATGCTTAGGGGAATATTAGCAGGAATCTATGGTCCAAGTGATATAATTGAAAGAGACAGACCTGGAGCTCTCATTCCTTTCACATCAAATCAGACTTTGCCTCTAAAAATTTTTTGTCATATTGGTAAAGTTTATTCACCTGCTTTTAATCTGTAAATAAATATTCAAGTACCTCACTTACCCCTACTGAAAATATTATGAAATCTAGTTTTACAAGGCTCTGGCAAAGTTGTAAAGGAATTTGGTTTTAACCTTTTAACATAAAAATAAAAAATATATAGAAAATGAAAAATGTTTCTATTTCTTTTTTTTATTGATGAACTTTTCTCCATTGCAAGTTTGTACAGGGCCAGGTCCACAGGTCAATAAAAAGCAAAAAGTCAAATGAAAAAAAGGACTGGCGTTGACAAAGCTAAATTATTTCATAAGGAAAGAATGAAGATAACACACTACAAAACTGATTGCCTGGCCTATTGCCCTTGTATAATAAAATAACTTATGTGATGAACATTTTTATCATCTATTTTGATATTAAGATGAAAAAAGGCTATGATGACAAGTAAGGCATAAAACAATTTCAAAAACTGATGTCAAAAGTTATAAAGTGGAAAATATACATTGCCATCTACAAACTGTCTTTTTTAATAAGAGTGAAAAAGACATAGATGAATTAAGTAAGGAAAAGATTGAATTGTGGTTTAAAGACAGAATAAGGCTGTTAATGAGGAATCAAAGTAAGTAGTGTTTAAACCCAAAAACAATTAAGAAAAACCTTAAGCTGGAGTAGAAATCAATATTGCAATCATGCAGTATTAACCAGAACTGTATCCACAGCATTGAAAACCATGAGTCAAATGGAAGTGCCAACTTAAAAAATGATGTGGCATGATGACATCACTGTCATAACATTAAAATAAAATAAACAGCAGTCGAACAAAATATGACTGCGGATCAAACTGATCAAAAAATGACACACAACAGCAAACTAATGAGAATCACAACAGAAACTGCCTGATCCTCCCAAATGAGTGACTGGCAAGGAGAAACACCTCTTGCAGGATTTATTGTAACAGTTACAATACTATGTCATTAATAAATGTGGTGTAATTTGGCATTCAAATACTGACTTAGATATTTACTTAATTTAAGAAAATAAAAAAATTGTTTGATGGTGTAAATGATTTTGCAAGATGCTATCCTCATCATAGATTTTTGGCTGCTTGACAAAAATTAAGTATACTTTTCATGAATCAAAATAATCTTAAAAATCTTCCTAGTAAAGGCTAGTCATCTTACTGGTAACACCCTCCTTTTTATCTTCTCAAAAAAAAGGATTGGTGGGATGCTTTAACTTAATTTTCTGGAATGTATTCATATTACATGTCATGCATGGCAAAGCAGTGGCATCATGCTAAAGCAGATATTCATTTACGTAAGTCTTAATTACATACAGTACCACATTAACAATTTATGTAGGAAGATTTTTATTTGAACAATTATTTTTGGTTGAATTACTGAATATAATAAAAAGCATATCTTACACCTATTATATATTTGTTACTTGAGATTGCAACTAATTATTTTCAATTTCATTATGTAATCACATATTTAAATCTACTTTGTGTAATATTGCAGATCAGTGCCTCAGGGAACAAAGCTGTGAAATACAAACCATGCTGTGGTAGAAAGTAGGAAAGCTACCTTCTTCACCTTATGTTTTTAAACCAATTATAATATTCCAAGAAGTATTGCAGAACAGTTGGCTGAAGTCTTAAAAATTCAGTGTTAAACATGCTTGCAACATATGCCAACTCTGATAGAAGGGCCTCATACATAAAAACTATTGTTGTTTAACTTTTAAAAGGAGTAATTATTTATACTGTATCTCTTACGATATACAGTTCAAACATAGAATGTGGTGTGTCAATAGGAGAGTTTCTAGTACAAGAGTCTACTAGTTAGACAGAACAACATGACTTTACTTTGGTAAAACAGATGCATGTTCATTTAGCCAGCACTCAGCCTTTCAATTGTCCTAAATGTCGACATGTAAAAAATACTATAACAGATTCACTAGGCAACAATTTTGGGCAAATTTTTTGTTGACTTCAAATTTTTAAGCTTATCTACACTAACATAGGCATGCTGGTTCTGAACGTGCAGTTAGTTTTGTGGAAGCTGGCCTGGCCACAGACAGGCAGACACGTCAATGTTACCCACAACATGTTTATTACGAAGTGCCATATTTACAAGCATGCCACACAAACCTCAAAGTCCCCAAAAGCCTCTTTCTCTCCTCCAGAGCTCCGTCCACTCCACTCCCGACTCTTGCCTCGTATGAAGGAAGGCGGCCCCTTTTATACACACCTGGATGTGCTCCAGGTGCTTCCTGGCAAACTCCCACCGACACGCCCCAGTGTGGCAGAAGTGCCGGCTGCGTACCCGGAAGCACTCTGGGTGTCCCCAGTCTTCTTCCCCCCGGCCCTTCCGGGTGTGGTGGAAGTGCCGAGGTCCAGGGCTCCAAAGGCACGGGGGCGCCCCCTGGCGGTGAACAGGGGCCCCTACAGGGTTTAGCTTCTAAGCTCTGTACCCGTGGCCCACAAAGAAACCAGGGCAGTCACCCCCACATGGTCTTGGGAAGCCATAAGCCCTCCTCCGGTCTTTCTAGGTGTCCCGGCCGGGTCGCCACTCCAGCCATCTCTGACAGTTTTCTTCTATCACGTCAGTTTTTTTCTCAACCACTTATATTAGTGCCATTACTGTAGCGTGGATTTGTGTAGGCTATTCATTTACACGCAAGACAGTGTGGTCAGAGGTTGTGCGCTGCTCTAAGTAGTGAATAAGCAAAATCTATTTTTCTACTTACACACGTATTTCCTTTCTTTCAAATCATGTCTCTGCTGTTTCTTGTCATAAGTGCCTAAACAACCCTGATTCATTTTATTATATCTGTGGCAGTTTCATCATTCCCAGTCAAAGGGTGAACATCGGCACATTTGTAGAGTAAGCCTATTTGGCATATTTCCAAGATAAGTCTTGGGCCCCTCATAAGGTGTGCAAACAGTTTGTTGAGGGTTTACGAATGTGGACAAAGGGAACACGTGATAAGATGCAATTTGGTATACCTATGGTTTGGCAAGAGCCAGGAAATAATTTCAGTGAATGTTACTTTTGTATAGTGAAACCTTCAGGATATAACAAGAAAAATAAATGTAACATAGAGTATCCTAGTCTACCACTGGCTATACGCCCAGTGGCTCATTCAGATGAAATCCCAGTGCCGGTTTTCGTTACACTATCCTCTCTTGAAGAACATAATTATGGTGATGAACTAGGTGACAACCGTGATGAAGAGTTTGAAATTGAAGAGGACTCTGTTCGTAAGGGATTTGATCAGCATGAGTTGAGTGATTTGGCACGTGATTTGGGACTATCGAAGAAAGCTTCAGAACTCCTAGCATCAGGACTGTGTGAAACAAACTTACTTGAAAAAGGAACAAAGTAATTGTACTTTCGAACCAGAGAAAATGCATTTCTGCAGTACTTTAGAACTGACAGTGGCTTTGTGTATTGCCATAACATACCTGTTTTAATGGAGGAATTGGGAATTCCAATCTATAACTCAACTGAATGGCGACTATTCATCGATAGCTCAAAGCGGAGCTTAAAGTGTGTCCTCCTTCACAATGGCAATATATTTGGGTCAGTTCCAATTGGCCATTCAATTTCTCTTTGTGAAGAATATGAAGACATAACGAGAGTCATTGAGTTGTTGCAATATCACCAACACAATTGGGTCATCTGTGTTGACCTTAAAATGGTATGCTTTCTTCTTGGTCAGCAACACGGATATACCAATTATCCCTGTTATCTGACGTGATGTGACATGATATGATGTGATGTGGGACAGCAGAGCTCGTGAGAGGTTTCAAGTACCTCATTTTGGCATTTCCTAGCCTGTCATTTGAAAAAATAAAGGCCGATGTGTTTGATGGTCCACAGATTCAGCAGCTCATCAAAGATGAACATTTCATCAGGACAATGTCAGAAGTTGAAAAGAATGCTTGGTTATCATTCAAAGCCATTGTCAAGGACTTTCTTGGAAACACATGAACAAATAATTACACAGAAACTGTCCAGAAACTCTTGGAGAGCTACAAAATGCTTGGCTGCAATATGAGCATCAAGGTGCATTTTCTGCATAGCCATCTTTCTAACTTCCCGGAAAACCTTGGTGCAGTCAGTGATAAGCAAAGTGAACAATTCCACCAATATTTGAAGGTCATGGAAGGACGGTATCAGGGTAGATGGGATATACAGATGATGGCTGACTATTGTTGGAGCATCCGGCGGGATTGTCCTAACACTGAACACTCCAGGAAAAGCTATCAGCATAAATTTTTACCTTAACCGCTTACTTGATTAATTTTCAAATGTTTTACTGTAAATAAAATGTCATAGAGTAACAATAAATCCTTTGTATGAACAAAAGAAATTTATATAAATAGTACATTCAAGTTATTATTTCATTATTTTTTCATTGTATCTAAAATTTGTATGTTAGAGGGTACCTTGTATCGTGAAAACTGGATGTGATAGCAAAAAACTGGGGTAATTTCTGTATTCCCCACCCAAAAATTAGTAAAACACAAGTGTAAGATCTAACTCAACAAAAAATGTGTTCCCCAGTGAATTACCACAGATTCCAGCCATGAATCTTTTTTGTTAGGATATAAAACATACCAGTAAATTTTCATTCAGTATTATACTGTAGACAACATCTACTACAAACATCTCCAGGTCTGTCATTAGAAGCACAAGGGGTTTCAGAGCATATGGTGCCCTCTTACAATGACTTACAGTGACAGAATTCACAATCACAATGCTGCTAGAAGAGCATGCATGACTGTCCTTTTTATTTATTGAGCAAAAGGCAAACTGACTTCTCTTCTCTAATCTGGATATTCAGATGTAGGAAGTGTATTGACAATGTTATATAGTACTTATGCTTCAAAAATGTTCTTATCTGCTACTTAGCAATATTTGTATTTAATCTTACTCTTTAATTTTAGATTTTTAAACAATCTTTTATTTAACAAATCATTTAATTTTAGGGAGTATAATTAGATTAACAGTAATTAAATGATATAATGTTAGTGGAATTTAAATAAAGGCATTAAGACACTTTTGCTCATTTAATAATAAGTCAAAGGTTCACATAACTAATCAAGACAATTACTAAGTGACTTTCATTCTTAGAAGGTATTCTAAGTATTTTGCCTTATGTTACTTTTTCTCTAAGGAGAATTTGTATTATTATATATATTTTTTATTTTTAGACAGAAAAGACTTACGGAATTTACCATTCCATTTTAGACAAAAGATTAATTGTATTCAGTATTTCTCCTTTTAAATTTAAAGCATCATCTTCTGTCTCACTTAACCCAAAATCAGTGTTATGGGAACTGGTGTCAGTTTACAGTATACATATCTGACCACCTACCCATCCATCTCAATCTTTCATTTTCTATACTGCTTGAATCAGTTCAATGATGGGAACTGTAGTCCATCCCATCCTCATTTGGCATTACAGTAGAAATCCAATTTGGAGTCACCAGTGACCTTAACAGGAGTATGTAATTAAAAAACCTGAAAACTTCATACAGTCAGAGCTCAGACAGGGATTCATACCCAGGTATTTTAATCTATAAAGCAGCTTTAATGTTCATTATATACCATAAGTCTTGCAGATCATATTCGAAAATAGTTCAAAATTCATCAGTTAAGTAAAGGATGCAGGTCTGATTGTTGTGACCCAGACAGAGAACCCAGGTGTTTTCTAATAATTTCTCAGACTAAATTACAAGCCATAACCTACATGACAGGTTTTACCCACATACATCTACAGGCCTTGAAGTTACTGATTCACAAAAGACAGAGAGAGAGAAATTAAGCTACTTCAGGTGGGAGTGTTATACCTCGAAGAAACTGCAATATTTTATTATAGACACAATATACATTAACATAAAAAATCAGCATACAGAAGCTTCATTTGTCATGAGAGAACTGTCATGTTTGACTGGCATGACTCGATAGGCTTCAAAGTAATTAACAAAAATGTAACTGACATAAGTGTAAACTACAAACATGCCCGCAGCAGGCACACCACTGCACACACAGTTTCTTTCAATTTAATTAAGGCTGAGTAATGATGGACTTAAATTCCTAAGGGACCTATATTTGTGCATTAAATACACACAATCATTTATGATTCCTGGATAGGATAGAGTGTACCGATTTTTTCACAAAGAGAGATTTAATGTATAGTCTGGGTATTAATTAAGCAAAGATTTTGTGAAGGTAGAACAACTGTTAACAGTATGTAAGAGATGGAGTTCAGCAACATTATATAAAACCAAAAATGCTACTCTACCGGATGATCAATGGATACAGTGCTTGTATCAGACATATTGTGGACATTCACGTTGTGTTATATTGCTGGTATTTCACTTAAATCAAGTGATAACTCCAGGAATTATCCCAGTTTTGATTTTCAGTATTTTAAATGTCTCTTGGTTTGGAAAATAAAATGTATACAGCTTGATTTTTTTTATTTTAATTGCTAGGCATAAAGTTATTCCTCAGAAAATGTTATTGTGCCACTAACTGACTTTCATCATCATCATCATCACCATCTCCACTGGTGTAATGGACATTTTCTTGGTTTTCCCAGGCTACCCAGTTGCCCCCAAACTGGCTTCCTTCACTCTTCATAGCTCTACGAAACCTTTCGGTTGCAAGCCATATTTTTTTATTTAATCTGACACCACCTACAAACATGCTTTCCTCACCACCCACTAGGACTCACATCCTCCAACTCCATCCTCTATAATTTGCTCCACATGCAAAAACCACCTTTGTTCCTCTTTCACACAAGACCTATTGCCTCTATACCAAGTCTTTCTCTTTTAACTTGGCATCAGTCTTCCTCTCATTTAGTGACACTCCATACATATACTTAATTATTCTAATCTCTGTTTCATCTTTCTTTCATGTTCTACCTACAGCAGCCATATCCCACTTCCACCAAGCATATAGCTTTCCCAATTTTTTACCTTTATTTCCACAGAGGCCCCTCTACTGAACCCAAACCTCTCAATACATTCAACATATCTCCTAAGTAGTCGAACTTCTCTACTTTCCCTGTTCCAAAACCTAACTTCTCCCATTAACTCTACCCTACAGCCATATACCTACCTCTTCCACAACTCTGGACCAATTGTCTCCAACCATTACCTCGACCTTTCTATTTCAGACTAGCTTCTCCAACAATTTTGTTTCATTCACTGACATCAATACAAGATCACCAGCATACAAAAGCATCCACTTCAGTAATCTATGGACTTATCTGGTCAACATCCCCATCACTACTGCAAAAAGCAACAGACTCAGAACAAATGCCTAGTCAAGCTTCAGGTTTACATTAAAACTATTTCCATCTGTTGTCATGCTTATCACCTGTGCCTCTTTATACGATGACATCACTATAGGTACTAACCATTTGTTGACATGTCTTTTTCTCAATTTCTCACCACCTCACATGAGACCTTGGCTAACATCTTTTTCAGATCTGCAAATTAATATTGCAGCTTCTTTCCCTTTGCCTGATACTTTGATAATAAAGCTTGCAATTATGGTTCCCCTTCCAGTCTTAAAACCTAACTGCATTTTTCTAACATTTACCTGACCACTGATTCTTTTTTCTAGCATACTCTCAACCCCCCTTCATCACCTGGTCCAAAAACTTGATTGTGCAATATCAGACATACTCAAATGGATTACTCTTTCCTTTGTATACTAGACAGAACAGAGTTGATTTCAGTCTTCTGTAATTCTCTCTTCACACACAATCATGCTTTGCAGTTGTGTCATTCAATTTTAGGACCTTCCTCTGAATTCAACATTTCTTAAAACAGCTCCAGTTAAACCTGATGCACTATTTACCCTATTCTTTTCTGTGTTTTGCAACCTCCATCTATTTTCACACAACTAATATCATTATCCAATTTGCTCTCCTCATTGAGCAGCTTCTCCATGCACTTCTTTTAGGTATTCTTAATTACATTACTATAATTTAAGATTTTCTCTTCAGCATTTTTCAAGTAAATTAACAATTCACATCTACTATATCCTGCCTCTCTCTTGCCAACTGCTTTGCAATCCTGGAGCGCATTCAACTTTCTTTCTTTATTCTGTGGCTCTCTTATACAATCCCATTTCTATTTTCTAGCATTTTGCTTTGCTTTCTTATACTTTAGATCACACTGTGACATTCTACTTTCTTTTCCGCCTTTGCCAACTGTATCACCTGTTTTACTCAATAATCCATCCATCCATCCATTATGCAACCCGCTGAATCCGCACACAGGGTCACAGGGGTCTGCTGGAGCCAATCCCAGCCAACAGAGGGCACAAGGCAGGAAATAATCCCGGGCAGGGTGCCAACCCACTGCAGTTTCTCAATTATCACCTCTACCATTATATGAGCTTGTGTTGGTGTTAATTTTAACCAAGAATTGTTTAGTGCTTTCCATCTGCCATTCATATCAAATGATTTTGAAAACCCATTAACAGATATTAAAATATCTGCTACAATTTCATCTCAGCAGAATTTACTTCTCACACTTTCCTACTTCAACTTCCAGAACTGAAGCCTCAGTACATGCTTCCACTTATATTTCTTCATCCCTCTGATTAGAAGATTTTCTACAGCCAAGCAATGTTGTGATACACAGACTTCTCCAGGGATTACCTTTACATTTTTTGCCATGTCCCGATCAGCTTTCCTCACAAACAAACAGTTGACCACTATCTTAAGAACTACAGCATGTCCATTAACCCTCTTTACCTCCACCACTTTATGTGCCATTTTTCTGACTCAAGTATATCAACTCCAATATTGACACTACTGTCCCCCTACCATAAAAACCTGTACAGTTCCCACTAGGTGTTCTTGCACCATTAACTTTCCATCTCCTGTCTACAGTGCACACCTACTCTCCTTCTAGTCAACACTTCCATCATTTTACCTAGTTGTCCAATCACACTCCCAATATTCTAATGCTTTGGTGATGAGATAGAAAGATGCCACTAACTTCACTGGCTTAGCTTGGCTAAAGTTTAAAATATTTAATTTAAAAATTAGTTAATTTAAACTTGCTTGATAACTATATGAATACATTAGTAATTATTCTTGAAGGGCACTGGTATTAAGCGGATTAAGTAAAAGTTTTTTCTATACACATCTTCATATATAAATTACACACTAACCTCGTACAATATTTCATTAAGAACCTTTTCGAAAGATTGTTTGAGGTTAAGATTAAAACCAGAATCAAGACTCAGCTAGGACTGGAAAATAATGTATCATGAATGGTTAAAAATAACATTCATCTATTAATTTTTAAATACAAGTATTTGAATTGAACCTAGAATTACCCGAAAGAATGTTGTGATCAGCATTTTAACCCATAAACAATGAGTCACTGAACACTTACTGCTAAAACTGGCAACAGCACATTTATTTACATTTTAAAAAGCTTATTAAAGCAGGTAGACAACAAGGAACTGTAGCAAAATATTTACAAAAAGTCACAAATTCAAAACACATAACCAAAGATCAAGTATTATTAAACCCAATCCACAAGATGGCAGAAATGCCCCAGTGTAACAGAATGGCTAAAAGGGGTGTTCTCCCTAGCCAAGCCTTCGCATGTTGGTTGATGTGAATATTGGTACAGCATGTAATGCAAGTAGGTATGTAATACAAATATGGGCCAGATTTGGAGTACAGGCCAATATCAGACAACCTGTGACCACAGCAATCTAAAATTCTGTCCTTTCACACCCCATTGAATGGAATCTCAGTTTAAACAGGTGAGTGAATCAACACTGTAACACTATACAGGAAAAGAAAACCAAGGCTCTGACTCAGAACTTCTCATATTCTGCGGTGGTAGCCAAGTAAGCAGAATGTTTACTTCTTGCCAGATACAACAGTGGTTTTAACATATCTTCTCTTAGTAGGAAGTGATTATTCACCCATTTTTGGCAGGAAAGGATATAAAAATTAAATATCACCATCTCACTGTCAAATATGCTATTTCTAAGTACTTGGAGACTTTTCTGGAGCACATTGTTAATAGATTTTAAAAACAAAAAAAGAAAACCTGTTGTGTTTAATAACATATGTACCTTAACCATGTAGCTACAAAGTGTGAAAAATCAAGTCAGGTTCTTACAAAAGAATTAACTAATTAAAAAAGATAGATAGATAGATAGATAGATAGATAGATAGATAGATAGATAGA
>JANRMT010062813.1:56764044-56785937 GCA_026402145.1 Polypterus bichir lapradei
ATAGATAGATAGATAGATAGATAGATAGATAGATAGATAGATAGATACTTTATTAATCCCAAGGGGAAATTCACATAATCCAGCAGCAGTATACTAATACAAAAAACAATATTCAATTAAATAGTAATAAAAATGAAAAATGAAAAAAATAAAAAATAAAAAGCAGACAATAACTTTGAGTAATGTTAGCATTTACTCCCCCGGGTGGAATTGAAGAGTCGCATAGTGTGGGGGAGGAACGATCTCCTCAGTCTGTCAGTGGAGCAAGACAATGACAAAAGTCTGTCACTGAAGCTACTCCTCTGTCTGGAGATGACACTGTTCAGTGGATGCAGTGGATTCTTCATGATTGACAGGAGTTTGCTTAGTGCCCGTCTCTCTGCCACAGATGTTAAACTGTCCAACTTTACTCGTACAATAGAGCCTGCCTTCTTAACAAGTTTGTCCAGGCGTGAGGCGTCTTTCATCTTTATGCTGCCTCCCCAGCACACCACCGCGTAGAAGAGGGCACTCGCCACAACCGTCTGGTAGAACATCTGCAGCATCTTATTGCAGATGTTGAAGGATGGCAACCTTCTCAGAAAGTATAGTCGGCTCTGACCTTTCTTACATAGAGCATCAGTATTGGCAGTCCAGTCCAATTTGTCATCCAGCTGCACTCCCAGATATTTATAGGTCTGCACCCTCTGCACACAGTCACCTCTGATGATCACAGGGTCCATGAGGGGATTGGGCCTCCTAAAATCCACCACCAGCTCCTTGGTTTTGCTGATGTTAAGATGTAAGTGGTTTGAGTCGCACCATTTAACAAAGTCTTTGATTAGCTTCCTGTACTCCTCCTCCTGCCCACTCCTGATGCAGCCCACAATAGCAGTGTCATCAGCGAACTTCTGCACGTGACAGGACTCCGTGTCATATTGGAAGTCTGATGTATATAGATTAAAAAGGACCGGAGAAAGTACAGTCCCCTGCGGTGCCCCTGTGTTGCTGAACACAATGTCAGACCTGCAGTTCCCAAGACGCACATATTGAGGTCTGTCTGTAAGATAGTCCACGATCCATGCCACCAGGTGTGAGTCTACTCCCATCTCAGTCAGCTTGTCTCTAAGGAGCAGAGGTTGGATGGTGTTGAAGGCGCTAGAGAAGTCCAAAAACATAATTCTTACAGCACCACTGCCTCTGTCCAAGTGGGAGAGGGATCGGTGTAGCATATAGATGATGGCATCCTCCGTTCCCACCTTCTCCTGGTATGCGAACTGCAGAGGGTCGAGGGCGTGGCGGACCTGTGGCCTCAGGTGGTGAAGCAGCAGCCGCTCCATGGTCTTCATCAAATGTAACGTCAGAGCAACAGGCCGGAAGTCATTCAGCTCACTAGAACGTGATACCTTTGGGACAGGGGTGATACAAGATGTTTTCCAAAGCCTTGGAACTTTCCCCTGTTCCAGGCTCAGGTTGAAGATGCGCTGTAGAGGACTCCCCAGTTCCAACGCACAGGCCTTCAGCAGTCGTGGCGATACACCATCTGGACCCGCTGCTTTGCTGGCACGAAGTCTTCTCAGCTCTCTGCTCACATGGGCTGCTGTAGTTGTGGGTGGAGATGTCTCACCTATGCTGGTATCAGCAGAAGGATAATTGGAGGATGCAGTACTCCGAGGTGAGAGTGGGTTAGGGTGATCAAACCTATTAAAGAAGTTGTTCATTTGGTTTGCCCCGGCCTGAGCTGGACTCGGAGTTCCTTCTGCACGCGCTTGAGCTCATGCCGATCACCGCCTTTAAAAGCCATTTTCTTCTGGTTCAAAAGGCCTTTGATGTCACTTGTAATCCATGGCTTGTTGTTAGCATAGCAGCGTACTGTTCTTACTGGAACTACAATGTCCATACAGAAGTTGATGTAATCAGTTTTGCATTCAACAGCCTCTTCAATGTTCTCACTATGTGACCTCAGCAATATAACCCAGTCTGTAGTTCCAAAGCAGTCTCTCAGAGCCTGCTCTGCCTCAGGGGACCACTTCCTAAATGAGCGTGTGGTTGTAGGTAGTTCCCTCACTCTTGGTTTGTAGTGAGGCTGAAGCAGAACCAGGTTATGATCTGCTTTCCCAAGTGCAGGCAGCGAGGTGGCGCTGTATGCGTCTTTAACGTTTGCATACAGTAGGCCGATAGTCCTATTTCCCCGGGTGTTACAATCCACATACTGGGAGAAGGCAGGTAATGTTTTGTCCAGTGTCACATGGTTAAAGTCTCCAGAGATTAGCACAAGTGCCTCAGGGTGCTTCGTTTGTAACTTAGCAACTGCGGAATGTATGATGTCACTCGCTATCTACGCATTCGCTTGAGGGGGGATGTAAACAATAACAACAATCACGTGTCCAAACTCTCTGGGCAAGTAATAGGGACGCAGACTTACGGCCAACAGTTCGATGTCCCTGCAGTAATTGGAGATTTTAACGTTTACATGTCCTGAGTTGCACCACTTTGTATTGACATAGAGAGCGAGTCCTCCTCCTTTCTTCTTCCCGCAGGTACTTGCATCTCTGTATGCTCTAACTGTGCTAAACCCGGGTAGCTCCACGTTAGCATCTGGGATGGTAGTTGTTAGCCACGTTTCACTAAAACACAGCAAGCTGCATTCTCTGTAGGTTCTGACATTTTTCACCAGCACAGCCAGTTCGTCGATCTTATTTGGTAGTGAGTTCACATTTCGCAGGATCACAGAAGGCACCGACGGTTTATAACGCCATTTTCTCTCAAATTGTCTCGCTTTTATCTTATCTTTTATCTTTGCGCCAGCTCAGCTGCCCCGATATCGTCTTCTTACCTCGTCAGGTAAATAAGGAACCACACCGGCATGAGCATTTCTTCTCAGTGTTTTAAGCTGACTACTTGAATAGGCGAGTCTCGGAGTGTAAAAATCCATGTCAAGTAGTAAAAATAGTAAAAAGTGTAATGTAAATAATGTAGGTAATTTGATTAAGCTTGGTAAAATGAAACCTTATTATAAAAAAAATTCCAAATTCAATCCAGTGTTTATAATCCCAAGAGGAAATATGGCTTGCTAGCAAAGTGATTAAACACAGACTAAGTCAGTTAAGAAACAAATAAAAAGATCACACTCAAAGACTGACATGGTGGCACAACGGATGGCACTGCTACCTTAGAGCTCCAGCATCCAGGATTCAAATAATATGACAAAGACTCTGTGTCTGGACTTGCACATTCTCTGTTTCTGCCAAGATTCCTCTTAGCGTATTATGTACATATTTTATTAACTGATGATTCTAAAGTAGCCCCATGTGCATGGGTGGACCAAGAAAATGACAACAGCCCTATTCAGGGCTGGTTTTGGCCTTTAATTCAATTATGACCGCCATTATACTCAATGATGCTGAGATGGCTTTAGAATATTAACTTGTGCAGTGATTATATTCAACAATGAAACATATTCTTATGGACAACACAGTTAACTTCCCTGGTTTTATATTTACCCTAAGAAAAATTAGCTAAAAATGTTTAATGTTTTTCAACAAGAAAAATTTTATCACATGTAACAAAAACATGTTAATGCCAAATGCCAACACAAACACAGTAGGAAAGGAATTTCTAGTATCCACCAGTGTAGTGATGTAGATTTAGTGCATGCCCTCTTTGTGATAAGTTTTAAAACAGTCACCAATGCACAACCCAACATCGCAATCAGAAGAGTAGAAGCAAGTTTCTTTTCTGTTACTTGTGAATAAGAGGGTAATACACCAGTACATGATCCACACGATTGATGCTGCCCATTTGGTTATTGTAGGCGACCACAGCACAAGGCTTAGTGGTTTCTACGTTTACCCTGACACAAACATGGACAGTTGTTGCATTGTGAACAATGCTTTGGAGGCTAGCGACTTTCTTGTCCTTCCACTTGACTGCAATTATTTTACCTTTTTCAGTTTCACTATCTATGTCAAAGTCTGATGAGCAATTCATATTGTCATCACTATCACTTAATTCAACTAATGGTTCAGTTTCAGTTTGTTTTAAAGCTGGTGCTACATTTTTTCGCTTACATTCCATTGTGTACTATCTCTCCTTCCTGGAAAGATGTGGAGAAATGGCAGAGTGTCATGTTTTAAAAAGAGAAGTAAATGACAACTCATGATTGTGATTCTTATTGTTTTTCATTTGTTTTAGCATTTTTGTTATCATCAAGCCCATCCTTACTAGCCATTATCAATGATTCTATAAGTGCGGGAGTTGTGTCCTCATTTTTTAAACATGCTGCTGTCCGTCCCCATCTAAAAAAGGCAGAATTAGATCCTGGAGTTTTAGCCAATTTTCGCCCAATTTCCCAACTGCCATTTCTGGCTAAAATTCTGGAAAGAATTATTTATAATCAATTGGTCGATCACCTTAACTCCAATAATTTATTTAAGATCTACCAATCTGGCTTTAAAATAATCTGGCGTTATCAAGGTGTTGAAATGGCCCTCCTGAAAGTATTCAATGACATCTCTATTATTACTGACTCAGGTGACACGGCAGTACTTCTCCTCCTTGAACTGTCCACTGCCTTTGACACTATTGACCATGAGATATTGCTGATGAGGCTTGAGCATCTTGTTGGGCTTTAAGGGGCTGCTCTTAACTGGTCCAGGTCATATTTAACTGGTAGACACTTTTCAGTGACTTTAAATTCATCTTTTTCGTCTAATGCTCCTCTTAAATATGGTGTTCCTCAGGGATCCATTTTGGGTCCTATTTTATTCTCTATATACCTTCATCCTATTGTAGCTATTTTTAGGAAATTTAACATTTCTTTTCACTGCTATGCTGATGATACTCAGGTTTATATTCCTGTCTGCAACTCTGCAATAAATCAACTCCACAACTGTCTTTCTGAACTAAGATCCCGGATGGCTAATAATTTTCTTGATCTGAATCAAAATAAAATGGAGGTGCTTATAGTGGGTCCATCAGCTAAAGCCCAAATTGGTCTTGGACTTCTCGGCTCTTTCTCTGTCTTTTGCAAACCTCAAGTCCGCAATCTAGGTGTTATCTTTGACAGTAACCTCGCTTTTGAGAAACAAGTAAATTCTGTAGTCGAGTTGCTTTTTCCAGCTTCATCAACTAGGTAAGATCAAGCCTTTTTATCTTCTAGGGATCTTGAGAAAGCTACTCATGCTTTTATTTTTTCTCACCTTGATTACTGCAACTCGCTGTATTCTGGGATTAGCAAATCAATGATACACAGGTTACAGTTGGTCTAGAATGCTGCCGCTCGCTTTCTGGTTGGTGCAAGAAAGTATGACTCTGTTTCTCCTATTTTAGCTTCTTTACACTGACTGCCTGTCAGTTTTCAAATTGATTTTATAATCTTGTTGCTAGTTTTTAAATCTTTACATGGGCTTGGTCCTGCCTATTTATCCGAATTGTGTGTTTTACACCAGCCATCCAGAGTGCTTAGATCTTCTGGTCAGTTGTCTCTTGTTGTCCCTCGTACTAAGTGTAAAACCAAGGGGGACAGGGCTTTTGCAGCTGCTGCCCCTCGCCTGTGGAACTCTCTACCTCATCATATTAAGGAGTCGTCTACAATTGAACAGTTCAAAACAAGATTAAAGACTCATTTCTATTCAATTGCATTCCGTGACCTTCAGTAATACTGATGGTTTCCTCATTGTGATTATATAACATTACTTCTATTTATTATTTATTTTATTTATGTTCATATATTTTATTTCTATTTATGTTATTTGTTTGTTTTCTTTTATTCTATTATTGTAAAGCACTTTGGCCACAGCATTGCTATGTTGTTTTAAATGTACTATATAAATAAATTGACATTGACATTTTTTACATTAATATGTTTATGGTAGTTGTTTTATTTTTTGGACATTCTGGTGACACCATTTTGTGATCTGTTTGTCTTCATAATTTTATAATATTTTTTGCATGGCAGCAACAATATTATTTACTGTCACAACAATCATTGCTAGTCTTGTGAGACAGACTTAAAGTGACAAATTGTTTCACTGTTCCCAGGATATACAGAATGGTGATGTGTTGAGCTCTGTATCCAAGTCTTTTAATATTGTAAGAAAATAATCAATAAAATGTTCAGAAAATATTTGAAATAGGGCTTTTGTTTTATTAGTTTTGATTTTGATTTAAATCTATCTAAAGAACTGGGAAAATATATCTGAAAAATATCTAGCTGTTTACTTCATGGATAATTGTAAGACAACCAAGAGATTTTTCTCTAATAGACATAATGTATTTGATTAAGAAAACATTATTCTGCTGCTGACCTTACTTGGGCAAGTAATTTGGGATATTTATTTTCAGCTCTTCTGATGTCAAATTAGCGCATTATATCCATAATAATTAAGGTGGGTAAAGAGTGTTGTATAATCATTTTTTAAAGTAACACAGACCATAGGTGCTATGTTATACCATTCCTGTCTTTCTACTGCAGACAACTAATTTTTCTATCTTATCACTGGAAGACCACCTACATTCAAAATTCACTTAAATTGCAGTCTACATACATATGAATTTGAAGACTCTTAATCATATTTGACAAGACATTAAGAATAAAAATAGTATGTTATTTATGTCAGAAAAAAGATTTAGCAAAATGGATGTCTACCTGACAAGCACATTTATTCTCCAGTTGTCTTGTATCCTTTTTAAAATACATTTTTAATCTTAAATGACATTTTACTGCAATATTTATAGATATGGATTATGCTGAACTGTTCTTCACTTACCAGATGAAATGTACAGAACTGTGATAAAATTCAGATCTGTGAGCCAGCAAAAAAGCATGTCTGCTTTTGTGTTTACTTCACCAGGTCCATATCTGTGTTCATATTTTAGTTATGATGGAATACATAATAATTCTGGTATTTTTTTTATCTAAGCTTAAGTCAAATTTACAGCTTTGACAGTCTTCACATGTAAAAGCATAATGTTCAGGGCTTTTACTAATATGTTCCATATGTGTTTTTTTTTTCGGATCACTGCAAGTTTCTTTTAATGCACCGTTTCTTTCCCTGTAGCTTCTGTGAATGGCTGAAATTTTATTTATACTTTACTATGCTATATAATAAAAGATGATAGTTTAATCATTTTTGCATTTCTGCATACAATCATTCTAGTTTTATGGGTAATTCTTAATATAATGAAACATTTTTAGATGTTGGTACTGTAATAACATGACATTTAATACAATGCATATGCTGTACAATCTAAAAAAGCAATGAAGCAAGAGGGGAAGAACAAATTGTGCACTGAGTTGACTTTAGAATATTTTTTCAAGAAATACAAGTAATTCCTAATGATTAATCATTAGGTCATAGACTTCACTATGCTGCACAAAGAGCCATCTGCCTAGACTGAAATTTCATTAAGACTAAATATTTGTGCTATTGGTTGCCGACAGAAAGTCTACATTTGACTTAGGGAAGAATATTTAATTTGGAAGCAATCTACTAACATATAATTATTTACTTTATTAACATGTAGAATAGTTATTTGGTTAACTTAAGAAGTAAGTTTTGCTTGATCTAATGAAGCACCCATTTTCCTTCCAAAATAAATTGCCTCATAATTCTCCTTGCTTTCTTATAAGTAATCTAACAACCAACTTTGGACACCTTAGTTCAAAAAACTGGATACCACATCACATGTTTGGTCAGGCTAGATGTGGTATTGTGAATCCAGAACTACACTTGTACGCACAACATTACGACATGTAATACCTATATCTCATTCTATCAATAAGTGTAAAAAGAAAATTTATACTTTCCCACAACCCTGTATAGGATTATGTGGGCTACGAAGCTTGGTGGGTGGATCAATGGTCATTTCTGCAGTCTCATTTAATACCAGGTGTTGGCATTTTTTAAAGAACAAAATGTTAAAATTAAGTGTAATTAAACAAAACATAAAATTAACAAAGAAAAGATAATACCTGTTTTTTTCTCATTTAGAAAACAGGCTAGTTAGAATGTGCAATAATAAGCCCATTAACAAAGCAGTGCTGAAATCGTTCGAAATAGACTAAGTGTACTATGGCCATAGCTCTGGAACAATCTGAGGTCAAAATGATGAAGAATTTACTTTTATAGGCAAACTATTTAAGCTACCTAAACAATTTAGTGTATGCTTACTAAGTTACAATATAGGTCATTAAAGTACACAAGCTACTGTATATTACCACTTTATTTTGGCTAGGGCCAAAAGTTTTCATCCTGGTGTTACAATTACTTTTATCCATTCTTCCAGAAAACATGCTCCAGGAACAGTAGAAAATGAAGAGGACCATAAGAAAAGTTCTGTTTACTTTGAAATATTAAGAGGGAAGGAACAATGTCAAAAGCTAATCTAGTCACCACAAACCAAATGACAAGGCTGCAAAGGAGCCTGATAAAAAGAAAGAAAATACTTTCATGTAGAAAGAGAGACCAGTCCTGTAAACTGTGACAGGGACTTTAAATTTACTCAACTTGAAAACTTACTTATTGATTTTCTTTTTTGAAAAGACTTCAGTAAATGCATCTTACTAGCTCTTAAAGAACACATGTTCTGGCTGATTAAGCACCCTCCGATGGTCACAGTATGAAAGTTGTTGCAGAAAAAAAATATATATACACGTTTAAAATTGTTTATAAAATTAAACCTGTTCTTTAACTGATTTGCAATACAAATTATAGCCAGTCAGTTCTTAACATTTTGTTAGGTGGTTTAAGCAACATAACAAAAACTCCTAATACAATTCAGGTTAACTAAGGGACAAAAGAGACAAAACTGGTAGCATTGGGTACATAGGAGGAACTAGCCCTGAACAGTACTCACTCACCTGCAGGAAGGCATGTTACACATCCCCTGTGGATATTGAGGGTACAGTACTACTGTAACATCATAATAATCATAATAATAATCACTTAACTTGAAATAATCTAAATCGATAACCCACATGCTTATGTTTGAAATTTGTAATTTTTAACCACCTGTAAAGAATAAAATGTCAAAAATATCATATTCATGATCCACAACCCTGAAATAGCATAAAATGACACTCCAGTTTCCTATATCCACAGCATCAGCTTGAGCAGAGAGGCCCAGACTTCCCTCCAGCGTGTTCTGAGTCTTCCCCGGGGCCTCCTCCTGGTTGGACGTATTCCATTAAACTCCTTTATATACCATCCTCCTTTTGCTGATGGCAAATTATATAGTGACCAGATTGTGCAGTATATATGCCCATGCATAAAGCTTATCTTCATTTGTTTAATACCTGCTTTACCTTACAGTGCAGAGGAGAAAAAAAAACCCTCACAAATGTACACATTTGATTCCACACTATGCTTCCAATGTAAGTAAATAAATTCTGGTACTCTCTGGTTTTATGTTGTGGCAGCACCCATTCTTAGTATAATTTATTCATTAATGAATGACACAGTTTCTGATGCATTAAAAGTATCAGTTATCAGACCATTACTTAAATCGTCATTAAAACATTAGACCTAGACCCACATACACTTAATAATTAGAGACTGTCACACACGTGTGCTTCCTGCCTATCTTTCATGATATACAGGATCCATCATTGCTTTAGCAGTTTGTTGAATGTAATTCTTGCATATGACCAGAAGATCAGTCCAAATTGATAACTCTTCGCCTGGAGATTATACAGGAAGCTTCCTAACACTTTATCTTTGTCTTTGTGTTCTATCTTTGTGTCAAGACACATTTAAAAGCTACCCCATCTCTCTAAAATATTTGTAAAAGTAGCTGCTACTCAGCTTCAGTCTCACCTTACACAATTTATTTGAGAAATTACAGTCTGGTTTCCACACCAGTCACAGTACAAAAAAGCACTAACACGTGTTATAAATGATATTGTGATATCCTCTGATGTTAGATTTAAAAGCAGCGTTTGGAGGGGATTGGTCTCATCCATCATGACAGATAGACCTCTACAGCTGATCTCCATTATGCAGCAGTGTTATTTTACCCTTTTTTTTAACTATCATCACGATGTATCATGTATTTACTCATCCTGAGATGATTTAATTACATTATACACAAGTATAAAAAAGCATGAGCAGCAAATAAAGGGCTCAGAAAGTAAAAAGAAAAAGGCAGCTAAAGCTCCATTAAAGTCTAAACTGGCCCGAAGTTCATGGTATGGCTTACCAGAAAATGACCTAGAAGAAATGGGAGAAGGAACAGCTCTGCTAGGACCTGATGCTGCAGTATCAGGACCAGCTGAGAGCAAAAGTGGAAGCAAAACTGCAATCAATGTGGGCAAGGAGAGTTTGTCAGTTCCAGGAGGAATATTGGAACTGAGGCCTTTTTATTTCCTCTGTCAACTACAGCATCAACCTCAACTGGACTCACAACTACACCTACGGAGCGAGGAAAAGACCAAAAAGCATTGTCCAAGCTGAAGACAATGATTGGCGCACTCGATGGGGGGACATAAATGATATAAAGAGTGATATAAAGAAGGATATAAGGGATATATAGGAAGAAATAAATGACCTAAACACGAAAAATGAGAAACAGCTTCAGGATATACCTCTTGTTTCCTGCCAAACTGAAAGTGGTTATTAAAGGTCAGTCTTACATTTTTAGCTCTTCGGATGAAACAGAAAAAATGCTAAGAAGAATGATTCTGACATTCTTTTGAAACACGATCATGCGTCATATCGTGTTCTGCCAAGGAAAAGAAGATTCTGCTTGCAACCGGGTCCATTTGTAATGCAATATTTACCATGACTATACATTCTTTTTCCTTTTCTGACACTTTTTTTTGTTCAACTTAGATTATTATACTGACATTTCTTCCATTTAATATATGTACACTTTGGCAACCACATCATATCCTTGGTTTATTGTATTGGTAATGTACTATCAAACATTATCTCAGTCTCCATGGGAACCATTTAACATAATTTCCTAGGTTTATTGTATCGGGACTATTTAAGATCATATCCTAGGTTTACTGTATTTTGACCATACTATCATTAAGATATCTGAAATTTAACCTTTTCCACACTGCTGCTGGGGGGTTCATTTTGTTCTGGACTTGCTCTGTCTCTTGGCAAACTAGAACTTTATGAAGTGTGGTCTACCCTCACCTTGGGATGAAAAATGGAGGGGGGAGAGAAGGAGAGCAATGCTGTTTCTTATTTATCCTTTCTGACTCATCAACTGTAAGTGTCAAAATAACAACAGGCTCCACTGCCATAACACCTGGCAATAATATGAAATCTAGATCAAAACTATCTTAAGTAAAGATGTACTACCTTAACTTAATACTACAAAATGTTAACAAAAGTTCAGAAGCAATGTTTCCATGACCAAACAGTGAAATTTGTGGGGGGGAATGTCAAAGGTCTTAACCATGAATTAAAGAGAAAAAAGTATTCTCTCACCTAACAGGTCTAAATGCCAAGATAGTATTTTTACAGGAGACTCGCGTAATAAGTAAGGACCAGAAAGAGACTGCATTGGGCAGACTTTTCACTCCAGCTATACAAAGAAATCTAGGTGTGTGGGAATCTTAATACAAAGAACAGTTCCATGTGTAGTATTAGATAAAGTATCCGATTCTCTCATGGTGATGGGCAATTTGTTTGATCCACAGTGATTATGATAAATGTCTATGCACCTAAAGTGAATGATAGAGATTTCATCGAAAATATATTTGCATCTTTTTATACATCGCGATTTGAGCGGGGAAACGGGCGTGCACAAACTTTTTGTGTGTACGCACCATTTATACATGAGGCCCCTGGACATTGACACAAATCAATTAATATACACAAGCCTGGTCTGCAGTAGAAATTAAGTCTGCTATACTTCTTTATATGCTTTGCTTTGAGTCCCAGTAAATATAAATTATCATCAATACACTAATAATCCAATTGGCCTTCATTCACTCAGAATATGGAACTAATGTAGGAAGCATTTTAAGAGAGAAGCTTGTATCTGTTGCACCTCTGCATGACAACCACCTTTTTCTACCCTCTTAAACATACACAGTATTTAATATTTGGAAAATAAAACATTTAAATGATTTTTACATAATTACTTTGTATTCTACAAACAATTAAGCTACAAATTTAACTTACCATCAACACAATTTTTTTCATTATTTTCATATTAGAAACAGAACCTTCCCAATTTTCCACACCTTTTACCTATTTCTGTTCTAGAAGAAAAATTGATCAGTCTTGAAGACTCAGCATCTCTACAATATATAAAAACATTTTAAAGTCTCTTCCTTTCAAAGATCCCAGAGTACTGTGGGGAAAAGACCTTTCACTTAATATTTCAGAAAAGGAGGGGAAGGCATCCAGACATAGAATACACTCTAGCTCCATATGCGCAAAGCACTCAGTCATTCAACTTAAAATCTTTTATTGAGTACATTTATTTTGTTAAAATTGTCCAAAATATATCCAGGCAAGATTCAACCTGTGAACATTGCAATCTAGCTCCAGTTTGAACTTACCTGATTTAGTTGTTATTTATCAAATCAATTCCAGCATGTACAGAAATATGCTGACAGTACTCCATCATTATACTCATAAGTTAAATATGGTGTGCTGCACGGCTCAGTACTGGGACCTTTATTGATTTCACTCTTCAGGTTACTGAGAAATAAATACTTGAATTAATTTCTAGTCGGATTGACTACTGCAATACAGTATTCATTGGCTGTTCAATTTGCTCTTTATACAGCCATCCGTTTATTTAAAATGCTGTTGCATGAATTTTTGCTCGTTTGCTTACACTGGCTCCAAGTTAAGGTTATTTCAAAAAGACTTAAAACTTCTTCTTTTATAATATAAAGCCTTAAATTGCCATGGTCTTGCTCACTTATCTGAATTTATCATTATAAACCATTAAACACATTAAGATCTCAAGATGCCGGGCTGCTTATGATTTCAAGGATTAATACAATAAAAGTGGGAGGTTGGGCTTTAGTTACAGGATCCCGATGATGTGGAATGATTGGCATGCAACAATAAGAGATGCCCCTTCAGTCCCAGGCTGAAGTCTCACTATTTTATTCTACTATACCCTGACTAAAATGGCTGATTAGTTGTGCATACTGACCTCTGTCTGTTAGTTGTTTGTGCAAAATATATAAGTAATACAACAATTATAAACCATTACTAACCCTCCTATATTCTGTTTCTCTTCTCAGTATCCTGATGGTGCACTTGGTACTAATACTCTACATTCTCCATTGGGTAGAAGAGTCCTGTCATCAGATTGGAAAAAAAAAATTTGCTGGTATACATTTACATGAATCCGTTTCTAATTTGTTTTCTGTGCATTTACACAAAATTGAGTATTCATATGTGGTAGATCTGTTTTTAGTGATTGATAAAATCTGTTCTTTCATTTTGCCTTGGAAGTTGTCATAGCACACTGCACCTGCACGTGGTGAAGAGAGCTCTGCAAGAACAGATTAAATTGTGTTATTGTATTGTATTGTATTTCTGAGGTGGCAATGATTGATTTGCCATCTACAAGGAGTACTTGTATTCTGTTTGTGTGTGTTGTATTGACTCCATTTTTGACATCCATTGCACACCCAACCTTCCTAGAAGGGTGTCTCTCTTTAAATTGACTTTACCAATAGTTCTATTTTTTCCAACTAGGTTTTTTGAGAGTTTTTTTTTTTTTTGAGTTTTGAGAGAGTTAAGGCTGGAGGGCTATCAATTAAACACAGCTTGTTAAAGCCCACTGAAGCATTCTTTGTGTGATTTTGGCATGCACAAAAATAAATAGTTGTTTTTGTTGATGTTGAGTAACTTCTCACCCATGCATGCAGTCTGCTGGTGTTTCATTAACTTACTGTATATTGGGGATCTGTTTGGCACCGGTAGCAGCTTTCGGAGGTGAAAAAGAGGAATGTATGCAAAATATACAGTACAAGCTAATGTAGCCAAGGTATAACTGAAACAATAAAGTAAATTGTAGTTGAAGTAGCACAGAACATTTCTCTGTTTTAAAATAGACGAGTCTACAAATTCATCAATGCTTTTACTGGGATATTTTGAAATTTTAAAACTTTGTAAAGGGCGATCTGTTTGAGAAAAAAGTTTCCTCATGCAGGTAATGAAGAAAAAAAGAGTATAACAATCATAATCATCATTATCTTGCATTACTTAATCTTATTTAATGGCTCTAGGCATAGTAACTTGCAAAGTGGGCATATGAACTGTTAAAGAAACTATATTATTCAGATTTACAGAGGCTGAATAAGTAAGACATGGGGCAGTTAAAAAAAATATATCACTCATTATTAATGGCCAACTACAAATTACTGTACTATGTTCACTCTTTTATAAAATGCATTTACCAAGGATAAATTCATCATTAGGCAGGAAATGTTAATATTGAAAAAAGAACTGTGCATTTCTTCGTTCATGTATCTGTTTAAACACTTTCGGAAATGAAGAACATTTAAACACATATACTAGTTATAACCAATGAATCATTTACTAATAACCTTCATAGATCTCTTATATTTTTCCCATTGAATATTTTTGTAGTGAATTAAGCTTAACATAAATGTTATATATTGAAAAGAATACAGTACTAAACATAGTTTGATAGAGAGCTGCATAATAACAGAGAAACTGAAGGAAAACCATGAACAGACTTGATTTGACAATTGCAGGGAGTGGGTTCATAAATATAGAATGAGTTTTCACCAAGAATAACATAAGTTTGACTCTGTAATACTTAAAAACTTAAAATTTCAGCTGATGAATAGATGTATTTGAAAGATTGTTCACATCAAAGTTTTGTAGGTGACTAACAGACTGTAGGAGAAGACTTAACAGTGGACATGAAATTAGTGACAGTGAATGAAAAGTTACAGTCATGGCAGTTGCTTTTTCAACCAATTGTAACTTATTAATACTTGCTGAAGAGTGCTGAGAAATCAGCAACTGTAAGTCAAGCCAGACATACAAAATGTCTTACTTTAGTAATGGAGTGGCAGTATGTGCTACTGTTTCAAAACTTATTTTGTTATTGTTCAAAGCTTTGTCACTGATTATGTAAAGTCTAAATGTTCTCCACCTGCCTGTGTGATTTTCTCTCAGTACCTGTTTTATTCTACATCCTGAAGTGATAAAGATGTGATTGGTATGTCTACATTTTATGAGTATGCTCTGAGATGGGCTGGTATTCCATTCAGTGTTAGTTCCTACCTTGCATTCAATTGTGCCAACACATGCTCAGGCTACACTCCATGACAGCCAATGACCTAAACTAGCATAAAAATGCAATAGGTCAAGAAACAAAAATATTGGACCCAAAGGGATTAGGAAAACTCACTTGGATCGATGAACACTTTTTCAAAAGGTGTAGGGAAGTGATAAGCTTTCATTACCTTGGCAAAATTAACTGAGGATGGGTGGATAACGTGACCTTTCAAATACAGAATGTGAAAGACAATCAAGGCAAACTAACTTGCTTTCATTTGGTACTGAACTGGAATGTGCACTGTACATGTTCTCCCTTATAGACCTTTATACAGCATAATAAGTGATGTCTTATAAAATATAACCTTTGACAAGGTAGTTTTTACCATGTTTTCCATGTGCTCACAGCCATAAGTACCATGTATGGATTTAGTAGTGAACCCAAAATTCATATGAAACATCTTTGAATATGTTTTAGTGCCCGGTCATTTTAAATCATTTGCTATTTGTCATATGATGAGTTTTTCTATAAAAATAAGTTATCTAGTGTAAGGTGAAAATCTGACCTGTTCTGAACAGATGCCAGGAAGACTAGCAACACTGAGGTGGAACAAGAGAAGGAAGGGCAAATGAGGTGAGAAATACACACTGGCAATGGGTGCAGCTGGTGTCCCAGAAGATATTTGCATACGAAAAGCAGAGACAGATGACAAGGTTAAAGATAGCTCACAAAAAGCTAGAACACATTCAGGCTGATAGGGGGCAGAATAAATTCATTAGGAAAAATATATTAATTCTTGGTATGTTCCTGATAGGGGGCAGAATAAATTCATTAGGAAAAATATATTAATTCTTGCTATGTTCCTTATTCTCTCTATTTTGTATTCATTATTAAATAAGACATTTCTTATCAACTATTTAATAATCACTTAATAGTTAATTGTTTGATTTCATATGTATTAATTTAGATCAAGGGTGGTAAGCTATCTTTTTATAGCATCAAGTACTCTTTATTAGTATCTTCCATAGAGGCAACAATAATATACTGTACCTACCTGATGCATTAGCCTATTTAAAAGGAAACCATTTCACTATGTAACTCTCAGATAAACTTATAATAAGGACAGCGGCCTACAGAGTGGTCACTTAAGACTAGCTTGTGTGATATCTGACACTCACTGATTAGAGTTACAGTACAGTGTAAATGAATCTCACGGCTTCAAATCCAACTGTTCAATAACTGTTTTATGGATTAGATATATAAACAAAACACACTCGGCATCTTAACTGGTTGTTATAAGTGTAGCAAATTCTGTCCCTGCTTATTAATACCTACTCTAATTGAAAAATATTGTTCTTATTACTATTATTATCGTTGTGTGTATTACTTTACCACAGAATCATGTTTTTTAATTCTTTTAATATTTTTTACATATGACTGTCACCAGTTCTTGTAATTGTGGTGCAAAATTGTAATGTTTCTGATTTTAAATACATGCAGGATAAGTTCAGCATGACAAACTAATATTTTTTGCATATTTTGATGCATCTCATTCTACTTAAAATTGACAGAAACATATTGAGTGTTATTTCTGTCATAAAAGGATGTCTGTAGGTGATTTGGTGACTGTTCAGGGAAAGGGAAGTATGTTTAAAGCATTAAATGTAAATGTAAAGTGAGCACATTCTTCTCTACATCTGACTGTGTGTACATCATATACTTCACTGGATGAGATGAAGACATCTGAAAAGTAAATTAATAGCAGCTGAGAAAAATAAAGGCTAAGGCAAGCTGTTACCATTTTTTCTTCATCAAATCAATTCAGTGTAGAATGTTCATAAAACACTTCTGTATCTCAATTAATAGACAGAGAGATAGTAGTTACATTTGTTTTAATTATATTTGCTTATTACATGATCAATATGCTTGGCATAATTCAAATATATATTAATGAAAGAAGCTAAACCATTAATAATATTCTATATTAATTAATACTCATTTCTGAAATTAGCAAGCAAACAAAAAAGCGGATACATTCTTAATATGTAGCTGCAGATAAATGACCTAATTAAAGTTATTTAAGATGAAATGAAACAGCCTCTATAAGAAAGGCATTCAGATGGCTTGCTGAGTTCAATCATTTAAGAGCTAAATTGTAGTTCTCTCATTCAGAAATTCTAGTATAAAATGTATATGAATACATATTCAAAAAATACACATGGAACATATGCACATGGAACTGCACATTGACTCATAGAGTAATTATTTCAAAATATACATTCATATTACAGACAATATGACTCTTTTTAAACTACTTTGAACTGGTAGTGTATCATCTGCAACTAAACATATGCTTTTCCAATGATTTACAAAATACCTGCCAACTGAGTGGATGCTTTTAGAGGGCAAACATAGCTGTCACTTTGACAACATTAATATGGTTTTCAATTTTATATGATTTTGTAACTAATGTCACATCAGCTAGCCAAATTTTGAAAAATATTATGCTCAAGCATTTACTGTATAAGGCCAAAAGGGCATACGGTATAAGAACAAACATGCAATTATTATTGGTTGCTTCGCAAGTGAATACAGAATGTAAACAGATTTGGAATTTTTTTTCACAACTGTGTATAGCAACTAAAATGCTTAATCACTGTTGTTTTGCTGGTGTATGTTGAGAGACTGTAGATCTCTCATTTCTAAAAAAAAGAACTTAGCCAAAACATACATAACTGTTACTTCAGCAGTGACCATGCAAGTTAAGCAATTTATCTGTGATCAAATGCACAGCAGGCAGCTCACAGAGCAGAGCAGTGTTATGAAGTTTTATATGTTATTTCCTACTAAAATCAACTCATACATAAAATAATTTATTTCTAACACATATAACCTTTATTGTGCTTATTAATTGATTAATCATGCTTTCATAAACTGAAGCAGACACCTTTGAATATTTTAATCCCTTATCCACAAAGGGGTTTGGCATTATTATACCTATATTAGAAACTCAAAAATAAATGGCAATGACTCTGCTTATGTAAAAAAGGACCTTCAAATGACTGTAGTCAGAACAACACCTCATATTTAAAAAAAAAGTATTTATAAGATTTAAAACATTTGTTTACACCAAAATCAACTAAAAAATCAGAAAAAAAATGCTTTAGGGATTTCTCTCCAAAAAACTGGATTTTACAGTACATAACCAAGACATTTTATGATGCAAATCCTGGAAATTTCTTCAGTGCCCCAATCTGTCAGCTATCATTGTACCAAGATTAGATGTCATAACCCATAGTATCGCAACATTATACTGTTTAAAACAAGTTGTCCCCTTGTTTGTAAACATTGTTTTCCTTTTTGGAAACAGTTAATGTCTTGCACCTAAACAATCTCTCAAAACAAGTATTGCTGTTGTATTTTTAGAAAAAAATATATGTGCACACAAACGCACACATGCACAGTACACTTTATATCGCTATGAAGCAACAGCAAGAAATGTGTAATGATGTACATATAATCTTTCCTGTTTGTAATCATGCTCGTTTCTGACGTGAGAGCGATGAAAAACAGGATAAAAAATATCATACAACGCAGTCAGCCCCTTTGGTGGGTGGGTCTCATACCATGAACAAACTACTATCTGAAATGCCTTTTATTTCTCTCTCATGTACTCATGACACAGCAACATGAGCAACATTTTACATTGACATCAGAATCTAACTCAAGCTTTGTGTGCAGTGATGCGTAAATATGAACTGTTGCAGAAGCCATTTATTTCTTGTCTTTTATTCACAGCTGTGAAAAGTGTAGTCAACACTTTTAATAGCCAGAGGTTTTTGTTTTTAACTGCACCTCCCTTTACTTGTACATTCACAGTATAATGAGTTGAGGGTTAACATGGAGCAATAAAACCAAAGTAAAAAGGTAAATATAAACAAGCACATAGGAACAAATGTGACGCAATTCGCATAAAACAATTTACACAATTACCAGACAACCAGAGCAGGCCTTGCATCATAGAGGCACTCTGTCATTGACCATATAGTAAACAAATGCAATACCCTCTGCTTACACTCAGCCCATCTTTCCATTTGGCAGACCTGGCTGGATTGCAGCAATTTCAACTCTGCAGCACATTTGTTTTTAATCTGCAGTGCAGGTGTTACTGGTGGACAAAGTTTGTTGATTGTGTTTCACTGCTTACTGGCGCACTGACCCCTGTTCCTTAAAGGTGGTCTCCAATCCCCCAAACCCTTCAATCATATCACTTGATACCCCAACCCCCGCATCATCAATTGTGTCCCTAAGCTTCACAGGGGACACATTTACTTGATTTTTGAGATGTATAAAGGTAAATTGTTACAAAATATTAAAATTTTATTTAAAAGTTTATCTTTTTGAGTTCAATTTGTTCACCTGCAGTACATATATGTGGTTCAAAAGTTAGAAATTTGACTTCATCTTCAAATGTGATACTACTTTTGTAGGGGATGAGAACATAAATCAAACATTTTCTAGGGGTGGCTGGCATAGAAAAGGTTAGGAACCACTATTATAGAGGTTTAGACAATAGACATGTGATTTGAAATAACATAAACCGAGGTTGTGTTCATATAATGGCCACTGGAGTGTACATACACAACAACATACAGTTAAATGAAACTTCCATGATATGTCTACTATCATAAAGTTGAAGCACATCACTGTATGTCCTCAGCAGAGGTTTCCTTCTTTTGTATACTTGCCTGTTTGAAACATATCCTTGTTCTACCATGTGTAGTAACATATAATTTTCAAGTAGTTTTTCCAGTTGTTCAATATAGGTATTTAGCTCATAGATCTGTGTTTGGCAAATAAACCAAGTAATCATGGAAAATGCAGGGGTACACAAACACAACTTTTGTTGACCCTTAATGATATTTTTTTCCATGAAATAAATGTGTATGCCCAATGAAAGAAACCCACAATATGACCATGTGATGTGTATTGTTACTTCTGGTTTGCTGAAAAGTTTGCATTGCATAATGTAACCAAACTAAGTGGAAATAAATAAACAAATCATCCCTTGATTCAGAAAAAAGCAAATGGACTAGGAGTGTGAAAATGCCTTTAAACCCCATTAATACAACTTCTCTGGGTCTACCCAAGATTTCTTTTCTAATGTGTCTCATAAAATCCTGGAGTCATTTTAGCAGACAGGCTTCATGTACCTAAGATTCCATTGAAAACGTGACCTTCAGTTTGCATTTAAATTACCAGGTATTCAAAAATGCTCCTTGCCTGTCTGGTATGTAATACAGATGGCTACATTTTCAGTACCCCTAAGTATCCTTACTATGCATTGTGGAAACATCGCCTCAAGTATCAGGCTAATAAATCAAATATGTACAGTGTATTCAGTTTTATTGGTTGCTGGTGTAGTTCAGTTTTCTAGTGCAGAGTGGTTTTATATTTAAACTACTGTGTCAAAGTTTTAGTGATCTTTGTTTATTCAGGGTTACATGCCATGCTTGCATTCTCACCATGTATGTGTCAGCTTTTGCTGTATTCTGCACCTGTCAAAGATTTTATTAAGTCTAAATTGAGTGAGTATGGTTGTGTGCATAAGTGGTCTGGTATTAAATTCAGAGTATAATATTAAGTTCATCATTGATTAGTGGTCAGTGTCAGCAGCATAGCATTTGGCTGCAAAGTCCCTGCAATGGAATAAACATCTATCCATCCATTTTCCAACCCGCTGAATCCGAACACAGGGTCACGGGGGTCTGCTGGACCCAATCCCAGCCAACAAAGGGCACAAGGCAGGAACCAATCCCGGGCAGGGTGCCAACCCACCGCAGGACACACACAAACACACCCACACACTAAAGCCAATTTAGAATCGCCAACCCACCTAACCTGCATGTCTTTGGACTGTGGGAGGAAACCGGAGCGCCCGGAGGAAACCCACGCAGACACGGGGAGAACATGCAAACTCCACGCAGGGAGGACCCAGGAAGCGAACCCGGGCCTCCTAACTGCGAGGCAGCAGCGCTACCACTGCGCCACCATGCCACCCTGGAATAAACAGGTTAAGAAAATTTTTGGATTGATTTAATGCAAGCTTTATCATATATATTTTTTGTTCTCGATACTTCATTAGAAATTCTGACATTCTTAAATGTATCTCTTGAATCAATAAAGTAGATATTATTGTGTCATTTGATAACACTTAATCGTTTTTATTATCATTCTTACTGTTCTTCAATTCTCACTGCAAATATTATTTCTTATAGAAGTGTTGAAACAAAGGAACTGGTTATCCATTTGGCTTTTTCTAGCATTCTTTCTCAGCTTGTAGCTGTCATCACCCCTACTAATTCATTGCTTTTCAGCCTTAAATAAAAGGCCAAGTGAAAAATGACTTGGCATTGCAGCAGTAGATATAATTACACCTTTTTACACAAGCAGAAGTGGCATACAGGAGAATATGCAGCTCCTCTGGTTATTTAACAGTCACTGTAGCAATTTTCACTCATTAGCTTAGGAGGTTTAATTGATGTTGCCACAAAACCTCACAGATGGTGAGTATAGACACAATCAGAAAATCAATTAGAAAATTACATTTTTTTCAGGACTTTTTGAAGGCAACATATATATATATATATATATATATATATATATATATA
>JANRMT010062813.1:56786337-56827701 GCA_026402145.1 Polypterus bichir lapradei
TATATATATATATATATATATATATATATATATATATATATATATGTATATATATATGTATATAGAGAGAGAGAGAGAGAGAGAGTGCAGAAACTAGTTACTGGAGTGCTCAGTGATTTAGAGACAGAAGAAAGACATAGATCAAAAGGCTAATGAAATCAAACACTTCCAAAATGATGCAACTTTATTCCTGAGTGTTTGAGAAAATTTTATGTTGTGATTTAAGGGTTTTAACTGCATATAATTAATCTTTATTCTTTACTTGTGATAATTTGATTAGTGTGGCATAGTGGTTAAGGACTTCAAACAATGATACTTAGGAGTCAAATTCTGCTACTGACCCATTGTGAGCAAGTCACCTGCCAGTGGCCCAATAGTAAAAACAAAAGAAATGTAACCAATTTTTTATCTCATATGCTGCAAGTCACTTTGGATAAAGACATTAGCCAGATAAGTAAATGTAATTTTTGAACATGTAGTTATTTTTAATTACAATTAGTTATTTTTGCACTGCCATTTTATGTGGTTTCTGTGTTTTTGTTGGTGGCCACAGCAATGTTATGAGACCAGAAACTCATGTGACATATGTCATCACCACACTATGCCTACATAAGATGGTGTTTTGGTAGTTTAAGTGTCCAAGATATTGGATAGTGTGGGAAAGTTGTTTTGTGGCTGTAGGTATTCTAAAACATTTAGGGAGGAAGTGTGGTGTTATGGGTCCACAGATCATTTAGCAAAGGCCATTTAAATAAATAATCACCGCTCTCGTGGCGGCTTAGCGAGGGGGCGTTGGGGCATAGCAAGCCACGGGGTGATCTGCGGTGTGGGTGTTTCTCACCGAGTGCACAGGTGAGGAACTGCCCACATCCGTGATTGCTCCCATGGCTAATGTGCTGCAGCTGCTATGGCCCCTCGCTGTTTAAAAGAAGCGCGAGTCGGTTGGAGAGGGGAAGAAAAAGACAGAAAAAAAAGAACAAAACGAAAGGAGTGAGAGAAAGAGACGGAGGTTGCTAAGGAAAGCAGGAAGTAAGAGAGAGAGAGCGCCGGTACGGAAGAGCGAGCGAGGGAGACAGCAGGCAGCTGGGAGGTGAGCCCAGAAGAGGAGTGTTTGGCCGACACTCAGTGGGGCTGAGAAAGCGGTCACTCCAGCTGAGCGACTAAGTAGCTCGAGTGACCAGTGGAGGAATCAACTTGACCGTAGAAGGAGCGGGAGTCGAGAAGGCTTTGGGCTGGTGTAGTCCCAGCATGAGCGCCTTGGCCGCTGGGAAATAACCCAAGTCTTGGTCCGGTTGGGAGCCTGACGAAGCCAAGGGTCGAAGGGCTACCGGACCTGATTGAAGGACAGCTGATCCTGCAGGTAGTCGACTCTCCTGTAGAGCAGACCAGATGGGCGTAGCAGGGGAGCCGCCATGGAAACAGAAGACACCGGGCTTTTGGTTTTAACATATTACTTCCTGTACTATTTTACCTCGTTGTATTTAGAGGATTTTTCTATTTATTGGTTTTAACCTCCACAATTTCTTTTATGGATTATTTATTTAATGAAGATTTTGGGACTCACTGCACTTTATTTATTGAACACTGTTTTTGTTTGACTGTTTTAATAAAAACACTTTTTCACTTTTTCCCATCCCCTTGCATAATTGTTGCCTTCACTGACTAGCTCATCGGTGGCATTACCGGCGGTGCTGGGGTTCAAGGGCTTCCGAACAGTGATGGGAGCGTGGAGCCGAACCCGCATCGTCACAGGAAGGACTTTGTATATGTGTGTTATTACTTCCTGGCTAACATAATTCAAACAGGCTTCAATATAAAAAACAGAGCTTTACGAAAGTTCTAGTAACACAATGTAGTAACATTCAAGGAAAGTCTATCTTGAAAGAACAAGCCACCAAATGGCAAATGGGGAACCATTAAATCCCTTGGAACTTATTAACAAAACAGTAAATTTCAATTTACTAAATTAAACAAAGAAAACAATTTAAAACAGACCAGAAACTCAAAAAATCTAAAAAAATTCAAAATTCAGAAAATAAAAAAATAAAAGAACAAAGAATGAATTTTAAAAAACAACCAAGATAATACTAAATATCTCTCTATTATATAAAAAAATTCTATGACGAGACAAGACTTTTTAACCTAAGACGAGACATAACTTTTCAGAGAGATACTTTCAAGTACCACGAGACAAGACTTTGTGCCAAGAGATTTAAACACACCCGGGGCTGGAAATAAAAGACAAAGAGTAGATGACAAAGTAGAACATCATAAAGAGGTTCAAAAACATTGGCATGATACACATGCAGAGCAGGTTAGAGATAATGAAATTACTAAAATTCGAAAGTCTCAAAAATGATAGTAAAGATTGCATTAGCGAAAACAGAAATTATTACTCAGTGAAATAATGGAGCTGCGAAAAGTGATTGAATATATTTTTCGGATTTAAACTAAGTCGGAGAGTTGTACATCGTCTCATTCGTGTTGCCATCAGAGAAAAGTAGTGTTTCATTCCAATGAAGAGGCTTATCCGCGAGAATTAAAAGATTTGTTGCTTGGTGAAAGTGAAATCCACATACGTGAGTGGCAGAGATGTGAAGTGGTTCGCATGTAGCACAGGCCGGGGGGTTGGCGAGTGAAGTGAGCAGTGAGCGAAACCCCCTAGTATTAAAAAAGATAATTCAGTAACAACAAAATGAGCTCCCTAAAAAATTAACATGGGAACCAAGACCAAATGCGAAACTCAAGAGCCCAAATGTACAATATATAAATGGTAAAAAAAAAAAACAAGAAAATCTAATATTTTCTCACAATCCCAATCACAATCAAGCAACTAGGTAGAGAACACAAGACAGGACAGATCAGATCATACATTACGGCCCTAAACACAACATTAGGACTAGGGCAAAATTATAAATAAAACAAAAAATGAAAATAACAAATAAGCAGGCGTGTAAGGAAATAGTATAAGATCAAAAAAAAACCAAAAAAAAAAAAAAAAAACCAAAGATATTATCTTAACATTGAACCTTTTGACCAAGTGTTTTGGTTTGTGTATTAGGTTTTGTTATTTTAATTCAGATTGACTGATTAAGACCTTTGCTTGTTTCAGACCTATTATTTGTTTATTTGCATTTTTTATTGTCTCCAATTTTTGTTATATTGGCAGTATGTTTAATGATTAAATTTATAAACATATGCTTTTCAGAAATACCTCTATACTGGGTAAAGACTCAAAGAAAGCTAGGAAATGTTCTATTATATAACAAATTAAAAATGTATGCATGATGTAACAGCCAGGGGCCTCATGTATAAACAGTGCGTACACACAGAAATGTTGTGTAAGCACGTTTCCACGTTCAAATCGCGATGTATAAAACCTAAACTTGGCGTAAAGCCACAAATATTTCCACAATACCTCATACCCTGTCAAACGCAAGTTCTCCGCTCGGTTTTGCAGCATCAAAGCAGTGCTACTGTTCTTGTGTGGTTATCCTTTCTTTTCCTGACGCAGCTTTATAAATACACTGAAATTAACCGCATATTGTTTATTAGTTTAATCTGATTGTAATTAACCAGTAACAATATAATGGTCCACAGAATGGTCAAACTATTCTAAATACCATAGCTGCTTTAGCGTTTTTACTCTCACTGCACTTTCTTTTTCTTCTTTCAGCTGCTCCCATTAGGGGTTGCCACAGCAGATCATCTTTTTCCATATTACTCTCACTGCACCACTCAGAGAAGCTGATCGGAAAGAGAATTATCGGTATACAGCATCAAGCACACGCTGCCTCATCCATGCTTCCTATTTGAACTGCTTCTCATATGACAAACGCTTCAAACGTTTCCTGTACAGACCTCACGGTTCAGAAACAGTTTCATCTCAAGAACTCTATACGCACTCAATCAGTCCATTGTAGAACTGTTAGTACTTATTGGTACAGTTACCTCACTGTAAACTTGAAGTACAATTATAATATTGCACAACCTGAGCCACATATGATGACGATATAATTTTTAAGATGAAATGCAGCAAAATATGTTTATTATATTATACAGATAAAACTTTAACTTCATTTAAATAATCTATATTGTTAATAATTAAAGGTCACGGTGTCGCTACGGTAGCAAGGATCTGGCGCTCTGCTCACGATTGTTCCTGCCTCGCACTGTATGCTTCACTGGGACTAGCATGAAGGATAGAATAATTAAACATGTACTACGAAGATATTTCAATATTCCTTAAAAGTTTTGAATAATCAGCGTTATAAGCTTACAGATGGCTTAACGTCCATTACAGAGCTGTTTGTGTGGCGATCGGTTACTTGGAGAAAGAAAAGGAAGGACAGGAATTGGAGGTTAGTACGTTTGAAAGAGACAGTACTGCAAGGGCAGCATTAGGCATGTGCAAACTGTGCACCTGCACAGGGCCGTCAAATTCAAGGGCCCGCCACACCAATATATATTGAATATAAAACAGAAAGAGAAATTAACGGCATAGCTAAAAACGCAGCGGCAAATTTCGGCAAAAGTTAAACGCTTGTGTCATGAGCATGAGGAGGCTATGCAGTGTCCACAATGGATGTGGCCATCCGCCATTTATAAGATACCATATTGACATTGGCAGGCGAAGGAGCCACCGATTCTTCCTCTGCCCAGGGCCGCCATGAGCCTAGAGCCGCCCCTGAGTACTGCTGCAATAAATTATTTCATCAAAGGTCGCGCACAATTATTGGGCCACCGTGTTCCCATGTTTAATAATGTGCTTTAACTCCCATCATCATGAAAATGATATCACATATACATCTTAGTATTTTAGTTATTCAGAGAGCTATAATATCACGAATGTAATGGATTCTGTGTCCTGTCGGAGGTAGAGAAAGCCGGTTTAAGAAGCACTAGTGATTCACACACATAGAAGAACAGATACAAAACAAAGCATTTAACGTGCTACTTTACTTAGATGTGATTTGAGAAACTAGTTAATTAAACAAATTTAAGATGAAGTTTATGATGTTCTACTTTAATGACAAAATAAACTATGTGATTAAAGTGGAAATTTCGAGATTGAAGTTGACATTTCGTGCTTTTTCCCCACTGTGTGCCTTTTTTTTTCTCTGTACCCTAATAAGCTTTCATATGACACTCAGACAGTGGGCTACAACTTGTCTTTTCACAGCGACTTTGATATCTGATAACTTTTTTATTTCGGGCACTGTGCGACTTGAGCTTTCGAGTTTCTCCGACAGGCTATGTCAGTCGATCAGCTTCCTTTTGTTGTTTATACCACTGTTTAAACCAACAAATAGTATGTTTTTCCTTGCCTCCACTTGGTATTCGCTGAAATTCTTCCATTTTCCCTCTTGCCTTTTCCATTGTCTTTTCACAGAACGCTGAGCTTAAAGGCTATTTATATTGATTTGCATATTCAAAGAGGCGTAATTCTGGGAGGAGTTGGGGCGGGACACCAGGCGCATGCACGAGCGTTACTTTTCACGCTGACCAGGATTTATGTAGCGGAAGAACACGGAAGTTGGCGAACGCACAGATTCCTGCATCTGGATTTTTCTGTGCGTAAGCACATTTCGGCTTTTGTGCTTACGTCATGTTATAGTGTGAGTTCTACGCACGGCGTTATGCATGAGGCCCCAGGTGCATTTTGGGATTTAGTTAACTGACTTGAAAGCTGGACCATTTAAACATCTTTAGTTACTTTATTAAGAGACCACTAAACACATGTTTGTTTAATAATCTTGTATTAGTGAGTCATATACAAAAACAAAGATAACAGAATGCAATTACACACATCAGTAGACTAAATTAAATGCATGCTTTTTAACAGTACTTTACAATATCATTTAGTTAAACTTAGTTCAAATGTGCTTTTGGTGGCTCAGTAGCTTTCATAGCAGCACATTCTAATTCAAGTGATGAAAAAATGACATTCACTGATGTGATATTGTTACTTTTAAATTGCAGAAGGTCTATAAGTAATTGTAGTTTAAATATCGTAAACATAACATTGTTGAAAGAAGCAGCCTATAGAGATTTAAATTATCTGTTGAATTTTCAAGGCAATGTTGTTGACTAGTTCTGATCATAATGAAGAGCAGTTTTGGAACTTTGTTGATAAATTACAGTTTTAGAGAAATATCAAGGTTAATTTTAACATAACGTAAATACTGAGTAAAAATGTGTTCATTCCATGCTTACAGAGTGACACAAACCTTCTGTCCCCTTAAAGTCATCTTTCTTTCTTTTTTATGTTTTACATTAAACTTATTTGATGCCCCAGATGCCCACAGCCATGAGCCTCTTTTGACATCTATAGTCGTAACCGACATGGACTCGAACAAGGAGGACACAAACAACAAGTTTTGGTGCAAAATGCATGCTGCTTTTTTCCAACAAAAATCAGTGTCAAAATAAATAACGTGCCATGTAAAAATCTTACATAAATAAATAATCCATAAAATCATTGCTTTTCTGTGGGAGTTAAAATCCATCCACAACAAGATAAATCCAAATGATGGGTAAAACCAACAATAAAAACATAGCATTAAAATCGGGATCTCTTTTTCTATTTTTCAGCGAGTCACATTACATTTTTCATCCTTGCCGCACCCTGCTCACCTGATGGGTCTTCTCAGCAGGGCTGAAGCACTGGCAAGCATGGTCAATCCTCTGGCTCATATCCCAGTCCTCTCAGCCGGTTACCATAGGGCTGATGTACTAGTGGCATGCATTTGCATCTGTTTTTACTGACTTGAAGAGATAGTTCATAACAAGAGATTAGTACCTCTTTAAGAAGACATACTACACTCCAGTAGAAACAAAATGACAACAGAATAAACCTTTTCCTCAGAATCAAAACTAAAAATGGCATTAAAGAAATAATCTACCCAAAAATAATATATTTTATATGTAGTGATGGCCAAGAAAAAAATAATCTATTATATAACAGAACCCAACTGCAACAAATGCTGTAAAATGACAAAAAATGTGAAAAAAGGTCCATTAAAAATTTGTTGCATTGTCCAGGTGTTGGTGCATAATGTGAACATGCATTCTTTTCCTAAAATATTGTTAACACTAGAATCCCTGAAGCCTATGAAAAAACTTGTAATCCTGGCCCACCTTAAATTCCTTCGCACCACTCCATCAGCATCTTTTGTTTTGTAAATGTGTCGATCAGCACAAGCAGCAAGTAGTCTGCTCTACCATCCCCCACATCAATGCTGCAAAGGGCAAAAAGTTCTCCCAGCTTAAGTCTTGTTTATATGGGAGTGAGGTGCCCTGGAGTTGTATAGGGTAAATAATATATCGTTATTTGGAACACATATATTACATGTGCATTCCGTGTCTACAACAATCTTTGTAAATTTTGGATGACAGGAAATGTGAGAAATACAAGAAATGTTGATTTGATGTTGGTATGTTTTTCATATTTTAGCAATAATAATGAAGTGTATATGTGTGAAGGCTGAAGTCCAAATATCAAATAAACACTTTCACAAAAGGTACACATATAGCAAAACAAATGTGCTTTTATTCAAGAATATAACCGAAGAAAAAGAAATCAGGTTAGGGTACAACCCTGACACAACTGTTTAGGTGGTGCAACGGTAAGAACTGCTGACTCATAATCAAGAGGCAGCGGGATCGAATCTGGGTACTCCCCAGAATTACCATTTTTAACTTTTCAGCAACTGCTAAATTTATAAGAGATGACATTTCATGAATTTGATTTATTTTAACTGATACAAAGAATTTATTTCTAAATTTTGAATACAGAATCTGCTCATTCACCATCATGTAAGCAACCCAAATTGTACTAAAAGGGCAACAGAGAGAGCAAATGAAAGACAGGAAAAAAGGATCAGAACTGGGAGATTGAGAAAACTGAAGTATCCAAACCAAAACAAGCAGTGAAAAGTCAGAAAAACAGATCAAAATATATAATAACTGCACCCACATTTTAGCTAGAAATGAAATGCATACAATGGCATTGCATAGACAAAAGAATGTAGATACAAAATGGTGACATAAAAATATGGTAAAAAATACTGACAATTCCAAAATGAAATTAAAACCACAAAATAATGTAAAAATGGGGTCTACATGTTTCATAACTAAAAATATATGACAATAATAAGCAATTCCTCACTAAAGCTGAATAAAGTACAATTTTTCAGCTGAACCTTCTCTTTTCAGCTGCTTTCTATTTCCTTAAAAGTGGCTTTCTTTCACTGCAATAACCAATTAAAAGTTCTCTCTAGTCTTGACTGTATTTGAAGTAGTGGCATCTAATTTCAGTAATTTTCTAATAATGTATACTGTAATTTTTCAAAAATGTTGCTGTCTACTTTATACTTATTACAATCGACACTGACAACTTTTGCAAATATATGCACAAACTTCTGCCAAAGGTAAAGATGATTTGCCACAAAACAGTAAAATTATATTATTTTGATTATTAAGGAAAATATTACATACCTAGCCCATTAATATACAGGCCTAGCAGTCTGAATGAGCGAACATGGCACCTAGAGATCTCTTAAGATTGACTGGTCTGGTTGGGTAAGTTAACTGATCACTAAACTCATTATATGTATCTTATGCTAATAAAAGAGGAGACCTTGTTAAACCTTGTGAGTAGACTGTGTGAGACCTTGAAAAACTGTTACTGTTAGAATCAAGAGATTGGACAATGGAACACAAAAGCATACTCTCCTTCCACTCTTGCCAAGGAAATCTTTTAATGGGATCTAAAGCATTGTCTCCAACTATTATGGGAACAGAAATGAGACAGTACATACATACATACATACATAAATAAATAAATATACATACACAGTGGTCTAAACACACACCAGAATGACTATAAAGCAAGGAAATTAAAAAGAAAGAAATGTTCTGACTTGGCTGTCACAGTCACAGTGAGGGATTATGCAGACATATTGATGCTGGTATAAAGGAGTCCCAGTAGTGCTTCTTGACACAATATTTTAGAGAGAGGATGTGCAGCATTGTTCATAATGGCATTCTGTTTTAATTCTCTACTTCGCTTTTACCTCCAGGGAGTCCAGAGTGAATCTTATAACTGAGCTTGCCCTTGTAATTATAATTAGTCTGTTGATTCGGTGGGCCTCTCTTGGAGTATTGTTACCAGGCCAGTGTAGAATATCACACTGGCCATCACAAAATTATAAAAGATGTGAAGGATGTCACTTCCCACATTAAAGGAATGAAGTCTCCTAAGGAAAAAGAGTCTGCTCTGCCTTTTCTGATATAGTTCCCCTGTGTTCCGAGGCTAGTCCAACCTATCATTAATGTGGACCCCCATGCACTTGTTGTAGTGGACCACCTCTACATCCACTCATTGAATAGTGACTGGACAAAAAGGCTCTTTGGTTATGTGAAAGTCAATAACCAGTTACTTTGCTGATATTAAGATGCAGACAATTCTGTTTGCACCAAGAAAAAAACTTCTCCACCTGTCTCCTATATTCTGTCTCATCCTTTTCATCAATAAACCCCGTAAGTGCAGAATCACCTGAGAAGTTCCACAAGTGATATGACCTGATGTTATATTTGTAATTGGAGGTGTACAGACTGAAGAGAAAAGGAAACAGGAGTGTTCATTTTGGTGCCCCAGTGTAGCTTACATCTATATCAGAAACAGTTCTTGAGTCTCACAAACTGCCATCTTCAGACAGACAGTCCATTATCCAGGACACCATAGGTTCATTCACCTACATATTTTTGAGCTTTCCTCTTAACAGGAATGGCTGGATGGCAGGGAAACCACTGGAGAAATCAAAAAACATAATTGTCACTGTGCTGCCATCTTTGTCCAGGTGAGAATAAGCCTTGTAGAGCAGACAGACAATTGCAACCTCCACTCCAATCTTTGTCCACCAGGCAAACTGCAGTGACTCATATAGTTCAGGACTAGTCTTACAAAGGTCTTCATGATGTGAGATGTAAGTGCCACTGGTCTGTAGTCTATAGATGAAGAGGCGCCTGCTTTCTTTGGAACAGGAACAATGCAGGAAGTTTTCCAGAGCAGTGGCACATTCTGAAGCCTTAGGAACAGACTGAACAGGTGACAGAGGACACCACAAAGCTGGTCGGCACACGCCTTAAGAACTGCAGGAGAGACTCTACAGTATATGGCTCAATAGCTTCCTCGCTTGTCTCCTTATTTGGTCTTCAGTTATGGTCACAGGTGGAATTCCAGTTGTCGTGCTAGGATTTTTTGATGTAGTAGGAATTGTGTGTTGAGACTGGTCATTGGAAGAAGGTAGCAGAGGAGGGGAAAGTCTATTAAAAATTTTGTTCATGCCGTTACTTTTCTCCAGATCCTTTTCAAGCACCTCAGTCCATTCCACACATCCTTCATGTTATTCTGAGTGAGTTTGTTTTCTATTTTAGCTTTGTAAGCTTCCTTTCCTTCAAGCAGTGTTTTCTTTAGCACATGGTGTACGTTCTTCAGGATCTCTTTGTCACCAGATTTGAATGCTCATTTTTTCTAATTCAGGAGACTTTTTAGCTCCTTAATAATCAAGGGCTTGTTGTTTGTAAAGCAATGCACTGTCTTTGTGGGTACATCGACACAGAAGTTAATATAGTTTGTGATGCAGTGACAGGGCCTCTCAATATCGTGCCCATGTGTCTTGCACATCATTTCTCAGTCTGCCATTTGGAAGCAGCCATTCATAGCCATTTCAGCCCCAGGGGTCTACTTCCTTACTATTCTGGTGGTAATAGGTGGCCATCTAATAACAGGCTTGTTGCTAGGAATAAGATGAATCAGGTTGTGATAAGATTTGCCTAATGGAGCCATCGATTACATGTAAAGGCATCTTTAACATTTGAATACTTCAGGTCCAGCTTGTTATTTTGTCAAGTGAAACCAGTCACAAACTGATAGAAATATGTCAGTGTTTCTTCCAAAGTCACCACCTGTTGTAACTGCAGGGTCGGAGTGAGTTATCATTAAAGTGTTGGTGACAGAATGATTAATTTCTGTTACTAAGCCCCCATTTACTCCATTCCTTATTTATATAGATGACCAGTATCCCTCATGTCTTTTTTCCACACCGCACTGGGTCTTTGTCTGCTCAAATAAGATGAATCCATTTAGCATTAAAACATGGGCAGGTATATCAAATTTAAGGCAATTCTCCATAAAGCACAAAATGCCACTGTACTTGTATGCTTCATGATCGGCTATAAGCATAGAAAGTTCACCCATTTTATTTGAACGCAATCAAACAGTATCTGGTATCTTACGCCTTACTTTTACTCTCGCACCAACACATTAAGCACACTTTGCAATAATCTGAGCAATCAGATGCATCTTAACCACATTAAGCACATTTTGCAATAATCTGAGCAATCAGATGCATCTTAACCCTTTTCACAACTGTGAATCATGGTTAATTATTTGTAGAATCATTTTTATGAAGTAAAAGTAGTATTTGATGTTTGGAAACATCGGGTACAGAACTGTTTCCAAAAAACAAGCAGATGCTCCAGTAGAAGGAAGCCCAGACCTGGGAAAGCAGGTAGGCTTATTAAAAGCAAATTAAACTTCAACCAGGAGTATTTTGTTCAGCATTAACGCTTTTACTTCCTCCAGTCCTCCAATCCTACCTGACAGGGAGAAAATTTTTTGTTAGTTGTGGTAATTACAACTCAAAGACACATGATATCGATTTGGTGTTCCACAAGGCTCTATCCTGGGTCCGCTGTTATTCTCAATCTACATGCTTCCGTTAGGTCAGATTATCTCAGGGCACAACGTGAGCTACCACAGCTATGCTGATGACACACAGCTGTATTTATCAGTAGCACCTGATGACCCCGATTCTATTGACTCACTAGCACAATGTCTGACTTGTATCTCAGAATGGATGAATAGTAACTTTCTCAAGTTAAATAAAGAGAAAACTGAAATCTTAGTGATTGGCAATAATGGATACAATGAGGCTATTAGAAATAAACTGGATACATTAGGATTAAAAGTCAAGACGGAGGTAAAAAGCTTAGGGGTAATTGTTGACTGTAATCTGAATTTTAAATCGCATATTAATCAGATCACTAGGACAGCATTTTTTCACTTAAGAAACATAAGTAAAGTTAGACCTCTTATATCACTGAAAGATGCTGAGAAATTAGTTCACGCGTTTGTTTTCAGTCGACTAGATTACTGTAACGCACTCCTCTCAGGACTACCCAAGAAAGACATAAATCGTTTGCAACTAGTGCAGAATGCAGCTGCTAGAATCCTAACTAGGAAAAGAAAATCCGAACACATTTCTCCAGTTCTGATGTCACTACACTGGTTACCTGTGTCATTCAGGATTGACTTTAAAATTCTGCTTATGGTTTATAAAGCCTTAAATAATCTCGCCCCTTCTTATATATCGGAGTGTCTGACACCTTATATTCCAAATCGTAACCTCAGATCCTCAAATGAGTATCTCCTTAGAATTTCAAGAACAAAACTTAAAAGAAGTGGTGAGGCGGCCTTCTGCTGCTATGCACCTAAAATCTGGAATAGCCTGCCAATAGGAATTCGCCAGGCTAATACAGTGGAGCACTTTAAAACACTGCTGAAAACATATTACTTTAACATGGCCTTTCTATAACTTCAATTTAACTTAATTTAACTTAATCCTGATACTCTATATGTTCAATTTCCTCATAATAACTATTCAGGGTAGCTCTACAATCCGTACTGACCCCTACTCTCTTTTCTGTTTCTTTTTCCTGGTTTCTTTGTGGTGGTGGCCTGCGCCACCTCCACCTACTCAAAGCTTCATGATGCTCCAACAATGATGGATGGACTAAAAGGCAGAATTCTACGTGACCATCATCATCAAGCCTTTCCGTGAGAACCCTAATCCAAAGAGGACTGTTTCATTTATGTTAGGTAGAATGCCCAGAGGGGACTGGGCGGTCTCATGGTCTGGAATCCCTACAGATTTTATTTTTTTTTCTCCAGCCGTCTGGAGTTTTTATTTTGTTTTTTCTGTCCCCCCTGGCCATTGGACCTTACTCTTATTCGATGTTAATTAATGCTGATTTATTTTGTTTTCATATTGTGTTTTTTATTTTTCTATTCTTTATTATGTAAAGCACTTTGAGCTACTGTTTGTATGAATATGTGCTATATAAATAAATGTTGTTGTTGTTGTTGTCCAGTTTGTTTTTCATTTGTTGCAAAAAATTAAACTGACAACTGTTTGGGACTTCAAATTCTTTTATAAGGAATTTCCTCTGTCTTATGTCTTCCAACATTCTCAAGATGTTTGTTTTCCGTTTTAATCAAAGTTACTAAACACTATGCAGACCTATAGTTTTTTGTATTTGTGTGTCCTGTAACAAACAGTTTATACATCTTTAAAGTAGTGACTCCTGACACTTATTGTTTGCTTGAAATAGATTAACATGTCTCATAGACTGAAATAGGAGTGGGCGGTTATGGAAAAATGGAAGAATAAGTACAATATGAAGGCATGCCAGTTCGGCACAACAGATGGCGATTGCTGCATTTTCTACTGGGACTTAGAAGAAGATCTAATTTATTGTGCTGCAGGCTTCATGATAAATTCTGAGCTTCTTCCAGATATAATTGCTTGAATATAAAGCCATACTGATATGCATTTGTGTTTGTTTGCACAGTGAATAACAAAATAGGTAATTTGCATATATAACATAATAGTTTACCAACTTTATGTACCAAATGCCTGCTGAGTGAAAGTGATTTATGAATTTGCATGCCATGTAGACTCAGACAGACAACTTCGTTGAGCAAGGTCACCTTAGGGTTGCATACAGAACAATTAATTAGTCACTCAGACAGAGTTAAAGTCCTTAAACATTAATGAAGCAACTTAATTTCCTGATAAATCCTGCTTGTGTTAATGGTAAAATCCACTACACTTAGCTGCCAAAAGAAACTATTTGAAACCTGATAAAATACTATACAGTACTATAAACTAAAGAAGATTAAATTACAGAGCACAAAAATAAACTAGGTGCAAAGAAGTACTAATGTTGTCAGATTGTGCATTTTATAAAGTAAACATTATTGTTAAGATTATTACTTTTCTTTCTTCTGTTCATATTCTAAACATCTACTGGATTGCTGGTGTTATTTTTTTCGGTGGCTATAATTAATTACCTAAATTCTACACAGACTTACTATGGCAATTGAGTTGTTTTTGATAAACAGTCATACACATATACCATATTTTGAAAAGGGAATAAATGTAACTCATTGTCAGGGAAGGAAAGGGTCAAAACCGAGAATCAAGAGGCATTTTAACTGGTGAAAGCCAGAACTGAGATAAAAAATGTTCAAAAGTTACCAAATGAGTTTACCAGTGAAAGTATCAGCTGCTAGAAAGTAGTTTATACTTGAATGGACTGAAAACTTAATGATTATAAATATGACCAATCCCATAAAAACGACACAGGCATATCTCTTATGAGGGAAACTAGATCAACCAGGTGCCTAATAAAAGATCCCTGTATTCTTGTTCTTTTAGTCATTACGGAATCAAAAACTCCTCAGTATTTTTAAGGTGGTAACACCACATATCAGTGAATGCCAATAGTGACAATAATGCGGCCTTGGCAAGACACATCCACATACACAGGACGTCATTAACAAGGCATATGAAAAATGATAAAAAATTAAAATAAAAGACAAAAAATATGAAGAAAAAATTATGTTAAAAAGTGCTAAATGGACCAATGAAATAATAAAATCTATGATAAAATCTATGATTTTTCAGATTATAAGACCCCATTTTGAAAAATAAGTATTTTATTCTTGCGGACAGGAAGTGCCCTTAAAAATTCAGATATCAGTTTTAATTTAGAAAACAATCTTTATTTTTAAAGGAATCAATTATATATTTTAGATAATTATAGTGGATATATTAAATAAATAAATGGTATGAAACAGTACAAATACATACATAATCTTCTACCCTTCAGCAGGTGTTCTATGAAGCATGAAACTTTGAGAAGATTGAGATGGAAGAGAGAGAAATGGAAAAAGTTGCAGAAAGCTGACAATAACTGCTAACTGGGGAATTAACTGGGTAGGGCAGTAAGCAGGATTTATTGCAGTGATTTATAATTTGTAACATAAATTAGAACATTTGAACAATCTTAATGAGAACAGACCATTCAGCCCAACAAAGCTCGACAGTCCTACTCATTTAATTCTTCTTAAAAACATCAAGTATAGTTTTGAAAGTTCCTAAGGTCTTACTGTCTACCACACTGCTTGGTAGCTTATTGCAAGTGTCTATGGTTCTCTGTGTAAAGAAAAACTTCCTAATATTTGTGCAAAATTTACCCATAACAAGTTTCCAATTGTGTCCCTGTGTTCTTGATGAACTCATTTTAAAATAACAATCTCGATCCACTGTACTAATTCCCTTCATAATTTTAAATACTTCATTCATGTCACCTCTTAATTATCTTAAATGAAGACAGAAGTAGTCCCAAGTAGGCTGTTACTTATAATGTTCTGTTACTAATATACGTTTATTGTAGATTATGACTCATGTCATATTTCCAAAACTAAATCATAAAGCAAAAATATATAGACATATTTTAACTTGCGGAGGGCAATAATTTTTTATATCATGGCTGCCATCATATCACATGCATGATATGGCAGGTTCACTTTATTATAGTGACCAAACACTTTCAGAGCCTATTTAAACAACCACACAAAATAGCAGTACCCACAGAAAAAAACAGAGCCACAGAATATTAACACCAAAATAATGTTAAAACAATTCAAACACAAAAATATAAATTATTGAATCTTATAAAACATTATTCCAAATGAAAAGGCTCCAAGAGGCAGTAATTTTTAACTTTATATTTTACTCCTTTTGTTCATTCCCCCTTTGTTTTATTCCAATAAACATATCGGTATGGTATTTTTGCAGAATGCACCTCCTGTCCCTGCCTCCATTCCTATAATCTAAAGTCTAATAGACCATGTTAGACTGGTATGTTTAATTCTTAATGCAGTCTGAATTTAGAGAAGTGTGCTAAATCCTAAACAAAGAGTAAGATGGATAATATTCATAGTTTTACAGGAGACAAAATCAATCTAGAAAAAAAACACAAATGGACAACAATCCCATTCATATCAAGTACTGACTCCAGCAATATTGTCACATTTCTTGCATATCTGTGATCAGAAAAGTAGACACATAAGGTAATTATGCAGTTGGCTTTCTACAAGAGTTTCTTCTTGGTTATAGAAAGAATCAAAATTGAAATAGTCAAAGCTCAGTTTCCAGAGAGAAATATATAGTATGTGTATTTAGAAATCACTGCTTATGTTTTTAATGATAAAATGTAAGTATACTTCTTATGCAATTGTTTTGATTTGAAAAATAAATTTTGCCATCATGGACAAAAAAATTGCAGCAATTATGAGAGGTACTAGGAATTTAGGTTTATAATTTCTGTATATTTGTTGATATCATGAAGTATATGCTGTAGAGTTTGCCTTTACAAATTACTATGGTGTTAGAAATTATGGTCAAATTATATAAATCTTCTGCCTAGGTTTACATAATTTTTTTAGAAGAACTCTGCATCTTGAGTAGAATTCAAAAACCTCAGGTAGTTTTAACTATATTCTATTAAACATGGATTTCATTTCTTTCTAGAACAATAGTACTGAAGTTCAGCGAAGCATAAACAAAGCAGCTGCTATCCTTGCTGTATGACCTGCTGGGGATGTATTTGGCACCCATATTTTGTTTTCTGGTTCATCAGCTGTTGTTTGGAAATAGTACTCTAAATTTAGAACAGGTCAGAGTAGTCCAATTTCTGCTATAGTCAAATATTGATGTTATCAAATGAGCATCTAACCGAATTTATACTGTCACTAGTATAAAATGGAAACATTTTAAAAATATAACAATGCATTAACTAACAGTTACTGCACAATCTTCTGTTGTGTAGAATATTCTGACTAATATAAAATAATATTTTGCAGAGATGCTGCCAAGGAAAATTCAAATCAAGTGAAATATTTTGATTTGACCAGTCAGCTATTGAGAACACATACAGGATTTGTGTTTGGTCTAATATAATCATATGAAGCAACCACTGCTAATTTAATAATTATTGCTGAAATAGCAACTTGAAACACCATGATTAGTTTTAAATTTGTTTTAATCCTTAACTCATCATTCTGTTCTAATCAGTTCAAATTCTTCAGTTCTTTTACCCAACTCCTTCCTCCTTTCCATGACCTTTCTCAATGCATTATACTTTATTTCATAAGTAATAACCCAGCACTTGTTCAGGTTATGTGACTTGACTGGTTGATTCAAGTCACAGAAGCAGTTGAACTAAACAGTTTAAACAACTTCTTTGCACAATGTATTCAAAATCTGACATCTGAAGTGCATTAGACAATTTGAGCAAGACATGTTTAGACTTGTGCTGCACATTCTGATTTGGTGTATAGTCAGTATCCTATTTGTCGATTTAGATTATTTTGCATGTTGTCTGTACTGTATGTGGACAGTAACAAATCCACTAAGGTGTTTCTAAAGTATTGTATATGTTTTAAGTTTAAAAAAATGGGAGTATACCCATTTAAGACTTTATTTATTTTCATTGATGACAGTAATGGCAACAGTGTTGGTGTGCCATACGCAGTTAGAACAGATGCTGGCATCTGCATACTTAAACTGGACCAAAGTGAGAATTGCTGCATGGATGAATGGATATTTCCCTTTCACATAGTCGTAATATTAAATAAAGCTAGCTATATCTGAATGTGCATTGTTATTATTTACGAAAAATAATGCTAAATTTATTTTTTGAAAATATAAATCCACCAGTTGACTTCATAACTTTAGGTATAAAATTTTGACCTAAATCTTTCTATCAAGATTCAATTAGTCTCTCAGACTTCCTAAAAGGAATTCTGGCTATATCATCCTTTCACAACGGTCTATGCCACATAATGTTTGATGGTTTATTTTAACATATAGCTCTCTTCATGTCATTCTTAAGTATCTGCATGGGGTTTAGTTTTACACTTGTCCATACAAAAATCCTAATTTCCCTGTTTCTCAGTCATTCTTTTGCAGATTTATTTGACTGTATGATTAGCATAATTGTGCCTCTATTCAATGTAGAAAGAGTTAAAAGCACCAAGCTAAAAACACTCAATAATCAGTTTGTGACTAATATTTATAGCTTGAATTTATTGGCATAAATAAAAGTATTTTAGCTTTAACTATGAATATTACTCAATGCATGAGCAAAGATTAGGCCCTTAAGTCTGCAAAAAATAAATAAATAAATAAATAAATAAATAAATAAACTGCAAAACAAGATGGACCTCAATGCCAGGCATCCAATTATTTTAAGATGCCAGAATATTCTGATAAAAGCAGAAACAGGAAAAAGTGGTAGGTAGAATATTATACAGTTTAATTAACAGAGCTAACTATTGTAAACAGTTTTTGAATAAGATTACAAAGAAAGCAGCAAACACAACTTGCTGCCTACTGGCTGCCTGTCTATCACAATGGTTTAACATCATGCTGCCTTGTTGCAAATCATCAAACCCACCAAACTTTGAATGTTCCCTTCAAACCAAATCATCTAAATACAACTAAATACACAAAAATGCAGCAAAGGGGAAAAAACTGTTCCCATGTTCTTGTTGTACCACAGATTTCAGTTCTGATGATATACTGCCATAATGTGCCTTCACAGTTGTTTCTTTCATTAACTTGAATTAGCCTAAATATTAAACTAAGAGCTACAGTATTTTCCTCTAATGTTTGTTTTTAGTCCTTTGCTACCAGTTTAATGTATGTGGTTTTGGAATGGAAATAAACTGCAATATAAAACAATATATTTGTCATGGAGCTGGTGAAACATACTCCAGGACTACCTGCAATAATTACTGTATAGAAGTGCTAGGTGTACTATACAGATCCTCTTTGCAACTTCTCTCTCACACATCTGTTTTACTTTTCATTTTAACTGTGAGAAAAATGTTCTCTCAAATAAGTACTCTGGTACCAACAAGGTTTTAAATTGATAGGTCGAGCTTGACAGTTTAATGTCATCTCTTTGGGTTCAAGCTAAGGTCATTTGGTTGGTGACTTTTTAAAAAGCCAAACATTTCTAGTTTTGACACATTTCTGTGGAGGATTTTTTTTTGCAAGGTTTAATATATATATATATTAAAAACAACTAATATGCTTCTTGGAAACTATAGAAGATTTATTTGTGTTGTCACTCACATGCGAGTAAGAGGCAGCTAAAGGGTCTGAGTAAGTGTAATAAAACACCTGACTAGGGGGCAGCGGAGTGCTCTGACTGTCTTTCTCAGTTCCCTACAGACCATTCCTGGGAAATCCTGCAAGGTTCCGGCGCCTCAGAAGACATCACTTCCGGAGCTGGCCCCTTTGCTGACTTCACTTCCGGAGCGGCCCTTTTGCTGACATCACTTACAAAGCCGTCCCTTTTGCTGACGTCACTTCTGGTTCCGGCTATTTTGATGACATCAGTTAATCTACAGGCCTTTAAAGCCTCCATCTTGGGCTACTATAGTCAGTTCTGTTTTGGCCTCTGTAATATGCACATCGTCCTGCTTATTTCAACCCTTTTGCGGCTGGGAAAAACAATATACGGGTGGCTGCCCCAAACCTTTACAATGTCTTGGACTCTTGATTATCACAATGTCTACTTTATGTTTAACTTTCCATCCATCCATTCTATTTCAAACCTACTTAATGCTATTCTGGTCCACAGAGGCTGAATCGTATCTGTGCAAGGCAGTAAGGGACCTAATTTAGAGTACTGTAGGTAATTAACCTAAGATGCACATGTTTGGGATATGTAAGGAAAACTTGTGTAATAAAAAAACATCTGTGCAGACACAGGGAAAACAAGCAAACCTTACTGAAATGGTGACTGGGGCCATGTTTAGAATACAGTGGTAAACACTGTGCAACCATGCACCCTGCTTACATCATTCCTATTGAACTTTGGCTTTTAGTGTAGACATACGTAGATACTTGCACATATCCTTGGATTTCTATAACACAACATGAAATAATTTGGCATCACACAAGAACAACAGAATTTCTATAAAAATAATCCTAACTAATCCAGATATACATTGTCTTTCGTACCAAAGAATAAGGTCTGAAAATGGCATTTGAAGCCACTCCTTGACTAAATACCAAGAACAGCTGTATACTGAGATGGTGAAATATATTGTATTACCAAACACTTGAGTGCTCAACAATAAAATGACAAAGTTTCTGATTGCATACATGAATCAAATTAGCTCCTGATGATAAACTAATCTTATGCAGATATTCTCCTAAATAAAATGAAAGAAGTACAGATGGCATTTCTTTCACATGCAAAAGTTATTTGGAAGGTATCTGGTTATGTTTATCTTTAATGGACCCATTTTATTTTTGTAATTTTTCCAATAAACTAAAACTAATTTGCTATTTTGGGGTTGTCTAACTATGTTGAATTTTAGGTTTGTTTTTCATACTGTGCAAAAACTTTTATTAATTTACATTAAACATTATTTACTGCACATCTGTCTAATGATGAATTTAGTCTATATTCAGTTGATTATATTTATCAGTATTGTAGTAATTCAAAATCACTAGCAAATGTAATCAATGTACAAATGAAATGCTCCTACCTTTTACAATATGAAATGCAAATTTTGACACCCTTATACTGTAATAATTCTTTGTGAAAATACTATGCTATCATATGCATACAGCAGCTCTATAGCCATCTGTTCCCTGGCCCTGAATGAGACACACAGCTAAACATATATAAAAGTTTACATTGACAACAACACTTGCCTTTCAAATCAACTACATTGTTGTTCACATATTAATACAAACTCCCCCCCCCCCCCCCAAAATAAAGGCAGTCTGTAGCTCATCAAGACTGTCTCTGACAATGGCATTTGAAGTCACTCCTAGATTAAATACCAAGAACAGCTGTGTTCTGAGGTGGTCACACAATTGTAATGAACAGGTCAATTTCTGTAAGAGACACAGTCTGGTGTTATATTTGTAGTCTGTGGTGTACAGAGTGAAGAGAAAAGGAAACAAGACTGTTCCTTGTGGTGATCCAGTGTGGCTCACATCTGTATCTGAAACACAGTCCATGCAGCCTTAAATACTGCCATGCCTGACAGATAGTCCATTATCAAGGACACCATAAGCTCATCCACCTGCATATCTCTGAGTTTACCCCTTAACTGGGATGGCTGGATTGTGTTGAAGGTGTTGGGGAAATCAAAAAACATAATCCCCATAGTGCTGCCAGCTTTGTCATGATGAGAATTTATGTTTCTCTTCTGTGGTATCATGGTAAATACAGTACAGGACCTGTAGTTTGATATCAGTCACTAAAAACAAACCTGATTTTGCTAATAACAGTTTGAAAAAAGAGAAATTTCTGTCTGGATGTATTTAGGACAGAATATAACAGTTCATTTTTCAAAGGTCTGTTACCAACACCACAGATAACAGTGATGCTTACAGTCTAAGCTCCCTTAGCTAAGTAATTTCAACTTATTTATTAATTTATTAATTTATGTTTGTTTGTTTGTCTAATAATGCTGTGGTTATTCCAAACTGATGGAGAAGCAGTGATGGCTAATAAGGTTAAATATATTCTCAATCTAAATATTATAGTGTAAAATATAAGACAAATAAGAAACATCCCTACAGAGTAAGTGTGTAAAATCAACTTGTGTACGATCAAAGGAAAGGAAAAAAAAATCTCTAAGCAAGCTTAGCAGAACCATCTGGATTATGTGTGTGCCTTATTTGCCTTAAATCTTGTGTTTACAATATAATAAATATTTTTTATCAAACTGTATAACCTGTTTCTTAAAAAGGCTATTATATAGTTACTATGATTTATGCCTAACAGTTTTTACCCTGATCCAACAGAGAAACATACAGTAAGTAAAATGTATGTGCATTACTAAAAATCTAATTAATTACTACATTTGCCAAAAGCAAAGGTGATAAGTAGTTAAATAATAAACATATCGTTTAACAGTTTTTCAGTACTAACGGTTGAACAAAATGTTTAGTATTTTCCATTTCTAGTTTAAGAGTATCAAGTCATGACAGGCTTCCTTATCTACAAAGTGCTATGTCTTTGTTGCATTATTTAATTATACAAACATAGGCTAGAAAAATCAATAAAGACCCTTGTTACTATCTTAACAAGGTCTCCTGATATCACTATAAAGCTGTTTACTAAGTAAGCATGTTCCTAACGAACACTCAATGTCATTCTATTATTACTTTATAGGTAAAATATTAGAATTTGCACTTATGTGTTAAAATTATTTACACATGTAACCTTTGCCAGTTATTCTATTCTTTAATCAAATTATTTTTATCATTTTGCACATTGCTTTGTGGAGAAATTATTAGAGATGAGACAAATGACTCTGATCATCTCCTACACAACCCACCCCAACAGATATTACAAAAGAATACAGATACTAAGGATACTGAGCAGATTATGTTTCTATGAAAGGTATGCACTTCCAAGTATCAGCTGCAGAAGGGAGCAATGCAGCAACAGTCCTAGCTTTGTGGCCTTCACAATTATCCTATACCATTTCAGATAAGTTGAGGTCTAGACCCAGACTCAGCCTCACAGGTTCGTATTTTATTCAACATTGCCTTAGGCATTCTATGCCTAAAACTCCTATAGCTGCATCAACTAAAACAGGATTATTTTTTCCAAGAAATATAATTTATTACAGGCTGTTTTTATTCTCATTTAATCTAGCTAAAAAACTGTTGCTCTAACTGGCCTTTTATACAGTCCATCTGTGCTGATAAGTGTAGCTAAGTTCTCACCTGTTAGGCCAAAAGTAAACACTTATTTGTTACAGTCTAGCCTCATCTTTAAAATTATTGAAATAAAGCTACAAGCATAAACAACATGCGTATACAGTTAGGTCCATAAATATTTGGACAGAGATAACTTTTTTCTAATTTTGGTTCTGTACATTACCACAATGAATTTTAAATAAAACAACTCAGATGCAGTTGAAGTGCAGACTTTCAGCTTTAATTCAGTGGGGTGAACAAAAAGATTGCATAAAAATGTAAGGCAACTAAAGCATTTTTTAACACAATCCTTTTATTTCAGGGGCTCAAAAGTAATTGGACAATTGACTCAAAGGCTATTTCATGGGCACGTGTGGGCAAGTCTGTCGTTATGTCATTATCAATTAAGCAGATAAAAGGCCTGGAGTTGATTTGAAGTGTGGTGCTTGCATGTAGAAGATTTTTCTGTAAACAGACAACATGCAGTCAAAAGAGCTCTCCATGCATGTGAAAGAAGCCATCCTTAAGCTGCGATAACAGAAAAAAAAACATCCGAGAAATTGCTACAATATTACGAGTGGCAAAATCTACAGTTTGGTACATCCTGAGAAAGAAAGCAAGCACTGGTGAACTCAGCAACGCAAAAAGACCTGGACGTCCACGGAAGACAACAGTGGTGGATGATCGCAGAATCATTTCCATGGTGAAGAGAAACCCCTTCACAACAGCCAACCAAGTGAACAACACTCTCCAGGGGGTAGGCGTATCGATATCCAAGTCTACCATAAACTGAAGACTGCATGAAAGTAAATACAGAGGGTGCACTGCAAGGTGCAAGCCACTCATAAGCCTCAAAAATAGAAAGGCTAGATTGGACTTTGCTAAAGAACATCTAAAAAGCCAGCACAGTTCTGGAAAAACATTCTTTGGACAGATGAAACCAAGATCAACCCTTGCCAGAATGATGGCAAGAAAAAAGCATGGACAAGGCATGGAACAGCTCATTACCAAAGCATACCACATTATCTGCAGAACACGGAGGAGGCAGTGTGATGGCTTGGGCGTGCATGGCTGCCAGTGGCACTGGGACACTAGTGTTTATTGATGATGTGACACAGGACAGAAGCAGCCGAATGAATTCTGAGGTGTTCAGAGACTGCTCTGCTCAAATCCAGCTAAATGCAGTGAAACTGATTGGGCGGCGTTTCATGATACAGATGGATAATGACCTAAAACATACAGCCAAAGCAACCCAGGAGTTTATTAAAGCAAAGAATTGGAAAATTCTTGAATGGCCAAGTCAGTCACCTGATCTTAACCCAATTGAGCATGCATTTCACTTGTTGAAGACTAGAATTCGGACAGAAAGGCCCACAAACAAACAGCAACTGAAAGCCGCTCCAGTAAAGGCCTGGCAGAGCATTAAAAAGGAGGAAACCCAGCATCTGGTGATGTCCATGAGTTCAAGACTTCAGGCTGTCATTGCCAGCAAAGGGTTTTCAACCAAGTATTAGAAATGAACATTTTATTTCCAGTTATTTAATTTATCCAATTACTTTTGAGCCCCTGAAATAAAGGGACTGTGTTAAAAAATACTTTAGTTTCCTCACATTTTTATGCAATCTTTTTGTTCTGTTTGAAATAAAGCTGTAAGTCTGCACTTCAACTGCATCTGAGTTGTTTCATTTAAAATTCATTATGGTAATGTACAGAACCAAAATTAGAAAAAAAGTTGTCTCTGTCCAAATATTTATGGACCTAACTGTATATTTTAGTCATTTTAAGGTCTATTACACTAAGCTGAAATTTTTCACGTTAAGATATACTGAGGCCTTTTACTACATGTTGAATCAGCAATGCCTCACAGAGTAGTAGTAATCTCACTCCTCAGGTATATTTTATTATTGTTAATTTGCATTAGACGGGGGATTGCATCAGTGATGAGTAAACTGGCATCCTTAATTCAAATGAGCAGCTTCAGAGTAGGCTGCAAGGGAGCCTATGAAAAAAGTAAGTCTGCCACAATCACATTGGATTCCAACTACAGTGGCAAAGGTGAGCCATCCTCATAAGGACAGCTAGCTACTAGATTGATGTAAAGAGTAAGAATCAATTGGGTCGGCACCAGAAAGCATTGTGCAGCACTACAATACACTGTATTATATTCAGTTCCATGAATAAGACAGAATTTTAGCTCAATCATTTTATTTTTGATAATTCTAGAATTGAATTCAAGAAAATGCTCTTATAATTTTTCATATTCGTTAATTATTTTTTAGATAAAACGGTTGTGATTTCAGATATCTGTTTTGTCATTTGATAGTAATTAATAACATAATCTTATGTATCATTTACCTCTTGGTTACAGGCATACATACTTTTATATAAAATGCCTATAAAAAGAATTCATCCCCTTAGAAGTTTTCACATTTTCTTGTTATACAGTACAACACTGAATCATAGTGGATTTAATTTTAAGTGTAAATATATCTCTTCAAGGTGGCCTAAATTAATTAAAAATATACAACACAAATACTGCTTGTGGCTGAGAATTTTAGGATCCATAATAGACCCAAAACATTTTTATGTTATTCACTTTGAGCATATGAAATGGTCCTGAAATCCCTATATGGAAAGTAATATACTGAGTATATAAATATATCAAAATATATTTGATTCAGCTATACTTCAGTACTGCAGTGGGCTGGTGCTCTGCCCGGGATTTGTTCCTGCTTTGCGCCCTGTGCTGTCTGGGATTGACTACAGCAGACCCCTGTGATCCTGTGTTGGGATATAGCAGGTTGGATGATGACTGACTAACTGACTTCAGTACAAATATAAATATAAAACATGGTTTCCAAATTTTCTAAAGTGCATTTTAATGTCCGTAACAGTCTGTCTGATTCATGCAGAATTTACTTTGTAACATTACCCACTGTAGTACGTTCACTAAACCTCTTCACAAGGAGGTGTAAGTTAGTACACAACTTTCTTCCCCTTATTTGACTCCAAGAAGCATACTAAAACTTCACTTAGTCTTAGTTTTAGACCACTTCAGCAGAGTCTGCAGCTCTGGGGCACACTGCAACAGTTCTAAACCCAAAAGTTACTCTTGTTATTGTAAATATGTACAGTACTAAGACCAGATCAGGGAGAGACTCAAATTTGTAAATAATGCTTACTAGACAACTCTGGAGCTAACATGGAAGGCTGCAAAGATATTTTACATAAAGGAATAACTATTGAAACAGACGCTTGGTACAGTACATTGATCGCACTCAAAGTATTGCAAAGTATGACAAAGTGTTGTAGTGACTTCTTTGCGGGTAAAGGAAAAGGAAAATGCAAACCAGAGAATGCAGTTGAACAATAAAAGAATAGTTCACTAGAGTAGGACGTTCAAAATGGGGTAAGAAGCAAGGAAGATGTGGGACAGAATTGATTCTAAAAAAATAGCATATATATTTGCATATTTGACATTAAAAATATGAAATTGAATGGCAATACCCATTGTATTGTGATTGAAACACAATGAAATTTTATACGAACATCAAAAAATCAGGTCGTGAGAAGGCTCACACAACAAGACAACAGACCAAAATGCAGCACACTCTTTTCTCCTTGGCTGTGCCATTGTGCCCTATTATAGACCAGCGTGCCATGTTTGTTTCTTACCTTCTACTCAATGCTGTTGTGACAATCACTGCCTCCCTGTGATCCTAAAATGGATGATTTAAACTCACTAGCTGTGCACGATGCTACACAGCAGCAGACAACTTCAGATTTATGGAGTTCTTGTGCAAAATAATGCAGTATTTTTTAAAAAGCTTCCAAATTAATGCAGTAATGTGTATCAGTTTTTTTTAGGTAACGCAGGTGTTTTCGAGTCAGTATTTTAATAGATGCCCTTTTGGCAGCCATGACAGCCTTCAGTTTGTGTGCACAAGTCTTTATCTATCACCTTTATGCATCATGACACTGTAGTTTTTCCCCATTCTCCTTTGCAAAACTTCTCAAGCTCTGTCAGGTTGAATGGGGATTATTAGTGAACAGCCTTTTAAGAATTCAGAAACAAATTCTCAACTGGACTGAGATTGACCACTCCAGGATATTAACACTACTGCTTTTAGGCAATATATGTATAGCTTTGGCTTTATGTGTGGAGTGGTTGTCCTGCTCTAAAATAAATCTTTTCCAAAAGTGCAGTTGTTTTGCAGACTGCAGGAAATCCTTCCTCCAGGATTTCCCTGTATTATGCTTTTTTCATTTTACACAAGTCTTCAAGGGCCTGCTACAGAGGAGCATCGCCAAAGCATGATGCTACCACCACCAAGCTTCACAGTGGAGATGGTGAGTTTTCAATAATGAGGAGTGCTTGGTATATGTCAAGCAAGGTGATCAGTCTAATTGCCAAATAATTCAGTTTTGGTGTCATCAAGTCATAGAACTTGCTTCCTGCTGATATCAGAATTTTCCATGTGCCTAGATGGTATATGTGTGAGTTTTTTAACAGTGGCTTTCTTTTTGCCACTTTCTCATAAAGCTGAGATTTGTGAATCACCCAATCAAGAATTGTTATATACATAATCTGTGCATTCTAAGCCTCTGTAACTTGTAACACTTTCATAGTTACCATTGGTTTCTTGGTGGTCTCCCTCACTTGTCTTCTTTTTTCACAATCACTCTGGTACCAGCTTCTGTGGATGACCTGTACTAGACTGGTTTACAGTGCCATACTCTTTCAATTTCTTAATGTTTGATTTTTCTGTACCCCAAGAAATATTCAGTGACTTGGATATTTCATTAATATTGACTTCAAAGTTTTCTTCAAAGTGTTTGGAGTGTTTTCTCTCTCTTTTTTTTCTTGGCCACAATATTGACCAACTACAACTTCGACCTGCCAGATGAGGTTAATTTTTACTGCAATCAGTTGAAACCCATTGACTACAGAAAGGTTATCTCCATTTAACTAATTATGTGACTTCTATAACCAACTGGCGGCACAAGTGATGATTTGGGTGTGTCAAATTATATACTTACGTAGTTGTTTATTTTGTTTTTAAATCTGTAATTAATTTAGACCACTTGCAAAGATCTGTTTTGACTTTGACATTTTCTGCTGATCACTGTCAAATAAGACAAAAAAAAATCCACTGTGATTCAGTGTTGTACTACAATAAAATGTGAAAACTTCCAATGGGGTGAAAACATTTTATAGGTATTGTATTATACTCTTTTACCTTCAGCTTGTTTGATCTGATTTGTCCATCATGCAGCCTATGGTATTCATGATAAATTTCATACACAACAAATTCAAAAGCATTTATTTTCCTTCATTCTGCTTTACTGACAGATGAGTAAACGTATGCCTTTTCTGGAGAAAGCTAATTGAATTCTGTGAAAAAATCCATGCAGGTAGCAAGTGTATGCTTTTTAAAAAATGATTACATAAACAAAGAAATGGTAGGCTAAGCAATACCTTGTACAGATCCTACTATGATACTCACTGTAAATTTACCTGAAGTGATGAAAAAAAAACATTAGGCCAATACAACATGAATTGACAGTATTTCCTTTGAACACGCTAAGAAGATGGAGCAGATAATTAGTAACCATAAAAAGATTGATAAACAAGAAGCACTTTGAACATAAATACAGAATATCAAGTAACTGAGAGGTTGCACAATGAAGCACAGTAAACTGAAGACAACAAAAGAAAACCAAAGTTTACTGTAGTGCTGTCAAATTAGCCAAAAAATAAGGTCTGAATATTTTAATTAAAATAACTAAACTTGCAAGAGGCAGGAAGGTAAAAGGTGCACTTGAGGTATTATTTTGTAGGTGTCCAATGGGCAGTGGCAGGGTACCAATTATATTATGGCATGGGCATCAGAATAAAAAAACAGTCAGCATCTAAGAATTTGCCTAAAAAAACATGATTATCACTGTATCAAGTTATGGTCCACACAACCTGCCTATTTTTTGTCCTTTAGAGATCCAGCAATACTTTAATGAAGTTGGCTTGAATATTTTTAATTACAACTGTTTAGGCATTGTGTGTCAATCCAGCAGCGATGTATGATGAAAGCTAAACGTGGGAAACACAATGCTGGCTGACAGTAATATGGCTCTTTAAAGTGGGGCTTTTAAAGAGTTGTAATAAAAATAAAATCAGAATTAGGACAGTTATTTTCCATTTGTTTTAATGAGAAGGTCTAGCATTAAACAATAGTCAGAGAACTCAGAGTTATGAAAGAATGGGACAGAATGAGATGCAAAATTATACTTTTAAGGCACCAGAGAACCATTTAGAAACACTTCTTCAAGTATACGTGCAGATCGAAGTTCAAAATAAGTGGTGAGAGAATGAAAACAAAAAACTACATTGTGAAGGGGTTTGGCTGTAAGTTTTGCTAATGAAGATAATAAGCTAGCCATTCCCAATTCTGAAAATGCTGATAGTGAAAGTGAAATGCAAAAGCAGATTTGTAAAATATTGCAGTTTTCCATAATGTGTCCATAATGTGTCTGGAGTAACTTGATGCCAATATAGTGCAGATAAAAAAGACAACTATTCTTTTGCATTCGAATTTTAGGTTTAAAATTAGACCTTTTTGAAATAAATTCAGTTTATATTCAAATAAGGACATTCGATTTGACAACCATATTGCTCATATTATTAAAACCCTAGTTCCCTACAGTATGTTATTTTAGTTTATTTCTCTGTTGTTATTTATAATGTATTAGATGTAGGGTGGGCAGTGTGGCGTAGTTGGTAAGGTCTTTGAACCTCAAACCCTGAGGTTGTGGGTTCAGATCTTGCTATTGACATTGTGTGACCATAAGCAAGTAGCTTGACCTGTTTGTGCTCCAAATGAAAAAACAAAAGAAATGTAATTTATTGCATTTCAAATGTTGTAAGTCGTCTTGGATGAAGGTGTCAGACAAATCAGTAAATTTAAATGCAAATGATTTTTGACAATAATTATTGACTTGGTTGGTTTCTTTTGGGTTTTTAGCAAATCAGTACAGCTCTCTTGACAGTTCCAGTGGTATTTCAGTTTTTCTCAAAATGCCACACAAAATGAATATAACTGCAAAACCATACTCCTGTCATACTTCACTGAACCTCATTAATACTATTAACATCACACAGCACTGAATGGTCAACAGATGGTAGCTCAAGGGAAACATTGGTAAAAGAATTTAACTTTAAAGTTGACAAGCTCTCCCTTCAAATTGCAAAAAACATCAAATGAAAAACTAACCAGGCAGTTCACAATTAAAGAAGATGATTCAGTCGCTGCTGTCTTTCACATGTCAAAAGAAAATGAAGACACTGGCTAACTAAGATGAAGACTTCTCTTTTACCAGATCAGGTTGCCATAATTCATTGACAAATGAAGGAAAAGATAGAAAATATTTCCTTCAGTTTAATGGATGATATAAAGTTGTCTGGTTGAATTAATCCCAAAAAACGATGGAACAAACTGAATGACAGAGTCATTCCAATTAATTTAATTTGCCTGCTGAAGAATCTATAATATAAACAAAAAAGAACTGTCATAGCCAAAATGTGGAGAAGCTCATTGGATCTAAACAGTAAAAACAGTCTGTAGGAAAGACTAACAGAAAAAATTAGAAAACTGCAAACAAAGATGGTGAAACAACACTCAATAAACATACTGTAGATAGGCTTAAAATTACACCTCAAAAACTACACATAATTTGAAAGGAGGGCTCTTTTAAATATAAATAAACTAAGTTGTCTGTTATTCTACTTGAAATTTACAAATAAAAGTTGACCTCTGAACATTCATAAGATAACTGATCCTCATTGCCATTTCTAACAAATATTTAACTAACAATTAAAAAATGAGTGCCATTTATATATATATATATATATATATATATATATATATATATATATATAGTGAACTTGAACCCGGACACAGACAGGCAGACACGTTAATGTCACCCACAAACACACGTTTATTTTCCATTTTCTTATTTACACTTCCGCTCACCAACCCCAATACCCCTCAGTCCTGGCCACTCCAATGCCTTCTCTTTTCTTCTCTTTTCCTCTCTCTCTCATTTCTTCTTACTGCCTCCTCCCTTCTCCAGACATTGCCACTCTTCCACCCGACTCTTGTCAATGACTGGAGGGAGGCGGCCCCTTAAATAGGAACCCGGATGGGCTCCAGCTGCTTCCCGGCACTCCTCCGCAGACACGCCCAGTGTGGCGGAAGTGCCGGCTGCGCACCCGGAAGCCGTCTGGGTGTCCCCAGTCGTCTTCCCCCCAGCACTTCCTGGTGTGGCGGAAGTGCTGGGCTCCAGGGATATGCAGGCATTGGGGCGCCACCTGGCGGTGGCCACGGGTCCCTACACGGCCCCGAGGCCCCCTACATAACCAGGACGGACGCCCCCTCACGATCTGGAGGAGGCACAAGCCCTCCTCCGGTCCTCCTGGGCGTCCCGGCCGGGCTCCAACCCCGGCCGGGGACCACTATATATATATATATATATACATACCACGGGGTCGGAGTAAGGAGGCTCAAGCCCACTGGGGCCCGTGGCCACCGCCAGGGGGCGTCCCAATCATCATTGGGCCTGGGAGATCGACACTTCTGCCACACCTGGGAAGGTGGAGGAAAGACCTTCCAGGGACGCCCGGAGTGCTTCCGGGTGCTCATGCGCCACTTCCGCCACCTGGAGCACATTCATGGAGCTAGAGACGGGAGCTGGAGCAGGATGACGCTCCAGGGACAGGAGGAAGAAAGGCGGCCCAAGGACATTGAGAGAAAGGCCCGTGTTGAGGGTGATTGGTGCTGGAAGCACTGTGTGTTGTGCGAACTTTATTGTAAATAAACGCGTGTTTTATAACATGGTGGTGTTTTGTCTGATATATATATATATGTGTCAATTGTTTGTGTATAACATACAGTATAAATTGCTATAAAGTTTATTACCCTAACTGTTTCTGTTCAACATGAATACGTAAATTAGTTATGAATTGCTGTTAGATTAATCCAAGAATTACCAGATTAAATAGATGTCATTTTTGTAAATGCTCAGACATTGGAAACTAATATTGCATGGAATGCTTACACTGTGGTTTGAATGTCAATATTAAAATGGACAGCTATATTACAGATCCTCCTTAAAGCCAAAACTTAATGTAATACTTTCATTAATGCTGCATATTCAAAATATGTATGGGTTACTCTGTTTGGATTATAATGACAATTTATTTCACTGTATGTTTGCACACATGTGCTTATTTCCATTTTGACCTATGCAATCCAATAGTAAAAAAAATCAGTAGGAGACTTTATCACGAAGGAAATACAAACAGAAAGAGACTGCCCAGCAAAGATAAAGCTGATAGTTTCATTTTGGTGTTGAACTTCTTGGCACACCACAAGCAAAAGTTTCAGGATCTGCTGAAAGTGACAACCAAATATCAGTGTACTCTATCTTTCAAAGATCAAGCCAACTAAATACAATTAAATGATTGGTATACCTAATTATCTGCAATAATATAAAAACTGTTTTATCATTTTATTTGGATTTTAAAGAAAATGTAATATATTTAATGAGAAACTATAGAATGGCTAATTATTTAATACATAGTCAATGCTCATTTAAGAGAACACCATCTTCTATAACTATACTTCAGTTTCAATGAGATTTGATTCAATGATAAAGCTTCAAAATAAATCTCAAGACTAAGAACATAAAAATGCTTCACATTTACAAAACAAACTTTGCAATATGTCAACCTTGATTTATTAGCTCCTAGCAGAGTTTTCCTTGTATTGTATACAGATTGGTGTTTAAAAATTGTTAACTAGCATCTGGTTAAAAAAGTAAGTGATGACGTTTACATCCTCATGTGCACTTTTTCTAATGTTACACTTCAATAAAATTTAATGCATAAACATAAAAAAATTCTTATTAAGAAAAAATAATAGCATGGGTTTTCCCTGGATAGTCTGTTTTCACCCACATCAGCGTTGCCAACAAGTCAAGAAAAATCTTTTTGCTTACTGCAACAGTTCCTTTCGAAGCAACAAAACATAAAAGAAATTAAAGAAATGAAATCAAAACACTGTTTCAATCATTGAACATGTTTACTCACTAAATGTAAATTACTTGTACACATAATATTTTTGCTAGAATAGAAATACCTATATAGTATAGACATAAGCTAGAAGGTTTCCTGTCAATGTAGCTTGTCTGTTTACTTCGAAAATAAACACCAAATACCTTCATAAAAAATCTGTATGAATGACTCTCATGATTACAGTGGGGATATAATTGTTTAAACTCGTGAATCAAGACAATAGTAACAAATAAGACAGAAAGAGATATTGCCTAAAGTGCTAATAAAGCGCCTAAAATATAATTTTCACATGGCTGCCCCAGTTGGCTGAGAGAGTCAGAAAGAAAAAAACATTATGCAATCCATGTAATTTATTTTAAAATCTTGCAATCTGTCTTACAATTGGTATTTTCCACTGTATTTTTGTCTGATTTCTTAAGTGCCTTATTGTCTAATTTACAAAAGAAGACCAATTGGTGATTGAGCGATTAATTCATTGAGTAATATTCAATATGACTTTATCCAAACCAACTCATATTTAAGTCATATTTAACCAAGTCATACAGTATATAAGTCAAATGTGTTCATATAACATAAACTGTTCTATTGATCAAACAACCTTTTATATTAATTTTCCATTAATAATAGTCCCTCTCAGAAGCTGAATATCAAACTACCTTCTGATTCACATATACATATTAGTTTACATTTTTAAAACTATGCATTTTCCATTATCAAACTTTATTAATTCAAATGATAATGATGGGGCCAAATATTATAAGCTTTGCACAAAAGTCATGGTGCTAGTCTACATAACCAAACAGGCACATCTTTGACGTTTAGGAGGAAATCCAAAATTTACGGAGAAAATTCCACACAAACACAGGGAGAAGTTGGCAAACTCCGCATACTGCATTGACCAGGATTCTAACCATGGACTCTGGACCAGTACAGCATTGTACTGCGTGAATTCCTTAAATGTCAGTCACTCTCTAGTTAAGCATAACCTCAAAATGCAGCTGAGGTAAAAAAGCACTTTTTAACTTAGGTAATTTTGGTGTTATGCAAATTTTAAACAAAAATATTTATATTATGTCTTGGTCTGCATAATTATTTCATATTACTTAATGTACTGAGTGTGCAATCAAATAAATCAAAGTTGAAATAATTTTGTAAATATCTAGAGTTTAACATTACTTTTTTGCAACCAGCCAAAAATAATTTATGCAATGTTTTTATGTAATGCTTTTGTACTAAGCCTTGCATCTTAGGCTATTTATTCATTAAATTGTCATGTTTATTTAATAATAATTGTACTTGTATGAATTATTCAAATAAGACACTTAGGACATTTTTTGCATTAACTAATGTCAAAATAAACCATATATCATGTTAAAATAAAAGATGAAAGATAAAGGCCAGCTTTTAAAATGTGAAAGAAACTGAAACCTTACATGAAAGCACTCTAAAAAGCCATCATAGACCCTTAAAACCAAGTGCCTGTTTCTAAAGGAATATTAACTTTAACTGCAATAAAAGGAAAAAATTAAAAATAAAACTTGAATTTGTTGAGGAATAATATTTGCTAACAAGTGAAAGTGTCTTTCATTTGCTCTGGGATAACCTGAAATAAGGAATGTAACAAAGAAGATATGTAGAGCCATTAGTAGCATCCATCATCACAAGGAGTTTTACAAACAGAACACAAATTAAATATAACACAATACACAAATCTATTACATTACAATATCTATTATCTTGAACAATCTGAATATTAAGTACCTTAAAGCACATAACTGGAATACTTTTATATGATAATTATATGATAAGATATGATATATGCTTTTATATGATAATTTTTTGAAGGCACAGATATGGTATTCTGACAAGTAAGTATGTATAATCTCATTCTAGGACTAACCATAGTCAAAGTATAAATTAGGATATGAATGCCCCTCTACTTAATGATCCCACTTAATCCAATTTCAGGTTTGCAGGCAAGCAGACTCTACTCTGCTATAAGAGAGGAAACCATCATGTATATATATGGCAATAGAGTCGATCACAGAACATGCAGTATATCTGAATTTAAATATTTCTTTTACAATAAGAACAACAAGATGAAAGGTCATAAAAAGTGTTCAGGTCAAAACAATGTTCTCGCTTTTCAATTTATAAGAAATAGACCAGAAGTCACATGAAACAGAGCTCCGGAGTAGGACTACACTCTGCTCTAACCTACTGACAGTGCAATCCCAGAACATTACCAAACAGATTCTTGTGAGATTGATAATAAAACTGAAACATGAGCAATAGCATGAATGTTAAAACCTGGCATACAAATCATCTGTCAGGACCATGATGTTGTGAAAATGACTTCTAACTCCACAAAAGTTACAGGTCATTTTTACTGCTCAAGATGTCCATCTTCAAATACCAGCAGAAGACTTAAGTACAATTAAACAGAAAGCACAATTCTGTTAATTAAAAAAATGAAGACATGAAAAAACAAAGAAATAAATCAATACATGTAACAGTGACTATTTTTGTATACAGTATATTTAATTTTACAATTGGTACTTGACAATTGTACTACATGTACCATTTTGCACAAGATAACATTAGACCAGTGGAGTTCTTTTTTTCATTTTTACCTTTTTATTGATTTTGTAAGTAACACTAAAATGAAGTAAACACTGATCAAGGATATAATGTTCAGTTAATATCTAAGTTTTCCAAGTATGTCATCAAGGTATTATAATATGTACATTTTTAATTTATGTTTCATGGTGCTTTCTTTTTCTAAAACTAATACTTATATTTATTTAAACATATAAAATGACCTTGTGATATTACTAATATAATTAAAAATAAGATATACAACCTATCATGATGCTCAGGCAAATTAAACAGTGAGCACAGTGATGTGCTAAGATGGCTCAACCATGTGTTTACTTCATAAAGTTATAATCACAAATTATTTAAAAATACCATCTGTAGTTTAAAACATTTGTAGTTAAAGACAATGTAACATAATGACAAAAATTAGTATATCAAAGAGATGTTATGGTCAAAAATAATTTCACTTATCTCAGGCAAATTGAATTTTTCATGCTTGCTATCAGATTGGTTTTACAGTCAAAATGTAACATGGCGAAAGATCAATAATGATTTCAACCAATGCCACTTTCAAGACTTCTTCTATAACTAAAGTCTGACAAGAGTGGATATTGCTGTATACTGGGAACTTAATTCTTTTTATTGAGTTTCTTTGATTCACAGACATCTTTAAAAGACTGCTTTCTGCGTATTGAGCTGATCTTTTACATTTTATTTATAACTAGCAGAATACCCGCGCTTCGCAGCGGAGAAGTACTGTATAAAAGAAGTTATGAAAAAGAAAAGGAAAAATTTTAAAAATAACGTAACATGATTGTTAATGTAATTGTTTTGTCATTGATATGAGTGTTGTTGTCATATTTATATATATCTATATATCTATATCTATATATATATCTATACTAATAAAAGGCAAAGCCCTCACTGACTCACTCACTCACTCACTCACTCACTCACTCACCGACTCATCACTAATTCTCCAACTTCCCGTGTGGGTAGAAGGCTGAAATTTGGCAGGCTCATTCCTTACAGCTTACTTACAAAAGTTGGGCAGGTTTCATTTCGAAATTCTACGCATAATGGTCATAACTAGAAGCTATTTTTCTCCATTTACTGTAATTGAGTTCAGCTCGAGGGGCGGAGTTTCGTGTGACATCATGACGCCTCTCACATAATCACGCATTACGTAGAAAACCAGGAAGAGCTGCAAAACGCGCTGAAGAAAAAATGCATTATATAATTAAGAAGGCAGCGAAACAATTAGAAGCGAGCGAGTGACATATAAAACCATATTCAGCGGCTCACGTGAACTGACGCAGTGCGCAGACAAAAAGCAACACTTCCAAAGAGTGCTGAACAAAAACCGAATTACACTGCTACGCTCAAATAGACAAACCACACGCCGTGGCGCAATAGTAGAGCATTCGCCTGTAGCGCCCACGTCCGAGGTTCGATTCCCGAGAGGGGATGCACTAAGTATGTACGCGCGCTTCTCGATTTATTTTTAACCTCGCATCCCCTTAGTTTGAGACTATGCATGCGGTTAACGCAGAAAGACAGATCACCTATTGAAGCTTCATGAATAATGGATACTTTATTCGCGATCAATGATTGTTTTGGTAAAGCCATACTCAGTGTATTCATTAGATGAACGGTAAAAAAGTAAGAGCGAGGGGACGGTAACTTACTGAAGCACACAAGCAAAACCACAATAGCACGCGGGCTCGATGTACTGTAGTGCGGGTCAACTAGATCTGACTTGCGCGATCACATTCCAAAAAATATTTATTTTCAAGTTCTATTTAGTCCATATGAGTCAAACTCAAGGCCCACGGGCCACATCCGGCCCGGCGTGTAATTATATCCGGCCCGCGAGATCATTTTATATACTGTATTATTGTTATTAATGGCCCGGGGATATGAAGCGCTGGTAACACAATAAACTACAGATCCCATAATCCAGCGCTTCAGCTGCCTTGCCGAACACTTACTACGTTAATCAAGTCTAGCTTATGATGCTACAAGTTATTGCCAAGCTAGCCCACGCAATGCCAAAGAGAAAAGGTGATTCTGAACATAGAGCCTTTAAAAACCGATGGGAGGCTGAGTATATGTTTACTGACATTGCCAGTAAACCTGTGTGTCTCATTTGTGGAGCTAATGTGGCTGTAATTACAGAATTTAATCTTTACAACGACTGACAAACACAGAATGTAACTTGAACACAACACATCGTACAAATACGACCCTGATTGAAACAAATAATGATAATTGAATCCTTGATCACAGCAACACTCATTAACACTCACAAAAAATTACTGTATATTGACAATCATGTTACATTATTTCTAAAATGTTCCGTTTTCTTTTTCATAGCTTCCTTAACACACTACGTCTCCGCTGCGAATATATATATATACCTCGATCTACATACTCTCAAATACTGTAGATAAGCCACACACCGTGGCGCAATTGTAGAGGCTTTGCCTCTATCGCCTACGTCGAGGTTCGATTCCCGAGAGTGGATGTACTGAGTATGTACGCGCGCTTCTCGGTTCATTTTAACCTCGCATCTCCTTGGTTTGAGACGTATGACAAAATATGCGGTTAACGCAGAATCATGTTACGTTATTTTTAAAATATTTCCTATTCTTAGCACAAGCACAGCTGAGAAGCTTCGATGCATGTACTCCATAACAAAAAATAATGCATTTAATCACACTTTCAATTCCAAGCAAAGGGGAACTTTTGTCAATGCATGATTTCCTGGTACATCGATTACACTGATGCACACATCACAGCTACACAAATGTTACAGTCGGATGAAGAGCGTTCCTACGACCGATCGCAGGAAAATTTAATTTCAAAAAACTACCCGAGCGAAGCCTTGATAAAAGCATGGTTTTGTGCACAGTGAAAAGCAAGCAAAATTAGATGCATTACAGAAAGCGGACTTTATGGATCTTACTGGGGATCATTGGACTTCCGTGACCGTTAGTAATTCTAATTACATCTAATTACAAAATGTTCAATGATCACACTGTTTTAGCCTAAAGTACAAAATAATTTTGGCTAAGGTTACTCAGAGTTTAAAGATTAAGTTGGTCAAATTACCTTTTATGTTTCTAACTTATTTTTTTAAGAAGAAAAACTGCACTTTATGTTGAAATTTTGGTTATTATTTTTTAAAGACAATACCATTCTGAAAATTTACTTAAAGTACTTAAACTACCACTTTATTTTTAAGTCTGCCCAATTTTAACCAGGGATGATATTTTTGTTTCTGTTTTGAATTCAAATGCAGTTTAAAAGCATTTTTTTTTTTCAGAAATTAAAAGAGCTTGAGTTTACAATATTCATGTCCATGTCTATTATTTGATTCTGTCGCCCACTAAAACCCTTTTAAATTAAAAAAACACATTTGCGATTTGGGGCAAATTTAGTTGTGCGATTACATACGATTAATCAAGATTAATTATTACACAGCCTCTAATTAATTGGATTATTTTTTTTAATCGAGTCCCACCCCTAATATATATATGTAGATATATATGTAGATTTGTATATATATATGTGTATATACAGTATATATGTAGATATGTATATGTGTATATATGTATATATATGTGTTCGTGTGTATATATATGTGTATATATGTATATATATGTGTGTGTGTGTATATATATATGTGTATATATGTATATATATTTATATGTATATGTATATATATGTATATATATATATATATGATGTGTATATATATGTTTATATATGTGTGTGTGTGTGTGAGTGTATATATATATGCCAGCAACACTCATGACAATGACAAAACAATTATATTGTCAATCATGTTACGTTATTATTAAAATGTTTCCTTTTCTTTTTACTTCTCTGCTGCCAAACGCGGGTATTTTGCTACATATATATATATATATATATATATATATAGAGAGAGAGAGAGAGAGAGAGAACAACACTCATATCAATGACAAAACAATTACATTAACAATCATGTTACGTTATTTTTAAAATATTTCCTTTTCTTTTTCATAACTTCTTTAACACACTACTTCTCCGCTGCGAAGCGCGGGTATTCTGCTAGTACTAATATAAGGCAAAGCCCTCACTCACTCACTCACTCACTCACTCACTCATCATTAATTCTCCAACTTCCCATGTGGGTGGAAGGCTGAAATTTGGCAGGTTCATTCCTTACGGCTTCCTTACAAAAGTTGGGCAGGTTTCATTTCGAAATTCTACGCATAATGGTCATAACTGGAAGCTGTTTTTCTCCATTTACTGTAATGGAGATGAGCTTGAAAGCCGTGGGGGCGGAGTTTCGTGTGACATCATCACGCCTCCCACGTAATCACGCAGTACGTAGAAAACCAGGAAGAGCCCCAAAAAGTGCTGAAGAAAACATGCATTATATAATTGAGAAGGCAGCGAAACAATAAGAAGCGAGCGAGTGACATATACAACCATATTCATGAGTTCTGCTACTTCGGAAACAAAGCACGATGTAAACCTAAACTTTAAATTAAGTTCATAGACAGGCTGCCGCTGGCGTTTGTAATTTAGTGTCTGCCCATATAAGGCCGTCCGTCAACGGCAATCCAATAGAAACACTGCCACTAAATATTCACGGGTGAAGGACTGTGCTTATGCAGAGGAAGATGAGATGGTCAGGGTGGTGTTTGGCACAAACTCAGTGAAACTGCGAGAGAAAGTTTTAAGTGCCGGGACTTAGGTAACATTAGATACAGCCATGGACATAGCACGACATGGCACCAGCACAGCTGGGAAACTTCGATGCATGTACACCGAGCGGCTCACGTGAACTGACGCAGTGCACAGACAAAAAGCAACAGTTCCAAAGAGCGCTGAACAAAAACCGAATTACACAATTGAAAAGGCAGCAAAAAAATATGAAGCGTCTGATACATACAAGCATATTCATAAGTGCAGCTACTGCGGAAACAAAGCACACGGTGGAAAAAGTCAATGTCCCGCTAAAGGAAGACAGTGTAAAAAAAAAAAAACCCGTGCATGCAGTGTGTCAGGTCTCAGATAAAGAAGAAGACGAGCTGTTTATTGATGCAGTAAGAAAGGAATCGATGAATGAAACCTGTCATCTTTACAACGATTGACAAACATGGAATGTAACTTGAACACAACACATCGTACAAATACGACCCTGATTGAAACAAATAATGATAATCGAATCCTTGATCACAGCAACACTCAATAACACTCACAAAACAATTACTGTATATTGACAATCATGTTACGTTATTTTTAAAATGTTCCCTTTTCTTTTTCATAGCTTCTTTAACACACTACGTCTCCACTGCGAATATATATATATACCCCGATCTACATACTCTCAAATAAATAAGCCAGACACCGTGGCGCAATTGTAGAGGCTTCACCTCTATCGCCTACATCCGAGGTTCGATTCCCGAGAGGGGATGTACTGAGTATGTACACGCCCTTCTCGGTTCATTTTAACCTCGCATCTCCTTGGTTTGAGACGTATGAAAAAATATGCTGTTAACGCAGAATCATGTTATGTTATTTTTAAAATCTTTCCTTTTCTTAGCACAAGCACAGCTGAGAAGCTTCGATGCATGTACTCCATAACAAAAAATAACGCATTTAATCACACTTTCAATTCCAAGCAAAGGGGAACTTTTG
>JANRMT010062813.1:56842701-56883262 GCA_026402145.1 Polypterus bichir lapradei
GGGTCAGGGTGGTGTTTGGCACAAACTCAGCGAAACTGCGAGAGAAAGTTTTAAGTGCCGGGACTTCGGTAACATTAAATACAGCCATGGACATAGCACGAGATGGCAGCAGCACAGCTGGGAAACTTCGATGCATGTACACCGAGCGGCTCACGTGAACTGACGCAGTGCACAGACAAAAAGCAACAGTTCCGAAGAGTGCTGAACAAAAACCGAATTACACAATTGAAAAGGCAGCAAAAAAATATGAAGCGTGTGATACATACAAGCATATTCATAAATGCAGCTACTGCGGAAACAAAGCACACGGTGGAAAAAGTCAATGTCCCGCTAAAAGAAGACAGTGTAAAAAAAAAAAACCCGTGCATGCAGTGTGACAGGTCTCAGATAAAGAAGAAGACGAGCTGTTTATTGATGCAGTAAGAAACGAATCGATGAATGAAACCTGTCATCTTTACAACGATTGACAAACACGGAATGTAACTTGAACACAACACATCCTACAAATACGAACCTGATTGAAAGAAATAATGATAATCAAATCCTTGATGACAGCAACACTCAGTAAAACTCACAAAACAATTACTGTATATTGACAGTCATGTTACGTTATTTTTAAAATGTTCCCTTTTCTTTTTCATAGCTTCTTTAACACACTACGTCTCCGCTGCGATACGCGGGTATATATATATGTATATATATACCCCGATCTACATACTCGAATAATGGATACTTTATTCGCCATCAATGATTGTTTTGGTAAAGCCATACTCAGTGTATTCATTAGATGAACGGTAAAAAAGAGCGAGGGGAGGATGACTTATTGAGGCATGCAGGCAAAACCACAATAGCACACGGGCTCGATGTACGAAAAAATATATCTTTTCAAGTTCTATTTAGTCCATATGTGTCAAACTCAAGGCCCGCAGGCCACATCCGGCCCGGCGTGTAATTATATCCGGCCCGCGAGATCATTTTATATACTGTATTATTGTTATTAATGGCCCGGGGATATGAAGCGCTGGTAACACAATAAACAACAGATTCCATAATGCAGCGCTTCAGCTGCCTTGCCGAACACTTACCGCGTTAATCAAGTCTAGCTTATGATGCTGCAAGTTATTGTGAAGCTAGCCCACACGATGCCGAAGAGAAAAGGTGATTCTGAACATAGAGCCTTTAAAAACCGATGGGAGGCTGAGTATATGTTTACTGACATTGCCGGTAAACCCGTGTGTCTCATTTGTGGAGCTAATGTGGCTGTAATTACAGAATTTAATCTTTACAACGACTGACAAACACAGAATGTAACTTGAACACAACACATCGTACAAATACGACCCTGATTGAAACAAATAATGATAATCGAATCCTTGATCACAGCAACACTCACAAAACAATTACTATATATTGACAATCATGTTACGTTATTTTTAAAATGTTCCCTTTTCTTTTTCATAGCTTCTTTAACACACTACGTCTCTGCTGCGAATATATATATATATATATATATATATATATACCCCGATCTACATACTCTCAAATAGATAAGTCACACACCGTGGCGCAATTGTAGAGGCTTCGCCTCTATTGCCTACATCCGAGGTTTGATTCCCGAGAGGGGATGTACTGAGTATGTACGCATGCTTCTCGGTTCATTTTAACCTCGCATCTCCTTGGTTTGAGACGTATGAAAAAATATGCAGTTAACGCAGAATCAGGTTACGTTATTTTTAAAATCTTTCCTATTCTTAGCACAAGCACAGCTGAGAAGCTTCGATGCATGTACTCCATAACAAAAAATAACGCATTTAATCACACTTTCAATTCCAAGCAAAGGGGAACTTTTGTCAATACATGATTTCCTGGTACATCGATTACACTGATGCACACATCACAGCTACAAAAATGTTACACTCGGAATGAAGCGCGTTCCTACGACTGATCGGATGAAAATTTAATTTCAAAAAACTACCTGAGCGAAGCCTTGATAAAAGCATGGTTTTGTGCACACTGAAAAGCAAGCAAAATTAGATGCATTACAGAAAGCGGACTTTGTGGCTCTTACTGGGGATCATTGGACTTCCGTGACCGTTAGTAATTCTAATTACATCTAATTACAAAATGTTCAATGATCACACTGTTTTAGCCTAATGTACAAAATAATTTTGGCTAAGGTTACTCAGAGTTTAAAGATTAAGTTGGTCAAATTACCTTTTATGTTTCTGACTTATTTTTTTAAGAAGAAAAACTGCACTTTATGTTGAAATTTTGGTTATTATTATTTAAAGACAATACCATTCTGAAAATGTACTTAAAGTACTTAAACTACCACTTTATTTTTAAGTCTGCCCAATTTTAACCAGGGATGATATTTTTGTTTCTGTTTTGAATTCAAATGCAGTTTAAAAGCATTTTTTTTTCAGAAATTAAAAGAGCTTGAGTTTACAATATTCATGTCCATGTCTATTATTTGATTCTGTCGCCCACTAAAACCCTTTTAAATTAAAAAAACACATTTGCGATTTGGGGCAAATTTACGTGTGCGATTACATACGATGAATCAAGATTAATTATTACACAGCCTCTAATTAATTGGATTAATTTTTTTAATCGAGTCCCACCCCTAATATATATGTGTAGATATATATGTAGATTTGTATATATATATGTGTGTATATACAGTATATATGTAGATATGTATATGTGTATATATGTATATATATGTGTGTGTGTATATATATGTGTATATGTATATATATGTGTGTGTGTGTGTATATATATATGTGTGTATATGTATATATATTTATATGTATATGTATATATATATATGTATATATATATAAGATGTGTATATATATATGTTTATATATGTGTGTGTGTGTGTGTGAGTGTATATATATATATATGCCAGCAACACTCATGACAATGACAAAACAATTATATTGTCAATCATGTTACGTTATTATTAAAATGTTTCCTTTTCTTTTTACTTCTCTGCTGCCAAACGCGGGTATTTTGCTATGTATATATATATTTTTTTATTTTTTTTTCTATGTATATATGTGTGGAGAGAGAGAGAGAGATATATGACAACAACACTCATATCAATGACAAAACAATTACATTAACAATCATGTTACGTTATTTTTAAAATATTTCCTTTTCTTTTTCATAACTTCTTTAACACACTACTTCTCTGCTGCGAAGCGCGGGTATTCTGCTAGTTGTTAATAATTAAAGGACACGGTGTCGCTACGCTAGCAAGGATCTGGCGCTCCGTTCACGGATTGTTCCTGCCTCGCACTGTATGCTTGACTGGGACTGGCGTGAAAGATAGAATAATTAAGCATGTACTACAAAGATATTTCAATGTTCCTTAAAAGTTTTGAAGAATCGGCGTTATAAGCTTACAGATGGCTTAATGTCTATTACAGAGTTGATTGTGTGGCGATTGGGTATTTGGAGAAAGAAAAGGAAGGACAGGAATTGGAGGTTAATATACTACTGCAATAAATTATTTCATCGGTCATGCACAATCACTGCGCCACCGTGTTCCCATGTTTAATAACATGCTTTAACTCCTATCATCATGAAAATTATATCACGTATACATCTCAGTATTTTAATTATTCAGAGAGCTGTAATATCACGAATATAATTCTATATAGAATATAATTCTGTGTCCTGTCGGAGGAAGAGAAAGCCAGTTTAAGAAGCAGGTAGTGATTCACACACATAGAGCAGACAGAGGACCAAATACAAAACAAAATATTTAACATGCTACTTTAGTTACGATGGGATTTGAGAAACTAGTAAATTAAACGATTTTAAGATGAAGTTTATGATGTTCTACTTTAATGACAAAACAAACCACGTGATAAAAGTGGAAATTTTGAGATTAAAATTGACATTTCGTGCTTTTTTCCCATTGTGTGCCTATTTTTTTTTCTCTGTACCCTAATGAGCTTTCATATGAAACTAAGACGGTGGGCAACGACTCACCTTTTCACAACGACTTTGATATGTGACAACTTCTTTTTTATTTCGGCACTTTGCGACTTTGTGAACTTAAGCTTTCGAGTTTCTCCGACACGCTATGTCAGTCGATCAACTTCCTTTTGTTGTTTATACCACTGTTTAAACCATTGTCAGGCAACCGGTGCGCCGCGGAATTTTGTAGGGGCGCCGCGAAAACGTTTGTAAAATATTTAAAATTGCTAGTGTTTTTGAACTTTTGGCTGATTAAAAACATAATGTTTAAAAAAAGATATTTTATGTTGGAAAAACAGATAGCAGAACACTTACGGAAATGAAGTCTAAGAAACGCGAGAGACTTCAAATGATCAACAAGGAAATGCTCGTCTGTCTTTCGAAAATTGATCCTCGCATCAATCTCATATGTGCTGAAAAACAATCTCAACATTCACATTAATTAAATTTAAGATTTATCCTTTGATTCCTTTATTAATAAAATGTCTTGTAAAATTAACTGTTTTTATTGGCAATTGTCCATAGATTGTGTCGTCACGACTTTATTTATGGGCAGTCCCTCAGGTGCGCCGCAAAAGAAAATTTTTGGACTTAGTGCGCCGCAACTCGAAAAAGGTTGCCTTTCACTCGTTTAAACCAACAAATAGTATGTTTTTCTTTGCCTCCACTTGGTGTTCGCTGAAATTCTATTTTCCCCCGTGCTTTTCCTATTGTCTTTTCACAGAACGCTGAGCTTAAGGGCTATTTATACTGATTTGCATATTCAAAGAGGCATAATTCTGGGAGGAGTTGGGGTGGGGCAGCAGGTGCATGCACGAGCATTACTTTTCACGCTGACTGGGATTTTATGTAGCGGAAGAACGTGGAAGTTGGTGAACGCACAGATTTATACATCTGGATTTTTCTGTGCGTAAGCACATTTCAGCTTTTGTGTTTACGTCATGTTATAGTGCGAATTATACGCACAGTGTTATGCATGAGGCCCCAGGTGGTTGTCCTTATATCTAGATTGGGTTTTACAGTAACTCGCCAACTCTCAAGGACAATTTTGGGACTTAAGTGCTTTGGGACTCATTGTTCATAACACACCCTGCATTGAATGGCTGCATCTGCAAGAATGTATGAAGGTATTCACTTGCATACACATATGAGACGAGTTATGATTTATAAACAGGCCAGGCTGACTCAAAAACTTTTGTTCATGTATACAGACATTTTATAAATAATTCATAGGAATGTTTAGGAAATAGCCATACATTCAAATTCAGGATCATTTTCTGCAAATTTGTATAAATATTTGTTACATTCTTGGGAATATACAGTGCATAGCACTTTCAAAATTACTGTCTGAACATTTAAACACACAACCTTCCACCTGACTATAGAAGGTTGGATTTTTTCCAAAGAATTTGTTGAAAAAATGCAGTCAATTTTTTTGATGAAAAATTAATGGAGCTTATACTAGTTAATCCACATAAATTCAACTGAAGGTGAATTAATGTTTAAATTTTCACTTTTTACTTTTCCATGACAGGAACCAGGTTTACTCAGCCACAACACCATACACTAAATTCGTTTAAATCATTACAGATTTTTTCACAACTATAAAGTATCAGATTCATGGAGCTTACCACACTTACATTAAAATCAATACTCCTTTCAAAACTATTTGTGATTTGACTACTACTTTTTTGGTAAAAAACATGCTCTGTCTCTAAATTCAATAACAATTAAACTTTAATTAACAACTTCATTAGTTTCATGTGCAGCGACTTAATATATGAAGAATGCAGATCAAGTATATACTGTAACTCTTCATTCAATTTCTCATTTTCCAGTGCCATTAATTAAATTCAAAGCACAAAAGCTGGTGGCTCAGATTGTTACCCATTCAAATGTTACAAAAATAATCCTCACTATGCTTTTAATGTTAACTATGCTCCTAAAACCTGTTCATATTTGGTTGCTAAAGTTGTGTAATAAGCATTTATATCTGGATTTCCAAAGAAAAATAAAAATCCTTTGATTTGTGAATCATACAGACTAATTTCACTATTTATCATTGACGCCAAGGTAACGGTAAAAGTATGTATTAAAAGAACTGAAATACATTGAGAACTATTATCTCAAATGTACAAACAGAATTAAGTTAAAGGCATACAATAATTTTGAATTAATCATTTATACAAACAGGTATATATGAAAGTACTGTATATGTAAGCATTGTCATAAAGGCATGGATTGGCTGGCATCCCAGCTGGGATAGATAAAAGAATCTTCCCAAGTTAGATATTAACAGAAGGATAAACTGGGACTGCCACCCTTGGCCATGTTACCACAGGACACTAGAATGAAGCATTCCTCTGGCAGAACTCCCTTTTGGACTGTGGAATAAAAATTACATATCCTCCTTTCTCCTAAGGGTTAACATATGGTCTATCATATGAAGGACTGTTGAGCAAGAATGTACTCTGTGCTTAAAGTGCAAACTGCTTTTTAAGAACTTCTGTTTTTGTTTTAAAATAGCTGTACGACGTATTAGCCATAAGATGAATTATGCTAGATAAAAAGAGGAGCTACTCTTTAAGAAGTAAACAAGCTCACAATATAAGGACCTGTTTGGGTCAGGGTAAGGACACTGACTTAAACATATCACAGGCCTGTTGGGATCTTCTTAGCTGCAGAATGGCGCTACTGGGAGAAGGCTCCCCTGTCACTCAGGAGTTCCATCTAACCCAGAAATGTTTAACAGCTATACCTTGGATTGATAGGGTGATGACTGTCAAGCTGGGCCTTGGTGAGACTGTAGTTAATGTCATTTGTGCATATGTTCCTCAAGTGGGCTGTGAGGAAGAGGAGAAGAGTGTTTTTTGGATACAAATGGCTAATAAGCTTAGAGCAGTACAAAAGAGAGAAAAGGTGACTATTAGTGATGATCTAAATGGGTATGTTTGAAAGAGTAGAGAGATGACAGGGTACATGTAGGGTGGGGAGGTAGGAGAAAGAAATGGGGAAGAAGAGAGCACAGTATATTTTGCCTTGGTATCTGATATGGTAATACAGTACAATCCCTCTTAACTGGCCACCTCGGGACTGAACCCATTGCCGGTTGCCGTTTTGGCCAGTTATTCCGACGCATACCTATTTTCATGTAGAAAAATATTTCTAAGGTATGTACTGTACCTCTTCGACATTACTGAAGAAACCATATCCATCTTGTACAACGACTGGACACTGTGGTGTAGCAGGTCCACAGCTCAAGTCAAAAAGGCCACTTTTTAAATAAACAATCACCACACTCGCGGCTTAGCAAGGGGGCGTGGTATGTGTGGCCGATCGGTTCACAGGGAATTCGTGATGTGAAGTGCACAGGTGAGGAGTCGTCCGCATCCGTAATTGTTCCTGGGAACTGCTAATTGCCACATCTGATCCACGTACCCGTGATAAATAGAAGCACGAGGCAGCAAGGGGGAGAACAGGAAAGAATGTGAGGTTAATGGAGAAGGAAGCAGGTAGAGGAAAGCCGGTGCAGGAGAGCAAGAGAGAGAAAGCAGTTTTGATGGAACAAAGGCAGGCAGCTGGGAAGTGAACCCCGGCAGAGGAGTGTTTGGCCGACACTCGGTGGGGCTGAAGAAAGCGGTCGCTCCAGCTGAGCGATCATAGAGCTGGAGTGACTGGTATTGAAGACGACTGGCCGTCGAAAGGCAGTGGCAGTCATGGAGGCTTTGGGCTGGTTTAACCCCAGTGTGAGCGACCTGGCCGCTGGGGAAAGAACCCAAGTCTCGGTCCGGATGGAGCCCGACCTAGCCAGGGATAGGAGGGCTATCGGACCAGTGTGGAAGGCAGCTGCATCTACAGGGGAGCCGCCAGGTAGGAAGTAGAAGGCACCATGCTTTGGATTTTAAGAGACTGCTTCCAGCCATTGTTTTAACCTCGTTTGCGTTGTTTTTAAAGGACTTGTTTTTTTACTAATGGATTTTAACCTCCACTAATTTACTCGTTTTATGGATTATTTATTTAAAGAAGACTTTTGATACACTGCACTTTGTTGTTTGCTGGTTTTAAAATACCTCTCACCTTCCAGGAAAGAAGGAAGTGCATACATATAATATAAAGAACTCAGGATTAAAAAAAGTATATATATTTTATTTTATTTTAACAGGCCGGTTAATCCGTCGGCTGGCTAATGCAAGGCCAGTTAAGAGGGATTGTACTGTAGTTAACAAATTTTTGAAAAGAAAGTAGTTTAGCTTGTGACTTACAGTAATGGAGAACAAGGCTGGGGAGGATTCCAGTCAAATAAAGCAGATGAAAGATAAGCAAGGTGTGGTTTTGTGTGAGCATGAAAAGATCGACAATAGTTGGAAGAAGTACTTTAAAAAGCTGTTCAATTAACAAAATTGAAGGTTAGTACCAAAATAAAGGGCTAGTACTAAAAATAAGGAGGGAGGAAATAGAGGAGGCAAATGAAAAGAATGAAATACAGAAAGTACCAGGACTAGATGAAATACAAGCAACAGCTGAGGAGAAGGAGGAGTAAATGTATTATGGGATCTCTTGCAGAAGATCTATGAACAAGAGAAAATACCAGAGGAAAGGAGGAACCGTGTGATTGTTCCTGTTTACAAGGAGAAAGGTGTTACTCAGTACTGTGGAAACTATAGAGTGATCATATTGATGTCACACACAATAAAAATTTGGGAAAGGGTTATAGAGAGAAAGCTTAGAGAACAGACTAACACAGAGGAGGAGCAGTTTGGTTTTATGTCAGAGAGAGGAACAACTGATGGAGTCTTTACATTGAGACAGCTAATAGGGAAGCATCGAGAAAAACAAAGGCTTACGATAGAGTGCTGGAGGCTCATGAGATAGAAAAGCATACCAGAGAATTACAGTATTTGAGGATTGTCAAGGATATGTATGAGTTAGTGAGGACTGTGGTTAACACTGTTAGGGTATCAGACAAGATCCCAGTTAGAGTAGGTCTGCGCCAGGGATCTTCTTTAAGTCCTTACCTCTTTAATCTGGTTATTGATGTGTTGAATAACTGGATAAAAGGCAAATCCCCCTGGTGCATGCTTTTTGCTGTTGACACTGAGTTGTGTTGCACAGTGGAAAGTAAGTTGAAATAATGGAGAAGGGTTTTGGGAGATAGAGAGTTGAAGATAAATACAAAGAAGACCGAATATATGAAGTTTAATAGTAAAGAGAATTCAGAAGTAAGCCTGGAGGGAGTGCTATTGAAAAGAGTGAATAAGTTTAAATACCTAGTATCAGTAGTAGCTCAGGATTTAGAGTGTGGATGGAGCAATTGGAAAACAATATACTGTATGAAGTATTGTGTGATTGAAGGCAAAGGTTAAAGTTAAAGTTTTTAAAGACAGTGGTAAGATCAGCAATTAGGTATGGAGCTGAGACATGGCCAGTAAAGACAGCGCAAGAAAAAATGTCAGATGTGGCAGAAATGAGAATGTTGATATGAATGTGTGGAATTACAAAAGAGCACAGAATACAGAAGTACAAAAAAGCGAGTGAGATATCTGAGAAAGTACATGAAAGTAGGTTCATGTGGCATGGACACGTGATGAGGAGAGACAATGAATATGTTGGCAATAGTATGATTGGAATGGAAGTATTTAGAGAAAGCAAGGGTGGCCAAAGCAGAGGTGATGGATGAAGTAAAAGAAGATCTGAAGGAAAAGGGCATGATTGGTGAGGAAGTTTGAAAGAAGGTTGAGAGCTGGCTGGAGAAGGTTGATCAAGAATATCAATCCCACATAGAAGTGGGGAAAGATGATGAAGGAGAAGAAGGAGAATTCAAATATACACGGTATAGTACAACTTGAATGGCATGTATTGTTCAAGTAAACAAATTTTGAAAAGACACTGAAAAATTCTTCAATTTACAAAATACTTTCATTACAATGTCTTTAACCAGCCTTTTTATACTAATTATCCATTAAACTTCAACAGCTGCAAATTTTCTAATAACTTTAGTACCTTTGATAAATATATTGCTGAGGTATTATTGATTTACTGCCCTATCTACTAGTGATACACACACAGACATTTAATCCTAATTATCTGCATATATTACTTTTGTAAATCTTTAAAGCTAGTTGTCATATAAACTGTACCTCTATTTCTGAACTTGAAACTATGTCAATAACTGATTCAATTTATTGTTTCATATTAATTTATAATTAACGAAAATTTATGAAAATATATTGTCATACACAACAAGGCAATTATTATCATGCAAATAACAGTAACCTGTAAGGCATGACCCTGAAAACTTCTCACATTTACCAAAAAAAAAAAAACTAAAATGAAAATGAAAACGAAAAACAAATTACGGAATCTGGAGTTTTTTATTCATATCACTAAATATTTAGAACAGGAAGGAGTCAGAATAAGAACAGTCATAAGAGGTATGTTTAAGACATAATCCAAATAATGTACAGCATAATACAAAAATAATTCTGTATCAGTGAATAATAATCACTGATCGTAAAAGGATATTTTTCTTAAGAAAAATGAGTAGTTTCATATATGTTCATGAAGTATACTTATTGTCCATAAATTAAACTAAATGACTGAAAACTTACCTGACTAAAAGCATGGAGTACACGTGTCACTTCATTGGAATAAGGACATTCAGAATAATCATCCTCCATCCAGTGACCAGCTCGGTCACATCTACGAAAAGCTCTCCTTTCCTTTAAGATGCCATTAGAGGTCACAGTGCCAAAAGGATACTGCATGCAGGGTAGGAATGCAGTGATACCTGCAAGTGTCTTTGGCCACCTATTGTAAAGTCAATATGTCAATGCTACGTTTCAAACCAAAAGGTACTTCAGATTATGCTCTGTGCAAAAATGTATCTACTGTCATGTTTTTAATTCTTGAAATGTAATACATGGAGCCTAGCTTAATTAAATACTAAACTTTCCGATACCCCCAGTAATTTAAGTTGTCAAACTTCATTGTTAACGATAATGAACAAAATGTGCTCAGAGTTACAGAAAGGAAAAGATATTTATACAAAAATCATAAACTAATGGGGTACCTATAAACAAACTTTTCTTAAATACAAGTAGAATAATCTGAAATATTAATCCTTCCATAAATGCTAAACAAAATTTCCTATATAATAATATAATATAATAAATAAAAATTAAAACAATATATACTGTAATTTTTGAGAAAAACAAACCTGAACTCTCCTTTATTGTTGATGACCCGTTCTGCAGAGCAATATGGTGCTGAAGTTTCAAGAACTACAATCTCCACCTTGCTGGAACTGTTCCCACGGGAGCTGGTGACCAAACATTCCCAGTCTCCTGATGCCATGACGTCAATGTTGGAAAGAATCAGTTCACTATAAAAATTTTAGAAATATGCTTTGTTTGAAATTATTCACAAGAACAAAGGTCACATGGGAATGTGACTCAGTGAAGTTCAAATCTAAGAACATCTGTTAGCCTATACAGACCTGATTATTATAAAAGATTAGATGATCTATTACTTGGGTGCTTTCTTGCTTGTTTGAACAGATTAAATAGATACAGTTTGTATCATTGCAATTTGTTAAGATTAAAAGTGGAGATTAACAGAGCCGTAATTCTGTTTTTTTTATGAAGCAATGAGCTATATAGGGTGGTCCAGATCTAATTATGCAATTTTCATTACGCTATAACTTATTAAGTTTATTACACAGAAAATCACCCGAAAAATCCTGGACCATCGAGAAGTGTGTGAACTGACGACATGAAGAATTGTCTTCGCGGTGAACTGGAATCGTCCCCGCATAAATCAAAGTCATCCAGACGATCTGGATCTGCATAATTAGATCTGAACCACCCTATACTTAATGAACAAAATGCAGCCTAACAATTCTAGATATTATCAGAAATATCACTATTTTAGACTTTAAAATATTTTTTTACATTAGAATAACAGCCTATACCCTTTTCATGTACACAGAATCTTGCCCAAAAATGTGGGTTTCTAACTAAGAGGAGCTGAACAAAGAAAACCTGTGTGAATTTTCTATGATTATCATAGAAGAAAGTCCACGTATATAAAATATATAAAATAAAATATATTTCAACAAATTCTGCAGTGTTTCTCTCTAAATATTCTGCATACCCACCCTCGCATCAACAATATGTATACAGATTTAACTGGCATATACTTCTGCTAGAATAGCATTAGTTTCCTCAATACCCAGAACTGGAATAAGTGGGGTTGAAAATTTATGGGATGGCAAATTGCAGCTATTCCACAGAATCGTGTTAAGAGGCTAACTATATAATAACTAGTGTTGACTGAAATTTGCTAAAGTGTTTTTTGCAGTGAATTTCCTGGATTCATTAGTGAACTTGATTGTCGAATTTGTTCCAGAAAATTTGCTGTGTTGCCAGCTTAAGCAAACCTTTTTTTCATGTGCCCATGATGCTTTGTGAAGCCAGTATGACATCACATAGCTGCAGCAGCCAATGTTGGATGGAAATGTCACTAAATGATTTGCAGTACCAGCCTGATTTGCAACATGCATGCACAGTACTTTCATGCATGTGTACTGTAAGTGCAGTCCACCACATACTTTACAGAACTGCCTGATAGTTGTGGAAAATAATAATTACTTTAACACAGACAGTTTATTTCAACATATTATGTTGTACTGGTGAGGACCGATAATCAAAAATAGCAGTGACACTTGATTTCATAAAGGGTTCTAAAAACAAAGGATGAGAGTTCACCTTGATATTAGTTTATTGTATATCCTATTATCACAACATATAGGAAAGGCTGATGTATATACAAGTTAGGGTTTGTACTTTTAATACCTTTCTCCTACATCCAAGAAGAGATGTGGAGATTTGTAGGAAACTGTAATCCTTCAAGCTTTTTGCAAAAATATTCACATGTAAATATTAATTTAATATAACACTGATTTTCTTTACAAAAAAATAAGGACAGACAGCCTGCTAATTCTCTATAACCATAAACTGTGGTCCTCTAATAAGGAGTACAGAATATCCCTTCCTGCTATGGCAGGCTTTCTTATGTTGGATTGAACTCCAACTACATTCACAGCTCCATCACCAGACAAAGTGTCAAAATTTGTCTAACTGCAATGTACAGTATATGAAAAATGTGAATGTCCATATAAGCTAGAACTGCCTTAGTGTGTAGAGGTTATGCCTTCACTGCAGGTCTGCTATGTTGAAAATGTGACAGTATTACACAAAAAAAAAGATTACTCCAACATGCTGGTCATAGAGGCAGAATTTTAAAGAAAAAGACACATATGAAACTGCTAAATAAAAAGAAAGGGATCAAATGGGCAAAAAGTTCAGAATCACCATAAAATTTCCCCATCCAATGTCTGTGTTCTTTTGCCCATTTTAACATTTTTGTTTCACTGCTGCAGAAGATTTATAAAAGAAGATAATATTTGGTGTGTCAACTGAGGACCTGTGAAGTATCTGTTTTTCAAATTGCAGACTCTGATGTATTTAACTTCTTATACAGTGGTGCATACGGGTCTTTTATTTGATTTTCTATCCTGGTTCAGCCCAGTTTTCCCTATTTTTTTCCTTAGAACATCAGAACAATCTAGACGAGAACAAGCCATTCAGCCCAACAAAGCTCACCAGTCCAAAAAAACATCAAGTCGAGTTTTGAAAGTCCCTAAAGTCTTACTATCTACCACACTACTTGGTAGCTTATTCCAAGTGTCTATCATTCTTTGTGTAAAGAAAAACGTTCTAATGTTTGTGCAAAATTTACCCTTAACAAGTTTCCAATTGTGTCCATGTGTTCTTGATGAACTCATTTTAAAATAACAGTCTCGATCCACTGTATTAATTCCCTTCATAATTTTAAACACTTCAATCATGTCTCCTATTAATCTTCTTTTGCCTAAACTGTATAGGCTCAGCTCTTTTAATCTTTCCTTATAATTCAACCTCTGTAATCAGCCTAGTCACTCTTCTCTGGATCTTTTCTAGTGCTGCTATGTACTTTTTGTAGCCAGGAGACCAAAACTGCGCACAAGTATTCCAGATGAGGCCTCAATAGTGCATTATAAAGGTTGAGCATAACCTCCTTGGACTTGTACTCCACACATCATGATATATAACCTAACATCCTGTTAAGCCTTCTTAATGGCTTCTGAAAACTGCCTGGAAGTCAATAACTTGGAGTCCACTATGACTCCTAAATCCTTCTCATAAGGTGTACTCTTGATTTTCAGACCGGCCATTGTGTATTCAAACCTAACATTTTTACTTCCTGTGTGTAATAGTTTACATTTACTGACATTATATTTCATCTGCCACAAATCTGCCCAAGCCTGTATGCTATCCAAGTCCTTCTGTAATGATATAACAGATTCCAAATTATCTGCTAATCCACCTATCTTGGTATCACCTGCAAAGTTAACCAGCTTTTTACTTATATTCCTATTTAAATCATTTATATATTACAAATAGCAGCAACCCTAGCACTGACCCCTGTGTAGCACCATTCTCAATATCAGCCCATTCTGATGAGGTTCCTCACACCATCACTCTCTGCTTCCTGTATCTGAGCCAATTCGGCATCCATCTAAAAACATCACCCTGATCTCCCACTTCTTTTAGTTTGATGCCCAACCTCTCATGTGGAATCTTATCAAATGCTTTCTGTAATATAACAGGATAATATTTGCCATTTTCCAGTCTTTTGGAATCTCCCCAGTGCGCAGTGACTTCCTAAAATTATGTTTCAAGGATCTGTATGTACTCACTAGCCTCCTTAAGAACTCAAGGGTAAATAATATCTGGTCCTGATGATATGTTTGATTTCAGCCTATTTAATCTAAGCATTACTTCTCCCTCTACAATTTCCAAATCCCTCAGTACCTCCTTAGTAGTCCTGTTTACCTCTGAGAGGTGATCTACTTACTCACTTGCAAAAACCTCAGAAAAATGTGAGGTTTTTTATTTGTAAATCTGCTATTTAATTATCTGTATCTTTTATTCCCCTTTACTATTTCTAATGCACTTGACCTCATCCTTGACTTTTTTTTTACTACTAAAATACTGAAAGAATCTCTTAGGGTCTTCTTTTGCCTTATCTGCTATATTCCTCTCCAACTGTCTTTTAGCCTCCATGATATCCTTCTTAATGGTTGCCCTCATGTTCTCATACGTTCGACGATTCACTTTGCAGTCATTAGTCGTATATGCCTTATAAGCAGTTTTGTCCTTTGCAGTTTCTTTTTTAAATCTTTATTAATCCACTGTGGATTTTTTTTTATTTCATACTGATTCCAATTTTAGTTATGTGTCTGTCCTGCCTTACCTGTAAAACATTTTTAAACCTTTTCCACTGCTCCTCCACTTGAAAGCTTCTCCCAGTCTATCCTGCTTAGACTTTGTTGCATTTGGTCAAAATTTGACCTATGTTTTAACGTAACTTTATTCTTTCATGAGTTATTTACAAGTTTCTGACCACTTATAAAATGTGTTCAATGTGCTGCCCATTGTGTTTGTGTTAACAAACAAAACCACCACTATTGGTCTGACACTAACCCACATTGGATAGATCCCTGCAAGACTGTTGGAACAAAAAAATTGATGGTATGGTGTGGTATATGGGGTACAAAGATAGTGGGGCCATTCTTCATCAATGAAAACCTCAAGGCCACTGGATATGCGAAATTGCTACATGATGATGTGTTTCCCTCTTTATGCACTGAAGCTGGCACGTTCCCTGAGTTTTTCCAGCAAGATGGTGCACCACCACATTATGGGTGTCAGGTCCGAGCATTCCCAGATGAACAGTTTCCTGGAAAGTGGATTGGTCGTCGTGGGCCAGTTGAATGGCCCTCAAGGTCTCCCGATCTGACCCCCTTAGACTTTTATCTTTGGGGTCATCTGAAGGCAATTGTCTATGCTGTGAAGATACGAGATGTGCAGCACCTGAAACTACGGATACTGGAAGCCTGTGCTAGCATTTCTCCTGCGGTGTTGCTATCAGTGTGTGAAGAGTGGGAGAAGAGGGTTGCATTGACAATCCAACACAATGGGCAGCACAATGAACACATTTTATAAGTGGTCAGAAACTTGTAAATAACTCATGAAAGAATAAAGTTACGTTAAAACCAAGCACACCATTGTTTTTCTTGTGAAATTCCCAATATGTTTGATGTGTCACATGACCCTCTTCCTATTGAAAAAACAAAAGTTGGATCCAAAATGGCCGACTTCAAAATGGCCACCATGGTTACCACTCATCTTGAAAAGTTTTCCCCCTCACATATACTAATGTGCCACAAACAGGAAGTTAATATCACCAACCATTCCCATTTTATTAAGGTGTATCCATATAAATGGCCCACCCTGTACAATACAGTAGTTGAATACATTGAATTAAATCTTCAGCTTTTTTCTTCAGACAATCTTTTGCATGGAATAATCTTCATTTTGTGAAATAACAATAGACTGATGTGTCATTTGAGAAAGCTGTTTCCATTTATACACCCAGAATTGAATTTTAGTAATTGCAGTACCTTGCATATTAATGAAAGACAATTTACTTTATTGAACAGAATAACAGGTTTCAGCTGTGCTAACACAATTGCAAAGGTTTCTCTAATAAACAATTAGCATTTGAACATGATTAATTAAAAATGAGTAAATAGAGTTTACTGTTAGAACTGTGATATAAATACTGCTGAAAAGTTATGACAAAAAACGTTTATCAGTCAAAAACAAACTCATGAACAGTAGCATATACAGTAATCCCTCCTCGATCGCGGGGGTTGCGTTCCAGACCCCCCGGCGATAGGTGAAAATCCGCGAAGTAGAAACCATATGTTTGTATGGTTATTTTTATATATTTTAAGCCCTTATAAACTCTCCCACACTGTTTATAAATATTCCCCGCAGAGTTATACAGCATAATCCCTTTGTATTCTCTTAGATATTACGTAAGATTCATTGAAATTATGTATATAAACACACTGTTTATATACAGTAAAACCTAAATATTATTTTAAAGATATTGAGTGTCTCTGATATCACATATGTTACAGCCATTACGATAGACAGGCCACCAGCAATAAATACGTACAATGCAAGAAAAATAGTATACAGTAAATGTGTGTACAGTGACACTAAACGTATGTACATGTACTAAGCACTGTAAGAACAAAATTAATTATGGTTACTCACCAACAATGACACGATGACTTGTCCGATAACAATGAGTTTAATTTTACTGCACAACAAAGGACAGCGTTACAGCCCTTGTAAAGGAGCCACTTCAGGCGATTGTGTAGCACTGCCATTGTTCTTCTTCTGGCAGTCTTCAATCCAAATCCCTAAAGCAGATTCCATCCAGACTACTGCCTTATTACATCCACTTACAACTCGTTTTGCACCCTGGTTAAAAGGACACTGCGGCCGTAGATCTTATATTCCTTTCCTACTTTTTAAATAAAAAGAATCGTAGCCTTCAACAAATCCAAAATGTTTACCTTTTCGGCAATCGTTAACATCTTCTTCTTGCACTTGGGCACGGCCCCTGAAGCAGTAGCAATTGTTTTGGAGCCATAATGAAGGGCTTGACTATGCACAAAGATAAACACAAAAGAGCACAACTCTTTACACAGCGAAACACGTTGATGCTGAATGAGCGAGATGAGACTTCCTGGTTAACTCTGCATTCAGCACGCAGGAACTCAACTGCGTGCTCTGATTGGTTAGCTTCTCAGTCAGGAGAACTTAACTGCGTGCTCTGATTGGTTAGCTTCTCAGCCATCCGCCAATAGCGTCCCTTGTATGAAATCAACTGGGCAAACCAACTGAGGAAGCATGTACAGGAAGTAAAAAGACACATTGTCCGCAGAACCCACGAAGCAGCGAAAAATCCGCGTTATATATTTAGTTATGCTTTCATATAAAATCCGCGATAGAGTGAAGCCGCGAAAGTCGAAGCGCAATATAGCGAGGGATTACTGTATTGCAATATTGTTAAATATTGCTAAAATGAGCAGATTCAATGTTCTATGGAAACAATAAAGATTGAGTATAAGGTGGAAACTTTACTAGAGAAGAATTTATTTTTCAACCTGAACAGATCTCTAATGCACAAGTATTCTATTTGCCTTTGCAGAAATGCATGGTAGATAATAAATCTGTAGTGATGCCTGAATCATCTGCTTCTATCTATATTCCATTACAGTTTACATTTATTTACAGTTAACTTCATCTTACCCATAACGTCCTAATTTTCACTTAAATCTTTTATTATTGTCTGTTTTACCTTAAATATTTGTACGAAGAGTGCATTTTGTCAATATGCATATCTTCCATTATTTAAGACATTCCAAAATAAGCTGTTAGGTTATACAACATTCTCAAACCCACTTCATAAAATTCAGTGTTTTGGGAAATTGGAGCCTGCCACTAAAGCATGAAGCACAAGGACAGAAGGACACAAGCCCACACCCACCCAGTCTCACTCTTAGCCAATCTGGATTCAGCAATTAACCTAACAAACTTGTCTTTTGGAAAATGGGAAGAACCTATGAGAACACAGAGGACAACCCATGTAAACAAAGGTAGAATGTGCAAGTTTTACACAGACTAACACTGGACATGGAATTTGAAGATAAGATGCAGGATCAATGAAGCACTAACCCCTGCACTAATTGTACCAACAAGCACCAAATATTCCATGCAAGAGCATGTTGTAGTGTGTGTCTGCGACTTATGATGGAATTAATTCTTTTCATGGTGCTAATGTAGCCAAGATGGTTATTTATCATGTACAAAAGGCAGAGAATTTGCAAAGAACAAAGTGAAAATCAAGAACTACTTATCTTAAAGCAGAAAACCAGGTGTTTAATAGGTAAACTATCAAGCTGCCAACAAAGCACAAAAAACAAGTTTCAAAATCAGAAATAAAAACCTAAATTTGATATCAAAAGAGCTAGCCAAAATTTCCTAATCATAGCTGTTTACCCTTTTCCTAATTAAATGAAATAATTGTAGTCTGCTTTTGAGCGAATACAAGGATTGGATGTTGAGTGATGCATACCAGCATCTTATACTGTATAATGTCAACAAGATGATGTCACATGCAACAACACTGGCACACCACATAACTAGCAACAGACTTCATCATCAACTACAGTGCTCCAGAAGAATCCTGAGCACAGAATTAAGGTGGAATGAGTTGCAGCAGCAGCAGTACCATAATACTGTATAACTGACAACTTTTGTTATGTTAAAAAAGAGGATTTTGATATCATCACAAAAGTAAACTGGAAGTCAATGAAGTTACTTAAGAGCAGAAGTTATAAGGTCATGCTTCGTAGTCCTGATAACAATCATCACAGTAGCATTTTGAACGAGGGACGCTCAAAATGTTTCCACACTTTTATATTTTCGTTGGAAATGGTGAAGGAGGGAAGAGTAGTAATTGGGCATTAAAATGTTCGTACAACGCTTGGAAAATTGCATCACAAACAAAAATGACTATGTAGAATAGTGATGTAATTTGTTTTTGAAATTCTTAACAAATAGAGTTTAAAAAAGTGCAGAAACATCCCTCATATTAACTGAAAGCTACTAAATGAAAATTTTGAAAAAAACATAAAATAACATTCTCAAACCTGCTTAATCCAATTTAGTGTCACTGACAGTTTCAGCCCATCCTAGGAGAACTGGGCACAAAGCAGCATCATACCTTGACAGGGACACAATCCCTTGCAGGGTCTACTTACACTAACACACCCACACTCACAGTTTGCAACTACCAATTAACACAAACTTTTGATACATGGGAATAAAACTGGAGTTCCTAGAAGAAATAACATGCAGGCACAAGCAGAAGTTGCAACTTCAGCAAGGACAATTCCTGAGCTTCAAGATTCAAACACAGAACACTGTGTTGCCCACACTTTGAACAGTTTTTGAACAAAGCAAAGGAAGGAAGGAAGAAGCAAAATTTTCATAACATTTATCCATAGAAAGCTATAACTATGCATTAGTGTTACACAAAGTTACAATGTCAAGCTATAATGTTTTTAGGTTAAGTCCACTGCCACAACAACAGGGTTAGGTTAGTAGAGAAACACTAAGTGGAAACAAAACTGATGTTCTTTTGTATATACAGTGCATCCGGAAAGTATTCACAGTGCATCACTTTTTCCACATTTTGTTATGTTACAGCCTTATTCCAAAATGGATTAAATTCATTTTTTTCCTCAGAATTCTATACACAACTCCCCATAATGACAGCGTGAAAAAAGTTTACTTGAGATTTTTGCAAATTTATTAAAAATAAAAAAATTGAGAAAGCACATGTACATAAGTATTCACAGCCTTTGCCATGAAGCTCTAAATTGAGCTCAGTTGCATCCTGTTTCCCCTGATCATCCTTGAGATGTTTATGCAGCTTAATTGGAGTCCACCTGTGGTAAATTCAGTTGATTGGACATGATTTGGAAAGGCACACACCTGTCTATATAAGGTCCCACAGTTGACAGTTCATGTCAGAGCACAAACCAAGCATGAAGTCAAATGAATTGTCTGTAGACCTCCGGGACAGGATTGTCTCGAGGCACAAATCTGGGGAAGGTTACAGAAAAATTTCTGCTGCTTTGAAGGTCCCAATGAGCACAGTGGCCTCCATCATCCATAAGTGAAAGAAGTTCGAAACCACCAGGACTCTTCCTAGAGCTGGCCGGCCATCTAAACTGAGCGATCGGGGGAGAAGTCAGGGAGGTGACCAAGAACCCGATGGTCACTCTGTCAGAGCTCCAGAGGTCCTCTGTGGAGAGAGGAGAACCTTCCAGAAGGACAACCATCTCTACAGCAATCCACCAATCAGGCCTGTGTGGTAGAGTGGCCAGACGGAGTTTGCCAAAAGGCACCTGAAGGACTCTCAGACCATGAGAAACAAAATTCTCTGGTCTGATGAGACAAAGATTAAACTCTTTGGTGTGAATGCCAGGTGTCACGTTTGGAGGAAACCAGGCACTGCTCATCACCAGGCCAATACCATCCCTACAGTGAAACATGATGGTGGCAGCATGTGGGGATGTTTTTCAGTGGCAGGAACTGGGAGAATAGTCAGAATAAAGGGAAAGATGACTGCAGCAATGTACAGAGACATCCTGGATGAAAACCTGCTCCAAAGCGCTCTTGACCTCAGACTGGGGTGAAGGTTCATCTTTCAGCAGGACAACGACCCTAAGCACACAGCCAAGATATCAAAGGAGTGGCTTCAGGACAACTCTGTAAATGTCCTTGAGGTGCCCAGCCAGAGCCCAGACTTGAATCCGATTGAACATCTCTGGAGAGATCTTAAAATGGCTGTGCACCGGCGCTTCCAATCCAACCTGATGGAGCTTGAGAGGTGCTGCAAAGAGGTATGGGCGAAACTGGCCAAGGATAGGTGTGCCAAGCTTGTGGCATTATATTCAAAAAGACTTGAGGCTGTAATTGCTGCCAAAGGTGCATCGACAGAGTATTGAGCAAAGGCTGTGAATACTTATGTACATGTGATTTCTCAGTTTTTTTATTTTTAATAAATTTGCAAAAACCTCAAGTAAACTTTTTTCACATTGTCATTATGGGGTGTTGTGTGTAGACTTCTGAGGAAAAATGAATTTAATCCATTTTGGAATAAAGCTGTAACATAACAAAATGTGGATAAAGTGATGCGCTGTGAATACTTTCCGGATGCACTGTATGTTTCTAAAATGTATAGAATCTGAGCTCACTTAAATATAGAAGCTGTGGGGTTTCATTTACCTCCAGTAGTTCACCAAAAACTTCTAGTTGCATTTCTGTGGTATTTCATTTAAATATGTCCATTTCCACTATCAAAATAATAAAATGGGCTCTTTCACATTTATGATTTATAGACGAAATATGTAATTACCAGTAGTTTGTCCTTGACATTTACTTCCAGTCACTTCAGGTATTCTATACTTCAAATATTACAGGCTTTATTGATCTCAATAATTGATTTAAAAATGAGCATAAATTTAAAAAATGCAGCAACCATCAGACTGATATATTTAGAGGTGATCAATCATAGAAGGCATTTTAATACTCAGATCATGAGTGGAATTTTACAGAATGATGTACAGGTAAATGTAGATTACAAAAAAATGAAATATGAAGTATAATGCACTGGCACTTAATAACAAAAACAGACTGAATGATGCAATGTAAATCCTCATTTAGCACATCAAAATCCATTATTTTAGAAGCTCTGTGAAAATGTTTTAAACCATAGATTCTGAAGCTTAGCTATATCTAAATTATAATTTCTTATATACTTCAATTTTAGTGCCATAACACAGACCCACCAATAGCATATAAGCATAAATTATGAATTTGTTGATTGGACTCTGATGCAAAAAAGAAGTCAGTGTTACTAATACAAACAAGTCATCTTAAAAAATCACTGATATGATAAAATCATGGAGAGATAAAGGTTGATTTGCTGGTCTCTGAGAAATATCCTGTTGAAGTTTTCATATTGTTTCACACAAGACCCCTCAGTCAATCAAACACTACAAAAATGTTTTGCAAGGGGCAACATTACAGTTAATTGCCAAGATTTGTTTTTTGCTTCATGAAACACATGTTCAGACTACTACAGAGCAGTCAGTCATTTTTGTGAATTGCACTCTGCATGGTAAGTTCAAGTCTAAAGCAAATTAATTGTGCATCCAATATTTTACAGAGATATGTGTTTACAGTCAGTTTAAGTGACTGGGTTTAGGTCATATAGGGAAACGTCAGGGAAGAATTAACATAAAAATCAGTTTAACCTCCAAATTTAAATTATGGGGAATTTTTGAAAAACATGAGAAAGTCTTAATTGGGTTTGTTAAATACCATTTACAGGATTTAAGACAGTTTTACTTATACAAAAGTAACTTTAATTTTTCAGTGGTTTGAAATAAAAATATAACTTAGTACAAAATGTTGGTGTACCATTTGTTATTCAGCAAATTAGTGAATTGGTCAAGAGTTGTATCAGTAGAAAGAGAGATACAGAGATAAACCTACTTTAAACAGATTTACCTGTGCTATCATCTGGTTTTCTATGTTTTTGTTCCACTGGTGTTTCACCATTGCAATGCTCTATCAAGAAAATAGGCCTGAACAAACATGGTAAAATAACTCCTAAGTAAACACAGTTTGCAGTGTACACTGCGGCATTTAAGAAGCCAAAACAGAATGAGAGGGTTTTTGGGTATATCTTATAGATGTATCTGCAAGGGCAACACTCAATTCCAACTTCAGGAGAGAGATATCATGTGGTTGAAATGATGTAGGCAAAATCAGTTTTAAAGGAATGGTCAATAATTATTGCAGTTATAAAATGTTGTGGACAAGGAATTCTTAATATCTACCATCGTGTATCCCTACCATTCATCTGTAGATGCCATTGAAGAGAAGTTGTGAAAAGAATGATGGCTTTTAACTTGCAAGCCCTTTTCTTACCACGCAACCTATTAGTCAACAGACTTTGAAGAAATGTGCATGGCTTTTTTCATGCCCTACCTTTTCTACGTTTTTGTCCTTCTTCTCTTAGCTCTATAATTATTTCAAGCCTCTCTGCTGGATCTGGTCTCTCTGTTTCTTACTACCTCTCTGATATCTACATCCTCTATTTTTACTCCATCCTCTCTATACGTTGTCCATCTGCTCTGCTAGCACTTGCATCCTTACCATGCTCATCCTAATTCCTTTCGTGTGTATACCCACTGTAGTTTCTCCTGATCTCATTTAATTTTCTTTAATTCTTCCTTCAACTCTTGCTTTTCATCTCTTGAACTGAACAAGGAATAAATAAACATTAAATTTAATGAAAAATTTATTTAACCAAAATTTATTATAAGCTATATTTTCATTTATATTTGTCTTAATTGATAATCTACCAAAACATTTTTTGCTGTTATGTTACTATCAGTGCTCTTCACATTATTTTCTGTATTAATACTTTATCTGTGCTTAGTCATACTTTACGTAAAAGTTACAGCTTGTACCAGAACTAGAAAGCATAAACATTTTAACATACCACATGTACAGCCATTCTGAACTCTAAGAAAACAGTAAGAAAACACTGACATACACTTTATATAAAATTAATCATGTTTAGGAGCATCATTTCAAAATTCAAAATGAAGAAAATTATATACACAATCTCTATCTTATAGAAAAGTTTATACTGTCTAAATTGCACATTATCTTGTTAATACAACCATTCCAACCATTTGAGTGATCTCAGCTTTTTCAACTGTTTTTAAGATAAGCTTGTGTTTTCTTAATTTTTAAATACTTGCATGGCAGAAGAGTAGGCAAGACACCCTGGAATGACTATACACAGTAGAATTTCACACTTTCACATATCCAGTGCAAAAAAGAAAGAGACCAGGTTAGAGGCCTAGCAGCTCCAATTAGAAGTACAGTAATTTGAATCTTTTTTACTGCTATAACTATTGTGTTTTTTGTAGGACCTTTAAGCTGTAAAATAATCCTGGCAAGATGATGTTATCCCAATATGCAGGACATTGTATTTACAATTATTTACAATTATAAAGTTAAAAAACATTAAACCATTTTTATCTCCAGAAATGAAAATCAGCAATGAATTGCATTAACAACATGGCTTTTATATCTCTATTTGTTTTATAAATATTTTTTTGTAATATTAAAGCAATACTTGTAACAATTAATTATGAACTTCTAACTTTTTATTTGATGTTAATGTGATTTGCACAAATGGTCTCTTTTAAAAATTTATAAAGGTACAAACAAACCCTGTCTTTAGTAAAAAATATGTAATTAATATTGTTATATGAAATATTGAGTATTCTAGACCTTCTGTTTTTTTACTCTGATATTATAATAGACCTTAAAAACTTCATACAGAGATAAACGCTAATGATAACAGAGATACTGTATAAGCTGTAAATTATTGATACTCCACTAATGAATTTTTTATGTGATGTTTTGAGCTGTTTTTTTAGCAATAGAATATGTTTGACATAGCTGCTTAAAAATTACTGTATTGTACTTTTTAAAGTTCACAAATTTTTCAATAAGTGGAAGAGACAAAGCAGGACATTAAATGATTTTTGCAATAAAGTTGCTACCATTTTTATTGCAGTTTGTAGGTAGGATCTCAACTTTTTATGCTATTCACTACTACTTACATCAAATTATTTGTACTTTACTGCAGTTATAAATGACTCATAAATGTTATTCATTAAAAGCTGATGTTATTATATATGGCATGAAGTTTTGTTAGTAAAAGACAAATTTTTCAGAAGTGAAGCTAGTGTAGCCAACATGAAACTTCCAACAAGATTCTGAAATAGGAATTATTAACTGACTGATCATTTAGTTATCACCTGAAACTGCAAGCCAAACTGTAACTGAATAGCTAAATAAGGTAAACATAACTGATTTAGAAGCTACTTTCCAGGCTTAAACTCCTCAGAAATGTTTTGGAAGGGCTTGTAACAAGAATTCCATGCTCGAAAGTCATCTAATGTTACTGAGTTGAAGCAGATCACCATAAAGAAAAGGTTTACAAAATATTTTAGTGTAGTCACAAACATGTCTATAATTATCTTCTCAACTCAGAGTAAGAATAATTTGTTTTGTGGAAAAAAACATGATTAATAGGTTTTCTATGCTGAAAAAAATTTTAAATTTAAAACAAGCAGGAGAATAGGGTTTGAATTGTGTCCCTCTCTTATATAAGATTTGTATTTTCTCCAAATCCAAGGTTTTCTGTGTCTGCTCTCATTTCTTCCCAGTCTCAAAGATGTACAGTACAAGTCAGGATGCCTGAGAACTCTAACTTGTTCCAACATGATTCTGTAAGTGTTCCCTGCAATTAATTGGTGCAGCATTCAGAGTTGGCTCCTTTGTGTATTATATTACTCGGATTGGCTTTGACTATCCTGTGACCCTGTGCTGGTATAAACTAGTCCAGAAAATGGATATCCGAGTGATTAGATTTAAAAGTATGATTTGCCATTATTACAATTAAAAATATGCAGAGGAGTTTTTTCATCACAAGTTCAAATGCAGTATTAAATTTCATGTTAGCTAGTCCTTTGAAAAAGATCAGCTCTTATATGAGAAAGAGAGCGAGGGGAAATGATTAAAAGTATCAATTCAATAATTTATGGAAAGTAAACTTTCCAGTACAAAAGTACAAAAGGAGTATCAAAACTCCTTTATAAAATTATAAGTTTTAAAATGCATTTTTTTTTGTCTTTTGCTATAATGATCTTGATTGTTTAAAAAATTATATTCTTTAATATTTTTCCTTCCTTCCATTTTCCAAACCTGATTTTAATTACAGTGACAAACGCAGCTACAGATTATCACAATGGAACAGGGTACAAGACAGGGACCAAATTTAAAAAGTAGACCAATCCAATGAAGTGCCAACTCAGACAATATGTTCACTGTTTTTATTTTTTGGCAATTAATTTAACATGTTTATTTTGTTAATTATGTTAATTTACCATATTTTACTAAGATACTACCAGTCAAATTTCTACCATCACTAGGTGTGGAGAAATTCTCTGTGCCTAGAATTATCTCACATTCCTTATTCTTCTCTACTTTTTGTAAACAATCAATTAGTGCCTTCTAAGTGGGCTTAAGTAACACAATTTTATGATCTGCCACTACTAGGGAGTGTTCTTCTTAAAAAATGCTGTCCAGTTAAAAATAATTTTTCATAATACTACATGTTTGAGTTTTTACACTGCATTAGTTTACTTGTCACCAGCTACTAATGCCCAGAGTGGAGCTAATTACCAAAGGCTCAGTTGCTCCATTTTAGGCTGGCAAATCTAAAATGCTAATTTATCCTAACCAACTCCCTCAGTTACAGATGAGCTTTGAAGTTTAGGTGGCAAATGTATTCATTGGTTAACTCTAAATTATAAAGATCAAAAACAGGGTAGTACACCATTCTGTCCCTTATTTTTCACACAATCTGTATCCTGAGAAAAGGATAATACGGTGTTATATCCTCCAACACATAAAAAACATGTTTAGAACATAATTGCAGAAATCAGTAATGCTATTGAAATAAGATTTACTAAACAAAAATAAATAAACAAGGACTGTTACAAGATGATTAATTTTTCAGAATGTAACTAAAACTATCCTCTAATTAAGTACTTCACAATAAAAAAATAGAAATAACAAAGCTTCATGCACCTTATACAGGCAAGTTGGATATACTGTTATTGCTCTAAGATCTTGGATGTTGTAAAATATCTATGAAGCAGAAATTCTCCAGCCCTAGATGGAAACCAACAATATTTTACAAAAAAAAAAATAAACGTAATTTACTATAATTGTTATTCAGTCAGTCAGAAAGGGAAAATTCATAACTAAAACACTACACCAGGGATTTACTTCCAATTTTCTTGAGATAAATTAAAAACTTTTAGAACACACATCCTAAGGCATATTTCCATTTTGTGTTTTTTTATTTGTCAAATTTCCAGTCTATATGCTATTAAATGGATGAGTTTCAATTACTCAGAAGTTCTATTACTGATTACTCCTCTGCTTTAGTGTTGTATTTTACTGAGACCTAAATGCTTTTATACATTTTGAGGTTGTCACTCTTCCTGGATATAATCTTTTCAGAGCTTATCAATGCTATGAGCTTTGCAATAAATGCAAAAGAGATGGAACACGCTCTTCTATTAATAATAACTGTGATAGCACAGTGTTGCTCGCCTCATCTGGAATTTATTTTGGATAAATGCAAGCTGTTTAATTTGCTGAAGGAGTTTTCATCAATCACTGATTAGTGTTTATGTGCCTCACACAAATACTACTACTGCACTGTAACTCCAAAGATGTTCTACTAGAAATGCCAAATGTCTGAGGCACTGCTACAGGGACTTTTCAAAAGTAGAACCCCTCTACAATACCTCTTAATTCTCTTCTTATAAACAGAAATTAAAATTAGTCATGAAACATATTCATAGGTGAACTACTGAGGCTGTTGATAGACTACAGGATGGCCTGGACCACTCATTCTATGTTCAAATAAGTCTATGATAGAAGTCATATATTACATGGTATATTAGTTTATGGCGGAGAATCTGCATTACAGTTATTAAATACGATAACTAGCTGTTACCTGGCTTCAACCAGGATATTTTGTCAGATAATGGAGAGTTTGTTATTGTACCATAGGTTAATCAAGTGAATCAGAAGTACTCTGTAACTAAGCGCTTTTCTGTATACAATATCTACAGGTTTTTTTGCCAAAGGCTAATATTATTGCCAGTGTAATGTAGTGGTTAAGGTTTTAGATTGCAGTCCCTAAGGCTGTGGTTTCAAAAACTGCTACTTGCATTGTGTAACAATGAGCAAGTCACTTCATCTGGTTGTTTCCCAATTGGAGAAAACAAGGAAATGCACCAAATGTACCTCCGATGTTGTAAGTTGCCTTGGATGAAGGCATAAGTCAAATATTAAGTAATAATAATAATATGATTGGTTCACTGTCTATGCTTACTCTTCAACATGCTATACACAATTGTCCATGAGGGAAGCATTCCTCTATTAAATCAATTCCTGCTTTTTTCTGGTTTTCTGGTGATGGTCACTGGAAAACACAGTCTTACATGTAGGTGTGTTCTTTTGAACAGAAACAGATAATAAGATGGAATAATGTCAAATTTTAGTACAATATTATCATTATTTTATTTTATGATTTTCACTTACACCATTCACTCAAATACAGTACTTTCATGCTTTTCATCAGTTGTTTGTAGTCAGTCAACTTTATATTATACCTGCATATATACAGTACAGATTACAAGCCACAGTTTTTCCAAAGAGCTAAAAAGTCATAAAACTATGTATAAAAAAATCAAAACATAATCTAGACAGGAAAGCTGGGTGAATATTGTTGAGCTCAGTGTCCTCTCAAGAAAGTATCCAGTCTCTGCTTCTATTGTTCCTCACTGATCTGCCTATAAAACCCTGAACCTAGTATGAGATGCCACTATTTATTAATATCTTTCATTTTTACCATATTGCAGTTTATTAATAGTAAAAATATATAAAGCAAACCACTTCATGAGCTAAATGGGAAATAGTACTCTCAGTTAATAAATTCTATAATGTGTTTAATCATAGTATACAGTTTAAATAATGTTTGTTTGTGCTCAGTCATACAGCTAATTCATAACATGATTTTACAGTTTTATTTTTCCACTGCTGCACATTTCCTGTTCAGAGTTACTACTCCGGTAACATAAAAGGTTGACATTATTCAGCCATATTTAAAGAGCATTTACTCTGAAACCATTATAGAGAAATACTGTTTTCCTAAATACAAATTAAACCACAAACTGTTCTGTCAAGTGTTATACAGTCCATAAATAGCAACATTCTAAACATAAAACAGCTGCTGATCACTGCATTTTATTGGATTCATGACACATATAAATATATAATTAGACAACATGAAGGTCAGACCATATCAGAAGCATAGTTTTTACAGTCCTTTATTATAAGCACATTTATGTAATATTAGGATTTGAAATCAAATATCAATAGAAACAAGTTTATAGGCAGTTTACAGGTTACAACTATAAGCAAAAGTGAAAAATCCACTGTAGCAGTATTTAAAATAAAAATATAAAAAATTATGTTATACATACAATCTAGGGTGTGGCCAAAAATAACCATTTAGTTCAATTGAGTGGATTCTTAAAAACAGATGGATAGATTTACACATATCTCTAGATATCAGTTAAAATAGTCCTCTGAAATAATTCATCTCATCAATCATCCCGTCGATCTATACATTAAATAGGAACAACTGTTTTATTAAAGTCATTACTATTATAAACAAGGGCGGCACGGTGGCACAGTAGTAGCGCTGCTGCCTCACTGTAACGAGACCTGGGTTTGCTTCCCAGGTCCTCCCTGCATGGAGTTTGCATGTACTCCCCATGTCTGCGTGGGCTTCCTCTGGGTTCTCCGGTTTCCTCCCACAGTCCAAAGACATGCAGGTTAGGTGCATTGGCGATCCTAAATTGTGCTTGGTGTGTGGGTGTGTGTGTGTGTGTGTGCTGTGGTGGCCTGGCACCCTGCTTGGGCTTTGTTCCTGCCTAGAGCCCTGGGATTGGCTCCAGCAGACCCCCGTGACTCTGTGTTAGGATATAGCGGGTTCGAAAATGACTGGCTGACTGACTGTTATAAACAAATCTTCCTAAATGTTTGACAAAATACAATAAAAATGTCCTGGATAACTCATTAAACATACTCACTTACTTTTAATAATTACATGCATATGCATTATTCTCAACAAAATAACTACTCTTTTAGAGATCAGCCATTGCATTAAAAATAATAAATGTTTAACATTTGGAATCATGCATGGTATGTAATAGAGGCCTTATGAATTGACCAGAATTTGATTCTCCTGTAGAAATGTATTCACATTGTTTTAGGCTTTGTACTTAGAAATAAATTAATGCAAACAATGGAAGATGATGCAAAGTCCACACACTTAGTGCTAGACCTCCCTTAAATTAATCCAGTAGCTAAGCTCCAAACTCTCCAATCCTAACTTAGTTGAGCAGTGTAAAAGGTATACATGCTAAATCATTCCGGTGTGACACCAATAATATCTTAAATGGATTACATGTAACATAAAGCATGAATAGGTTCATGAAAAATACAGAACTATGTAATGAAAACACTCTTCACTCTGACACCTTGAAACATTGCACTTTGCTTAAAAAAAAAAAATCACTGAACCATTTTAGTAGGGGCAGCACGGTAGTACTGTGGTAGTGCTACTGCCTTGCAGAAAAGAGAATAGAGCTTGTGCCCCATTACCTCCCTGCATGGAGTTTGTATATTCTCCTGGTGTCATCTGCATACTTTGCCTTCCTCCTTCAGTCCAAAGACATGCAGGTTGGGTGGACGGGCGATACTACATTCAATTAAATTAAAGAGGATTCAAATAGGGATTCAAAGATGGCGCCAGTGTGTGTGGCATGTCGTCTAACGTTCTCTGTTCTTGCTTATGTTTTTGTTGTTATTTTTGTGTGTGTCATACAAAATGTCAACTCACTAATGATGTATGATCGTCAAAAACACTTCTGGATCTTCGCTTGTCTGCTGTAAAACTTATACAGTCCGTAAATGGAGGACGAGATTATCCTCCTCACCAGCTCCTATCTGGAATACCGGCATTCCTTTACCTCGCTCCAGGTCCACCTCGCTGGAGGAAGCGCCACAAACGCCGAGGTAAACGCGGCGGGCGGTTGATAAAGTTAAGGGCCGGTTTGGCTCGATCTCCCAAAGCTTTTTTAGCTCAGCATAGATCGGCTCCTCACCTTTTTGCATCATGGTGTTCCCGGGACCCTGTGGACTTCTGGCTTGTACCTGTTTTTGGTTCAGATCAGGCGATTTCATCCCTGCGGCCCTGCCCACTTCACCTGCGCTGGCGTGGAATTAATCTCCAGAATAATGCGGCCTCTGGTGCGCGCTCCGCTCACTATTGCGGCTTCAGACCCGGCTCCTATCAGGATGGGTGTAGTGAATGCTAGATCTGTAACAGCGGTTTCTAGCTGTTTCTTTCTCCAGCTTTGAACTGAGTCTTTTTGAGTTGGGTCGTTCCCCTGTGCTGCTTTGCGCGGTGGTTTATCGTCCACCAAAGTATAATAAGGATTTCATAAGTGACTTTTCTGACTTTTTGGCAGAATTTATGCCAAAATATGATCAAGTTTTAATTGTAGGGGATTTTAATATTCATGTCTGTTGAACTGAGAAGCCTTTGGTGAAGGACTTTTTAGATTTAATGGATTCTTTTAGTCTAATTCAGTCTATAACTGGTCCCACTCAGGAATGTGGGCATACGCTGGATCTTGTCTTTTCTCGCAGTGTATCTGTTCTTAATCTGGAAATTGGTGATGCAGTATTTTCAGACCATATGCCCATTTTATTTGATTTTGTTCCTCTCTGTCAATTTGCTAAACCCTATGCACCTGTTCGGTGTTGCCGTGCTCTTAAATCTTCCACTGCTGCTCAGTTTTCTGCTGTTTTTAATTACGAAGTGACCTCACAGCCCTCGGTGTCTTCCAATACTGAGGAGCTAACACTTCAGTTTAATTCTGCTTGCCAAACTGCTCTGGACTCTGTGGCACCATTAAAAAGCAGGCAACTAAAGCCCTGCTCCGAGCCGTGGTTAAATGCTAATACCCGTGCATATAGACGGGAGTGCAGGAGAGCTGAGCGGAGGTGGAAAAAGGACAGGTTGCAGGTTTCTTTTGAAATATTGAGAGAAAGTTGGTCATGTTATCAGAAAGTTTTAAAAGCTGCAAGATCAAAATTTTTTTCTGAAGTTATTGGCTCCAACTCTCACAACCCCCGTGTACTTTTTAACACATTGAGTTCTGTACTTAATGTTTCTGAACCTGTCTTTCTGGAAGCCTCTAGGGAAACTTGCGACAAATTTCTTTATTTTTTTTTTTGGAGAAGGTTGTAAGCACTAGGGCCCTCATTTCACCACCTTCTCATGATCCATCCATTTTAATACCCTGTTTGGCTGTATTTGACCATTTTGAGTCTTTCACTGTTCCCTCTTTACAGCAGCTCGTTTTCAGTATGAAGCCGTCTGGCTCCCCCTTTGATGTTGTCCCTCCTCGACTTCTTAAGGAGGTCTTTTCTACCTTGGGTCCTTCTGTTCTTACAATTATTAATAGTAGTTTAACCTCTAGTGTGGTGCCTAAAAGTTTTAAACATGCTGTTGTGCAACCACTGCTGAAAAAAACGGGTCTGGACCACTCTGTTATGTCTAACTTTAGGCCTATTTCCAAACTACCGTTTTTGTCCAAACTCTTGGAAAAAGTCATCTATATCCAACTGAAGTTCTTTCTGGACGAACATGCAATTCTGGAAGTGTTCCAGTCTGGGTTTAAAACTCACCACAGAACTGAGTCCTCTCTGTTGAGGGTTTTTAATGATATTCTTTTAACAGTGGACTCTGGTGACTGTGTACTACTTATGCTTTTGGATTTAACAGCAGTATTTGACACGACAGACCATGAGATCCTCATCTCCAGGCTGGAGCAGTGGGTGGGCATCACAGGTTCAGCTCTCCAATGGTTTAGGTCCTATCTCTCAGATAGAAGTTTTTGTGTCAGTATTGATGCTTTTACTTCCACCTCTGTTGCCCTTCTCTGGGGGGTACCACAGGGCTCCATCCTGGGACCTCTTCTGTTCTCCTTATACCTTCTGCCACTCGGCGTTATTTTTCAGAAACATGGTATTTCCTTTCATCTTTATGCAGATGATTGTCAGGTTTATATTCCTCTGAAGCGCCAAGGCCTATGTTCTGTCCAGCCCCTGCTTGACTGCCTTATTAACATAAGGAGTCGGATGGCATTAAATTTTCTAAATTTTAATGAGAACAAAACAGAAGTCATGCTATTTAGATCCAATAGCACCAGCAGGACCCCGTGCATCGACCTTTCCACTGTGGCTCAATTTGAGAAAACCACGATCACAAATTTAGGTGTGGAAATGGATCCAACTTTTAAACTTGATAGCCATGTGAACGCAGTGGTAAAATCTTGCTTTTTCCTGCTGTCAAAAATCAAGCCTGTCTTGTCTAAGCGCAACCTTGAAAACAGTGATACATGCTTTTATAACATCTCATCTAGATTACTGCAATGCACTTCTTTTGGAATTAGCCAGGCCTCCATTGCTTGCCTACAGCTGGTACAAAATGCTGCTGCTCGATTTTTAACTGGCACAAGAAAGCATGAGCATGTTACCCCGATTTTGGCTTCCCTTCACTGGCTTCCAATTTGTTTTCGAATTCATTTTAAGATCCTTGTATTTGTTTTTAAATCCTTTAATGGTTGTGCCCCTCTTTATTTGTTGGAACTGCTGCACCATTATGTACCGTCTCGCTCTCTCAGGTCAGCAGACAACATGCTTTTATGTGTTCCCAAAGCACGATGCAAACTCTGAGGTGAACGAGCCTTTTCAGTTGCAGCCCCAAAACTCTGGAACGATTTGCCGTTGCACGTTAGGCAGGCTCCTTCGCTAGCTGCATTTAAATCATTTTTAAAAACGCATTTTTACTCTCTGGCTTTTAACTGAGTATGGGATGTTGGCTAACTGTATATTTTTTATTAAGAATCTCTTCAGTTCTAATGTGTTTATGTGTTTCTGTTTAATTTACCCTTTGGTTTTGTGTGTCTGATATGCTGGGTTTTTATTGTACAGCACTTTGGTCAGCCTTGAGGTTGTTTTTAAAGTGCTTTATAAATAAATAAATAAATAGTGTTAAATTGTGCCCTATTGTGTTGTTGGTGTGTCTGTGTGTATGTTTGCCCTGTGAGGCACTACTGCCCTGTCCAAGGTTTGTTCCTGTCTTGCAACCTTTGCTAGTTGGGATAGGCTCCAGCACACCTGCAACTCTGCTCAGGACTAAGGGAGTTAGAAAATGACTGACGTTAGACTACTTCAGTGCAGGAAATCTTGCAAAGGTAATGGACTGTAAATGTAAAGATTTCCTATGTAATTCCAAGAAAAGGCTATCAGCATGATTATGTCATTTAATCGCCAGTGTACCCCCTGTATAAATATGAACAATCGTACTGTGTGCTGTAGATTAGACTTCCTAAGTAGCCTACAATAAAATGATCATCTAAACAATTATATGTAAAAGTAAATTTCATCCCAATGATTCTACAAGGAGTAATTAAGAAACACTAAGATTCAGCCTGTTATAAAACTGAGATTAAAATTAAAAATGGTTACAGTAAATGAATCTAGTTTTAATGACTACAAAAAGAAAGAATCCAACCACTTTTAGTATAATGTAGATTAAAGTTTAAAGGAAGTATCAGAAACATAAAAAGAACTGAAGCACTACAAAATTCAATATTTTATGTGACGAATTACTAGCAACACAAAAAAGTCAGGAGTGGCAGACAGAGAGAGAGAGAACAATTGCACAACAGAAAGAGAAAGAAACTGTTGTGATTGAAGTACAACCTCAATAAGCATTTCTATAGCTTCCCACATGGTTCAACTTAATAAAGAGGGAAAATCCAACTACACTCTCAAGGCAAAAGGCGCTTTTATTATTGAATCTTTTATACCACTGTAGAGTTTGTTCTGAAATAAAAATAAATAATTCGCACATGATTTGAGAGTACTGTGTGAGATTATCTGAATTTTAATATAGTGCCATACACACCCACAATAAAAGAAGAGAAGCCTTGCATTTATCTCCTTATTTTTATAAACATGGCTACAGCTGTTTGTTTTCTGACTGGTGTACCCAATTCAGGGGAATTCTGTGCCTGTCCCAACTGCATGGGTGAAAGATCAGGACCTAACCTTTTATGGGGTGCCTGCAGTACATACTGTACATCAGACAACACAACATTCCAGAATAACATTTTTTAGTTAGTGTTTCTAAACTTCTGCATTGGTCAAATATGTTTTAATGCTTTGAAGCACTCCCTAAATATAATATGCAAAGTTTTAGTGCAAGCACACAGAGAACCAGAATAAGTGTGACTAGCAGCTACTGAGATGGCATGCCTAATAACTAAAACAAATCAGCAAACATTAAATTTGTAATCTTTATTTTTTTTAAAGAAAATAATGTTTATTAGTTTATGAGTATAACAATTAAAATTGGTGTTGCTATAAATATGTCCCAGTACTGTTTCTTGACACACTGTTGTCTGAAAGCTGACTGAAAGTACTCAGTGTCAGTGTGTTAGAGAGAGGATGTGAAGCTTTGGTCATCAAGGCACTTTGTTTTAATTCTCTCCTTTGCTACTACCTCCAGGTGGTCTAGAGTACATCCCATGAATGAGCCTGCCCTTTTTATTAGCTTGTTAATTCGATGGGCCTCTGTTGAAGTGATGTTACCAGCCGAGAACAACACAGCATACAAAATTGCACTGGCCATCACAGAGTTGATGATGGTGTTAAGAATGTCACTACCCACATTAAAGGAATGCAGTTTCCTGAGAAAAAAGTGCATACTCTACACTTTCTTATAAAGTTCCTCTGTGTTGTTACAAGACCCAGTCAAACCTGGCATTGATGTAAAGAGAAATAGAGACAGGACTGCTCTTTGTGGTGCTCATGTTTTGCTCACATCCACATCAGAAATACAGTCCTTGACTCTGACAAAGTGTGGACTGCCTGACAGATACTCCATTATCCAGAACATTGTAGGCTCATCCACCTGCATATCTCTGAGCTTACCCCTTAGTAATGGCTGGATGGTACTGAAAGCACTGCAGAACTCAAAAAACATAATCTTTACAGTGCTGACACCTTTGTCCAAGTGAGAATATGCCTTGTGGAGCAGATAGATAATTGTATTCTACATTCAAATCTTTGTCTGATAAGCAAATTGCACTGGGTCCAGGTGGTCTACTACAAGGGGACTCACATAGTCGATAACCAGCCTCTCAAAGGTCTTCATGGTGTAAGACGTAAGTACCACTAACCTGTAATCATTAGGTGAATTGGCGCCTACCTTCTTTAACACAGGAACAGTGTGGGATGTTTACCACAGCAGCAGCCTTTTCTGGAGCCTTAGGAACAGACTGAACAGGTGACAGAGGATACCACAAAGTTGGTCAGCACAGACCTTAAGAATTCAAGGACTGGCTCCATCTGGTCCTGCAGCTTTTCCTGAGCGTAGCTTCCTCACTTGTTTCCTTACTTGGTTTTCAGCTCTAGACAGCCCATACTCATTGTCATAGGTGAATATATCACTGCTCATTCCAGTTGATGTGGTAAGAGTTTTTGATGTAGTAGTACTGGTATGAAGAGACTTGTCATTGGAAGAAGGTGGCAGTGGGTGGGGAAATCTATTAAAAATTGGTTGAGGGTGTTAGGAGTTAAGTACCATGACAAAATGGAAAAAAGAAAAAAGGGTAGAGATTGCTCCTTAACTTGCCACAGCTGTTAACCCTTTGCATATTGTTGGTACACTGCCGGCTCCATCAGACAACACGCTATTAAAGTAGCCGAGGGTAACTGTGCTGCAAAGGATTTTCAGTTATGTAATTTGACATGGTGCAGCAACAACTGTGTTCAACAAGTCTGAAATGCCACACAATACAAAAATCACATAATGGAATATCGTCTTTAGTCTGTAGGTGATGAGTGTGACCTTTGATTGCAGAAAGTGTGTGAAAAGGGCGCAAGATTGCTGATATATTAAGGTTGTTTTAGATAATTTAGAGAGGTTCTGCTACCTATGTGGCATGGTCTATGAAGATGCAGGGTGTTGAAGAGTAGCTAAAAAAAAGGTTTAGTGTTAACATACTGTGCTTAAGCACTCTTAAATAAATAACAGAAATTTATAAATACAACAGGAAGAAGAGGCAAGAAGGCAGCAGAACTTGTTTCAGACATATAAACAGTCAACAAATCAAATAATTGATCGTCTAAATGCTCAATTTAGAATATAATGATAAAAAATGTAAAAGAAAGTATAAATTTAAATAAATTAGAAAAAACAGGCATCTAGTGGTTATGGGAGCAAGAAATTCAATAATAATGCCATAAAAACAGATTTGCAGTTATGGATTAGATACAAAAAACAAAGGTACAAAAGACCAAAGAAAAACAAATTTGTGAAAATAAACACAAAGACAATGAGATACTGTACATTTGTAAACAAGGAGAAATATCACATACTGGTTCAAAATGGGTTAAGGAAAAAAAGCTCTATACTGGAGGAGATACTGAACCAAATAAGGTCACAGAAAAGTGGTAAAGCTGAAGGATGGAAGAAAAACTGAGAAAAGAAATATATGAAGGAAAATTTAAACTTAAAATCAGCTAGCACAGAGGGTGGCCAAAGAAGAAATAAAGATGGTTAAGGCACAATATGAATATGCTGTAGGTCATTGTTTGACTAGAGAGACTACCGTAGAAAAATGGAGTGGTGAAAATATTTTACACTTCTAGTAACAGTAGCATTTGAAAAGTAATCAGTCCATCCTATTTAAAACTTTTTTTTTTAATTGTAGAAATGGATTTCAAGCATCTTAGTCATCTCCACGGCATGATCTGGTAAACTAAATTATAGTATAAAATATACATTGGTACATCATACCATAGGTTTGGCTGAATCCTTGTGTGATAAAAACTTATCTGAGATTAGAATATTGTTTTGAAATGTACATACATTTTACTCGCTGTTTTCATATTATTTATTAAACTTTAATACACCAAGAAATACTGTTAAAGCTTAATTCTAATTAACCACAGAAAAAACATGTGATGCACAGAACCCACCTGCCTTTTAATAGGCCTTTAACTTTTTTTCTTACATAGATTTATACATTATAGAGATTAACTTTGTCTGGTCAAGTTATAGGACACTGAAAGTTAACCCACAACATTCAAATACATCATGGCAAAATGATTTCATTTCAGAAACTGTGTTCTTGGTTTCAGTCATTTGCTGGGCAGTCAAAATTATGTGGGGATGTGTGTGGTATGTGAGTGATGACTTAATTTGCCCTGAGTTTGTCGACTTTACTGATGAACTCTACTGAGTTTTTCTTGCCTTGTATCCTGTTCTGCCCCTCTGAGATCCTGAGTAGAATTAAGTGGTATTGAAATTGTTTAAAAATAATGTATGTGCCTTAATCCTCAACTGTCTGCAATAATAAAAATGCATCCTGTGCAAAAAATAATTAAGTTGTAACCCACAATAATACACGTTTCTATACTTAAGACTAACAGAAGTCTACTGAAAATGCACCACCAGATCATGACACTTAAAATATTTAATAATTATTCAACCCTAGTTTAACAATAACGCCTTTTATTCTTCTAATAATGATATTTCTGTCTCAAATGCAAAATTAAGTATAAGAAAATAATATATTCCTTTATAACTAAAAACCCTACATTTGCATACATGACATAAATAATAATACATTTTTAACATTTTCAGTACATTTCCTTAAACCAAGGAGGAAAAACAAATCTAATTATTGGCTGCAGTAAAAAGAACAGACGTTCTTAGAGGAAAAACTCAATCATCTGGACTTGTAAATCAAACCAGGAGCTTCAGCAGTGTTAGATGTGTCTTGTCCTTGGTATTGTTGTCTCCCCTTAATGCATGTCTGAGATGTAAGATAACCTTGAGAAGTTTTTACTTACTTTGATATGCCTTCCTCTATCCCATCACCTCTTACTTTGACTTACCCATTTATTTGGATCTGGCCACATTTCTTAAGACTGCAGTAACTTTTGGGGCTGTAAATACTTGTGATTTGTAGTGTTACTATCTATTTATTTGGTTTTGTTGTGGTTAATCTCGCAATATACCTAGCATGATTGGATAATAACTTTGGGTTACACATCCCTTTATTATTAAAACTGAAACACAATGTAATAAATTAAAGGTTAATATTATACATACTGTATATAAAGTTATCTGACATCAGAGACAGTGGTCTTGTCCTCTCTAAACACTGTATCTGAGAACCAATGTAAAGTAATGATGAAGGTTTAATTATGGATTAAGACTAAATTTTAAACCATAAATTTTGCTCTTTTGCTGAAAAATTGCACCAACAGTATTACTGTAATGCACTCAAATCAAGATTACCAAGGAAAGATATATTCTGACTACTCCTTTTACAAAATGCAACAGAAAGAATATTAATCAAAAAGAGAAAATTTGAACACATTTCAACAGCATTACCTCTGTTACATTGGCTTTTAGTGTATTTTAGGACTGACTTCAAAGTATACCTAACTGTATATAAGACACTGAACAATCTAGCACTTCCTTATACTTGGGAATATCTTTTTACATATTACCTATTTATAACCTCAGATTTTTGAACACTGACTAGCTGAATGTTCTGAAACATAATATAACTGGAGAAACAGCCTTTATACACTAAAAAATTTGAATATTTTGCCAAGAACAATACTTCAGGCTACTACTGGTGAACATTTAAAAAAGAACTACTACAAACTTTAATTTGGCCTTTACATAATTTATTGATCTATTTTAAAAGATTTATTAAAAAATTTATAATCATATTTTAAGCTTTGCATCTGTTCATAGTGTTAGATGTGACTGTTTCTTATAGTACAACAGTACCATTATTCATATACTGTATAACCTTTCCAGTTACTACTGATTTCTTTTGTACTCATTTTCTCTTTCTGATATCCTGTGGTAGTGTTCTGCACCACTACCACTTGGTGGACATACTCTGCAGCTGTCATTGATTCTAGAAAGGGTGAATGAGTCTACTACAATGATGATATCCATGGTATTGATCCTTCTAGGACTTTCATTACATGTATCACATTTAAGTACTTCAGAATGCCCAAATGGGACTGGATGGTATTTTAGGCTTGGGCCACCTAGAAGTTTATTTTCTCTAAAGTAGTAAATGACTTGCGATTAAATGCAGACAGAGGCCATTTAT